>JAQFVV010006199.1:25750016-26256630 GCA_028023455.1 Epiperipatus broadwayi | reverse complement strand
CACAAAGGGGTGGATTTGGTGCCATGAAAATGTGTGGCCAGATTCGTATATATGATTCCAGCGTTCAAAGGGCAGGTCATAAAGGCGGATTATAGCGTGAAACATGAGTCTAGATTAGTTGATGATCATAAGAGAAGGTCATTATATATATATATATATATATATATATATATATATATATATATATATATATATATATATATATATATATATATATATATTATATAAACCAGTAACCACCTAAACATTCATAATAAAAATAATAATCAATATTTCTCATTGCTGTTAAGGCAACCTTGTCACATTTTAATAGTAAGAATAGAAATCCACTCTTACTAATATATATATATTGTAACCCTCAATATACGTAGCCTCACGATTATCAAGCCCCATGATTGGGCTAGCTATTTTGTAACCCTATCCCATAACCTGCAACTTTTCACTTATTTATACTTTATTATATTTTAATTGCCCAGGCGCCAATTCTATGCAAAATAGAATAAATTTATAATTATAAATTATATTTAAATTTGTTTAAAAGATTTTATATTGAAATTATCCTATGGCTTAGCTCAGTTGAGGTTATAGGGTATGGTCTTTATATATCAAGCCAACAAGGATGATAAAAACATCTATAGACAATAATATTATAAGATTAATTGAAATATGTTCAGGGCCTCTGTTTAAAACTAAACTATTGCACAATCATAAAAATGTTCTTTTAATAGAAGTTCATACTTAACATAGAGTAGATAATCATTAGGACTGGGTACTTTTCTATCCATATCACTATCTATTCCAAGCAAAGTAAAATGTGTTATTGGTATTATAATACTGAAATTTATTACCACCAAACAAATTTAACTAAAACTAGAATTATTTTGACAACCCATATCTTCCATAACTATACTATGATAATTAGATGTGTGTGTGTGGAAATGAAGAATCGAACATATATACTCAAGAAATTCCTATAAGCTGTTGATTCAATAAAATATTTATTATAAAAAAAAATAAAAAATAAATCATAACTAAAAAAAAATATTATTGATACCTTTATCACCCATTACATTTTTCTGTGATAAAATGAAAATTGACTACTTTTAAATATGTGCATTATATATCTTCGAATATGTGCATTTGTTTATATAGTAAATATCATGAATTTCCAAATTACATCCTATTAAATTATCTATAATGCTTTGATGATAATAAAAATTAATAATCTTTTAGAAATATTATAGAATTTTAAATAACACTTGTCCGTTATAATTATTATATATATTCCATCTAGCATTAACTGTACAAAATTAGAGACAAGCATGAGACCACAATACTAAAACATTTAATCTATATACTTAATCTAATCATTCCTGACTATTTCTATCGTTAACTTATTTTAATCTACTCCCTATATAACAAACGTATAACTGACAAGGTTTTAATTCTTTATTTTTTTATAATAATCATTATCGAAATTCAGCTTAATACATATAATTAAAAAAAATAATAATAATACGTAACATCACGCACACATCGGAACATATATAATCACCTATAGTATAATCTCCGGATTATACCAAACACATTATCATATCATAAGGTATATATATGAAATTACATTGCTTCATTTTTTTTTTAAAGTACACAAAACACACACACTCAAAAAAAAATTGTTTATACATCTATTATAAAAAAAAAAAAATTATTTGTCAATACCTCATTATTACATGTAAAATGATTTTTAAAAAAAAAAAAAAATTGAAAGTTAAAAAAAAAACATTAATTTTAATGATACTGTAAATTATAAGATAAAAAAAAATGTCTATCCATTGTTAAACATATTTTTGTTAAGAATGACAATAGTCTTTTCCTTTTAGAATTTTGTGATAAGCTTTATAATTACATTTGCATGCATTGAAAATTATCCTGTTACAGATGCGTGTATAGTGAAGTGATATAATATAAAGTATCTTCTTGATATCATATTGGATATATATATCTTTTTTCATTTTAAATTTTGTTTTATCGAATATTAATAGCAAATTCCTTAAATTTAAAAAAAATTAGGCGTTTAATTTTAGCGTCTAAAGTTAAAATTTGAAATAGCTCTATCTTACAAAATTTTGCCATCTTAATGTTATTCCTTTTTAATATACATTAAAATAGATTATAATAGTAATAACTTAACTTAGAGACATCCAGGCAATTTTATAGGTAGTAGATTCGAATCATGAATTTTGGTAGAGATTTGAAGACAGGTAACCCTTTTGAGTCTATTCCTTCATGGTAACTCCAGTTTTACAATATAAATTTTCCATAAATGTATTGTTATAATCCTTGTGATTTCTTTTATATTTGTTATACTATTAGGTTTTTTTTTTTTTAAAAAAAATCTTTTAAGTTTCTTATCTTCTTCCTTGGAGTTTTTTTTTTTTTTATTACTTTTTAGTTGTAAACCCTGTCTTTTTTTTTCACGCCGTCTATGTTTCCATGACAACTTTGGAAGCTTGCCAGAAATATTATTTATAAAATTTTAAACAATATAATGTTTGAATTTACTATACATAGTAATTAAAAAAAAATATTAAACATTAATTATTAATTTTAAAATGTCATTTACTATTTCAAATAATCTTTATCATTTTTAAAACCTAAGATTTTAAGACAATCTATAATCAGTAATTTATAAATAACATATAAAAAAAAAATTCTAATTAATAATACACATATGCATCTGTCTATAATGATATGTAAATTTTCTATTGTATACAAACATCTACCACTAAACATATAGTTCCAAAACTCCACCCATCAATATATCTATTTAAAATTTTAATTTTTGTTAAAATACAAATTTCAATTAGCAAATCACATCACAGTTTAGATTTTACTTTTTTAAAATTCAATTCCAAATATTATATTATATCACAATTCATTTTTCTCAACTAATTGTCTTTATCCCAAATGTGATCTTCCCATATTTCTTTCTAGTGCCAACCTGGAAGGTTACAATATATATATATATATATATATATATATATGTATCAATATATATATATATATATATATATATTGAAACAGATATACTGGTCCATGTATATATTCAGAAGATCTCCCACCTTCCCCAAATTAAAAAAAGACTAGCATGATTTGTTGTTAAAAAAAAAAAGAAAGACTTAATAATATTTAAAAAAAAAAAACTAAAAAATTAAAGAAATAGTGAAAATTGACCACAATGAAAAAAAAGGTAAATTTGGTCAAATTAAAAAGAAAAAAAAGAAAACAAATGTATTTAAATCTGCAATTAAAAAAAGTATAAATCTTTCTTTATTAAAATTCATCAATCCAAAAAAGAAAATCAATAAAGTAAAAAAGAAAAAAAATATATATTTAAACATTAAAAAAAGATAAGCTTATTTTGTATTTCAGGAAAATAATTCATAAGGCAAAATAACTTAGATGTCAAGTCAATGCTCCTGGCAAGGAAATTTCAAATTAATTAAAAATTCAAAAACACATAGCCAGATAATTGAAAACAGTCTTCTACCATCAAAAAGAATAGCCAATGGGCTGGGGGAAATGGCACAAATGTGGATGGAAACACACACCAATACCAATTAAAGAAAGGGTCATGTAATGTAAATCCATTCTGATGGGCAGAGAGAGTATAAATAGGCTGGAAAATTCGGATTATTAGAGAGAATAGGTTTTTTATCAGTTAGATTGGATAAAACAGGAGAAAAAAAATCAAGCATATCCATGAAGAAACAATTTAACATGGGTGGTTAGCCCACTTTTTCTCTCTATCCATGTTCATGAAGTAATCTCCAGTCCCAGTCAATAGTGACTTCATCAAGCCCCCATTGTTATTGAAAGAAAACAACAAGTCAAAGGTAAGTATTAAAAATAATAATAATTCACTAATTCTATAATAAAGTCTATAATAAAAAATTAATGGAGTAATATAAAAACATTAATTGTGTTCTATATTCAAAATTATAAATGCTCTACCAACACGGAAATGCTGATAACAAACTTATATGTGTATATTGACTGAAAAATAAATATCTGAGCCATATATTAGAATAATTAAATTAAGATTATAAATGAAACTGCTGATAAACTTATGTGTAGAAATATACATCTGTGGCAGACCAAATAACAAATATTCATGCTAGAATAATTAAATGAAAATTATAAAAGCATATCTATACTTGACATTATAAATAGTCCACAAATCCAGAATTGCTTATATTACCTATTTACCTACCTGTGATAAATTTAAAATAATGAAATGCTATATGAATCACAAATGCTTACATGCATATTAGTTGTGTCTGTATAAAATAATGAAACTTATGTGTATAAATACACATATATACTTGACTGAATTATAAAAGCTTCACAAATCTGGAATTGCTCATCTTATCTGTTTACCTACCTAAAAAGGATATACAGATATGGAACAAATAGTTAAAAATATTCATGCAGTAATGGTATATGTCTACTTGATAAGAGACATTTTGACTTCTTCATACAAGATAAATTAAAATAAGTCTTCATTTGAAATAAGTGATAAACTTTATTGGAAGGATTTATCAATATCATTGTTAATAAAACTGTTGTTACTTAAAATTAATTTTGGTTGTTCAGTTCCATTTTTTGCATCACTAGTTATTCATTGCTTTTGTTCACGAGAATTTTATGCCTCCTGAGCTATGTCTGTCGTAAGTAGACATAGGTAAGTCAGGTTGTAATAAGATGGAACTCTAGTGGTGCCATTTGGGAAACCAAACACAGAAATTTCTAGGTATTTCCAGTCTCTATCGTGCTACACCCTCTGATGAGCAGGAAATATTGTTGTAGGGGGGTAACATCTGTATTGGGGAAAGCCAATCAATGGTTCCTTCCTACAATATGCTCATCAGGAAATTATTACAACCGAGGTAATATAGGGGTTGCATGGTAGTCCGGTTACAATATATATATTGTAAGTGTCTACCCATATTATTGTTGCATAATTTATGCATGTATATGATCTCTCCCGCAGCTTCGAGTAAGTATATTTATGAGCATGGGTTTAATCCCATCTCAAGCACCAAACTTACACTTTGATAATAATTATACTCATTGAAAATATAAATAAGGGTTCTGAAGATATATATCTAGGTAGCGCGTCCAGACTAGCTTAATCTCAAGGTCTGGGGAACATGGTCTAACTAAAGAACAAAGCAAAGACAATTCCTGATTACATCACATATATCTACATATACTACACTATAATTTACCTGTTTATAAATCTATTATTCTAGCCCAGAAGTTATAACACAATTAAGCTATACGCTACTACACTAGTTACCATTAAATTCTAAGTTTTATACATGCATATACATATCTTAATATTCATGCACGCAACCCATTTATTTTGATACACACATATATGATTCATATATATATATCAATGAAAGAGTGCAATTATACATCAGAGTTGTTTATTTAATGTTTTTATTTTATTTAATTTAAACAAGATTTATTACGGTATTTAATATAGAAGTAACACGAGTCCCTTTATTACTACACATCTATTGAACACATATATAGAGAAAAGGTCAATTTACCTTAATTTTGATTGAATGTCCTCATGGTCAAAGCTAACAGTCCACACATTTATAATTCTAAAGAAATATTGGCCTTATTGATATTTGTCGATCCTAAGGATGGTAAACAGTCCACAATGTGATGCCAAATAGTTTATCATAGAGGTGGAGTAGATGATTTCACTTGCTTAAGAGGTCCAATTTGTTGAAGGTGCTTCACCACCATTACACTTGATAGATTTTAAACAGCGAATTTAATAAATCCGATTCAGGTGAGTTCTACAATGACAACCCACTGGGCTGGCTTAATGAAACTCACACTATTTAATTACTCAAACATATTGATGGGATATTAATAAAAGTTCTTAATTAATTACACATTCATACAATCCAAAATCCCTGCTGCCACATCTTTCTCTTTCCGTCTAATCACCACTATATATTTTCGAGAGCAAAATAGTTCTTTTCTTTTACACTCTTTAACATCGCATTTTCCCTTGTATATTCGTATGCCACAGACCAGACCTTCCATTGTTTCCAAAATACCAACTTGACCAGTTCTCAGACTTCTTGATGACAGTCATTAACTCAAACTGCCTGCAGCAACTGATTCATTTCTATTTCTGTAGCTTTATATGTTCAATAGATTCATCAAGAAACATGTGGTACCGCCAATAATATTAAAAAGTAGAATTTAAAAAATTAATGAACAACAAAATATATATGTATAATCAATAACAACTTTATACAACTCCATATATAATTGCCTTTCATCAATCCCACATATAACCGTTAATACATATACACACCTTATAATAACACACATACAACTATATTTATATAAGCATACTGTCCAGCCTTTAACAGATTACGCATTACTTTCACACTCTTTGTAACAGGGTTTGAATGACTATTTATGCATCTTTTCACATATACACAGTCACTCTCTATCAACACTCGCAACTAACACTATATTGCATTATCTCTTGTATTCGAACCCTGTCTGTTACAATATGTAGTAAACCTTATGACTGAGTTTACAGGCATTGCTTTTATGCTAATATTTTAAATATGTTTCTTTATTATGTATAACAAATTGTATCCAAACAGTTTTATCTACCCTGTCATACTAAGCTTTTAAAAAATAAATTTTAAAAAAATTACACTTTTTAAAATTTTAGTAAAATTTGAAATTCAATTGTTACAAAATAAAATTCACTGAGAACCTTGAGAAAATGAAAAGGGAATGATATCAGGTGTCTGTCTCACCTTATTTATATCCTTAGTCATATAACTATTTTAAATGACTTTTTATTGACTTTTGAACTTACAACCTATCCTCTGATTAGTTTGAATCCTTCATCTATCTATCACCAAGGCATGTTGTTAATTAAAAATTATTTAATTAAAATTTTAACATTACAATAAATCAATTTTTGTCTAGATATTGAAATTAATTTAAAACAGTTCCTGATCGTCTAAAACCAATTGATTAGAACCACAAATAACCAGGATAAAAATTAAATATTACATAATAAAAAATTTACATTATCTTTAACAAATGAATATTACAAACAATTTAAGGTAGTGTTCTGATCTAGCATGTCAGCCACTTGATGGTGTTGATGCTAAGCAAAAATACATAGGAATAAGGTTACCAAGCCAGGGATTCTATAGAACTATTGGTGTTATTTTTGGAATAGTAAATAAAAGTAAATTATATTACAATTTCCATAAAATTAAAAAATTCAAACAAAATGTAAAAAATGTAAGCTGACTTTTTGGGACAATAGTTAATCAGAGGTTGGCTTTTTTTTTTTGGTGTGTGTCAATAAAAAATTATATTACTTTCGAATAGCAAGTAATAGTACATTAAATAATTTTTTGGAGTGTGTATCCATAAAAATTTAAGTTACTTTTTTAATAACAAATAATAGTAAATATAGGGTAAACTTATTTGGACAGTAATTAATCAGAAATGAGCTTCTTTAGTGTGTGTGTGTGTTTGTGTGTGTGGATTGGAAAAGTTAAGGTATGTTTAGTAATAAAAAATTTAAGTAAATTTTACTCTTTTTTGGACAGCAATCAATCAGACACTGCATTTTGGGGGGATAAAATAAATTAGATTGCAATTTACCCACCAAAGTTAATAATTATAACAAACTATTAAAATGAAAGCCAACTCCAGTGTCTGACAATTGCCAATTTTCAGAGTTCAAAGCTGCTATCTTACTTGTCTCAGACGATTTCTCACAGATGTTACTTTTATCGGGATCTTCAAATAGTGCTGTGACACACCCTAAATTCTAATTTGTGAGGGTTACACCATCCTGATGAAACAGAGATGATGTTGCTAAAACTGTTAGAAAGTACTAGTAGGTCAGTTTGCATGAAAAAAAAAGTTGGACCTGAAAAGTTCAATTATTTAGACACAATGCAGTCAACACACCTTTATACAATACTGTAGTAAAAATAGACAACCTAGCATTATGATAAAGTGCATAATGAAAGCAACTATGACAGCCAATAAAGGTATTTTTCTGAGCTTTTCGCTAGAAAAAAGCCACTGCAGTAGTCAGCAGCCGAGTAAATGGACTCTTGCTGTGTTTTATCATAGAAAGAAAGCCATCTGCTTGGCTGTGGCTGTGGATAGGGCATATTTCTTAGAAATTTGGCTAGAAATAGCATTACCAAGCAGCTTTCATGATCGAACAGAATACTACCAATTTAATACTTTATTTATTACTACTTTAAATCTAGATAAATATCTCAGAATAAGTTTTAAATTAAAATTATTTTAAAGAATATTTAAGCTAAATAACCTCAAAAAAGTATAATAATTATCCACTTATTCAACATTTACTCAACTATTACAAATTCTAATTTAATTACTAACTTTATTTAAGTCTTTTATAATTAAATTAGTTTTAAAATATTTAATCAGAATATTGTGTTTTACATTCAAAGTAAATTAAATATTATAGCTTTAGTTTTTAAACTAGAAAACCACAATATAAAAGTTGAACTTCTTTTTCAATTTTAAAATTACTATAAGCTTTTTAAAACATTTTTACAGTTAAACTAAAACTAAATGAGCATTTTTAAACTCTAAATTATATTAATTACCATTAATATTACCAACTTTTGAAAATTTAAAGATGTTTAACACCTAAAAATTTATTTAAATTAACTCATTATTATTTAAGTTGTGGCAAAACTATTTTACAGCTAGATAATAGATAAATAATAATGTAACAGCTCTAACATGTAAAAATTATAGCATTATAGAATATTCACAATAATTTATTTGGTAATAGTATGAATACTGAGCCCTGCCGCTTGATGGCATTGTTTTTCACACAACACACATTAATATACCATTTTCACAGCCTAATTTATGGCTAACCCTACAACAGCATTATTTGGAACCACAATAGGCTGCCTAGAGGACTATGTATTCTACAATTACATATCAAAATACTATGCAGATTGACTTGCAACAGTATTCCTCAAGTGAGCGCAATACAACTCTTGCTACAGTCTGATTTGGTGGAGGCCATATTTGAAGGATATGAAACTATCAAAAAATTCATTATGGAAAAATTTTGAGAAAGTGTAGTGGTTTTAGTATTACATATTAAGAATTGTCAGACTGTCATGTATGCTTCCCTATGATTTTGAACTGCACAAAACCTGAAACGGTTACGCTTTTTAGCAGAGTTCTGCCAAGTTCATGCACAAATCCACATTTACACATGAATCCATGCAAAAACAGTAAAATGTCAGCACAACAAGTGTTTGAAATTGGTTGAAGGAGAGTGAATTGCTGGCCACAGAAGTTGATGCTGTTGTGTTTTTCCAGAAAAGGAACAAACATCCTGCTAGATATGAAGCTATGCATTTGTGGGAGAAATATGGTTTTAGTCAACTACAGGATCTGGGGAATTCCATTGCCTCTTCTGCAACAGATCTGGGGTCTGCGTAAGGGAAGTTGGTTGGACAGCTCCAAAATCCCATTACTCACAGCTTTGAGGCTCATTTCCTATTGGAGTCAAACAAACTGTAACTCTCTGCCCTGCTAAAAAATGTTTTTTTAAACAAACTATTTAATTAAGGTTTTTTGAAAAAGGCAAAAAATAAAGGAAGAACTTTCTGCTATCATATAAAGGTTTCGGTAGCGTAAATATTTTTTAAAAAAAAACACCTCATAATAAGTAAATAAAAGATGATAATTAAAAATCAAACCAATCCCCTTCCACCCTCTAAAAACCAACTATTGGTTTATTAAAAATGAATTGATTAATAAGGCTTTCTAACAAAAAAATGCTCAAAATCAAAAAGTCGATAATTTAATAGCAAACCAACCTCCCTCCAATAATTCTTATATTTTGTTAATCTATCTCTTTATATGTATTCTACATTCTAAAACATTTAAAATTAATATGTGAAGTTTCCAGTACATCAGCAAAAGATACTAAAAGATGAGAATTAAAATTCAAACCAACGCTCTTCCACCCTCTAAAAACCAACTTTGGGTTTATTAATTAAAACTGAATTGTTTAAGGCTTTAAAAACAAAGCTCAAAATCCAAAAAAAGGTGATAATTTAAAAGCAAACCAACCCCCCTCTACCATCTAAAAACACAGTGGTGTTTGTTTATTAAAAATGCAAAAAAAAAAAAAAAACATATGAGTTTTATGTATAGAAAGGGGTGGGTGTGAATTATTTACTATAGTATTATGTAAAGAAACCAATAGTTCAAAATCAAAAAAAGTAAATAATTTAAAAGCAAACCACACCATATAAAATCAAAGGGTTTGTTTATTATAAACACACAAAAAAAAAGAACAGTACGAGTTTTAAGTATAGAAAGTAAAAAAAAAAAAAATTTGTACCGTAATATTCTGTAAAAAAATCTATGCAGTGAATCAGTATATTGATGTGCATTGGGAGAAAAAGAGAGCCATCAAACAGTAGAGTTCACTATTCATACTATTACCATTTATTTAAAGCAAAATTAAGCTGTATACTTTTTTTAGATGTCTTGGCACAAAATTTAGTTAAATATTTTGCTTCTGCCAAAACTAAAGCCTAATCCCAACCCAAGACCCATGATAGTAATGTTGTTTATTAATCACCAGATTAATAAAATTTAAAACACTACAATTGACAAACCATTAATTTCAATACACATTTAAACCTCAATTTAATCATGCTATAAATACTACCTCAAATAAATTATAAGATACATACGTGCCAACTAACATTTAGTAATTATTATCTTGTTAAGTGTAATGTAATTCCAACAAACTACAAGAATTCTTCAAGCATTGGTGGCCTAGTGATTAGCACAGCTATGGGAAAAAAAGGGGAAGGGGGATACAAGAATATGTGATAAATATGATTGAATGAAGTGAACTAAGCGACAAATAAAATTTCTATTAAAATATTAAATAAAAATTAGATTGCTATTAACACATTACATATAATAATATTCATTAATAATGACGTCAACAATGGACCTAAATGATAATCACGAACTTACTGTTTTGTCAACAACGAGCTTCTTCAAAAGGAGATAAAATTTCTCATCTGCTGAATAACCTACATAAATTTAAGAAGAGAATTTGAATTTACAATTTGAATATTAGCACTAGCCACTTTTGAGTTGAAATAATATTAAAAACCAATATCTGAAAATACGAGAAAACAAGAACAAGCATATAGAATTAAAGGGAACCAACTGAGGACTTCAAAATTGATATCTAGGAAAGTAAATTCAGATCATTCGAATTTCCAAAGTATTTGTAATTCTTAGTTATAAATCGAAGTATATAGATTTAAGAATATCTAATAATACAAAAAATATTGATATTAATTCCACTCAAAATAATTCATTAAAGAAATATATAAATAATGATAGACAAATATGCTTTGCTAAATGCAAAAGCGACATTGGGGAAAATAAGAGGTCACTCATGCAGCTATAACTGTCAGAACTGGGATGGAATTGACCTAGAACTTTACACCTGTATTATGAAACATTAAAAGTGGTTTAATAAATGTTTTAGAATACTCATAATTTACTATATATCTGGTATGGATTAATAAGGATTATCAGAATGATTCACTAAGACACTTTTTTTATGAACTTCAAAAGTAAATTTAGGTTGACATCATTAATTTTATTTATTTTTTTATTTTATATAAATATTTTTTGTTCGTATCTTTACTTTAATGTGGATACAAAAAGCGAATATAAGTGTCAGCAAATAACATAATAGGGAAATATTGTTGTCTTTAATTTAAGTAAAATAAAATATAGTTTACAATAAGCGCTTGCTTGCTTGCGTACAAATCGGATGATGTTTGATAGAGGAAAAATAAGATTTTACCTAAGATGTTTCTAGTTCAAACATTTGTACAATTGCACCACATATATTTTTCTTTGTTTTTTTATACTAATACTTGTGTTAAATGTTTTTTGTATACTTGACTAACTATTTCTGTCATAAATAGTCTTCCTTGTCTATATCATGATTATAATATATAACAGGGAGATCCCATATCACCACTATGAGAGATAGGAATCTAACATATTAAATTAATTAAAATACAACGAGTTATGATTTGCAAATACAAATATAGTAAGCAAAGATGATTGAGATAATCATAAACATAATATAAATTTCACTTATGTTAATATGGACATCAAATGGCTACTCTTTGTGGCGAATAAGGGTTTGGAACAAAAGTTAAAATCAATTATAGGCAAAAAGTAAACATAAATGTCAAATTAAGGTTTTATAATTTTGGTATAAATTTTCTCTTTTATAAATATTGATCATTGTAAATATAGTTGTTACATATATTCAAATGTTAAATAAAAAAAACTCTTGATGTATTTTTCTAAATGCACTTTTCAATTGGTCATATCTTCTCCCATATTTATAAATATTTTTACCATTTCCATATAATTTTATATTCACACCTACCATTGACCCCTACACATGTTTACACCTATCTGTATTTTAAGTGATACTATAAACCTTGAACTAGATGATTATGCAGGTTTTACATGAGTTTGAAATCTGGGAATAACGGAAAGGAAAAACAGCATGGACGAGATGAGCTTTGGTATATATTTATTATTTAGTTGATTCTTAACCTCTCCACTCTTATGAATAAATTTAAAGTATATATATATATATACGGATTAAAGATATTCTCCCTTACTCACTGTTGTAACATAGATAATCTATTTTCATATCAGGTAAAAGCCCGTTCCGTTATATATGGCGTTACCAATCGCGGAGCACAAGAATCATATATTAGTATCACACTTGGTTATACAAATATATTAATATATACAATTGCGGTTTAATCTGATTTTATATAAATCTACAATTCTATAATTTTAATAGTTTAACAATAAAACAAATATTTATTTATAATATTTTTTTTGATAAGACAAAATAAACTTGAATATGGAAATTTACTGAGGATTGAAACCCAATAAATTAGATGATTGTCAACAACTTAAATTGCTTTGCAATGGAGAACCCATATAGTAAAGGAAAAAGATCCAACAAAATAACAATCTCTATAAACATAAACTTATGTTTTGACAAGAATTGTAAAAGTGATAGCGACAATGAATATTTCCACGATGTAGAGTATAATAAGAAATGTTTATTACAGTTCAAAATTTGAAATAAAAAGTAGTATAAAAATGAAAGTAATATAGTATAAAAATCCATGATTTCTAGAAGCAAAATCAAAATAATACGATTAGAAACGAATATTGAAAAAGAAAATGAAGTTGAAATTCAAAGTGAAGTGAATACAGAAGAAATTGAGGACAATATTTTAGAGGATGTAGAAAAAAATGGGACAAAGGTATATCTGGGAGAAGCACATTACCAAATGCCCTATTCCCTAAAACCAATAAAACACGAGGTGAATCAAGGAAAGACAAAGGAGATGATCATGATGGATCAAATAAACAAATGATATTGATGTAACAAATGATTATCAATCTAAAGGCATATATAAAATCAGATCAACAACAAATGTCTGCCGTGATAGAAAATATATCTGAAAAGTTGGATAAAGATCAACAGCCAATGTCTGAACAAAAGCAAATGATAAATACCATAAGTGATTTATCAATAAAATTAGATAATTTAAAAACTGAACTGAAATTTGAAGTACTCCAAATACAGACCGACATCAATAACGAGATACAAAAACTTGAAAAAGTCAAAGTGAAATTTGAAAGCAAAATAAATACTACTTTCATTGAAATAAAACAAACAACAGTTAATTTCAAACTTAAAAATGGAATTAAATGTAGAAGAACATGAAGTTAATCATAGTTTATCAGATGAACTCCTAAGAACTAAAATAAACTAAAATAGTAAAAATAATAGTAGAGATCTCGTGATGAAAATACCAGTGATAAATAAAATTGGTGGATGTCTGCAATCATACCATTATATTGACATTTATCATAAAAATAAATTCGAAATGTTTTTTAGGGGTACTGTTCCTAAATTAATTGACTGTTATCAGGATGGAATACTACAATATCATGCTATTCTTATAAAGGAAAAATATCACAACTATAATAAAGTTTGTAAAACTTTAAATGAATTGATCATACTCAATTATCTTAACTCTAAACTAAGATATTCGCAAATCTCCTATAATGGAAGAGACGGTCGGAATAAAACGATCAGTTGATGGATAGTATTTAAAATTAGAGCATCACATACTAAGAATACAAAAGTTACAATGTTCCATAAACTATGTAATACCTATGAAGGTTCATTCACTTTTATTGAGTGTACAAATATAAATGCTTAAAAATAAAAATGGACCTATAGGATTATGACAAACCAATTACAAGAAATGGAATAATCCCATTTTTTTTATATATATAAGTAAGTCATTTTAAGTCTAAATAGAAATTCACAATATATGAATTTGAATTAATGTAATGAGTCATTAGGATTATCATTAGTCAGATTGAAGGATGGAAAAATAAAATATTGGTGATACACATTATAGAACTTATGTCATAAAATAGATTTGGGAAATAAATTTTTAGAAATAATATTATAGTTTTATTTTTATGATCAGTAATGGATTACAATATTAGCATTAGGAACCGAGGCTGATTACTTCAACAAAGTGCTTCATTTATATAACAACTACATGGTTTACCTGCTACCGAAGAAAATTCAATAAGTGTCAAAATAAAAGAGCAGGAGAGATATTCTTAGACAAACCCATATTTAAATCATGTACAAGTTATCTAAACCGAAATTTACCTGCACCCCTAATCAGATCTTCTGCCATAATAGTCCTGATATATTATTACATAAGGAATAAATACAAATGTAAATAACTTATACCCCACAATACCAAGTATACTAATAAAGGCATATTGTGTAAAAATACTCTTGAGGGTAGAATAAATCCAGCAATCAAAATCCGAGTATTACATGATGGGCTAATTATTATACACAAATTTTAAGCAAGATACTCTACCAAAAGTAAAGCAGACTTTTTGAGGGGGGGGGTAATCAGGAACAAACCAAAACATACCCCAAATATAATGCACAAACCCATGTCTATGCTCATAAAAACACCTATTGATGTAGAAATTGATTGAATGGGGCATGCAACAAAATGCTACAAATAAGTGAAAAGCGTGGCAAATTTTTAAAAATCTAGCTATCATTTTATAATTGGAGGTAAAGTGTTTATTAAGACACTCCATATAAGCAATACTAAAGAATTTATTTTTTTACAAATGCTGTAATATATATGAAGAATCATTTACCATCATCAAATGAGCTGGTCCAAACACTTATTTGGTAGATAAAGACAATCATATCAACGGAACATATAATTATGAAACCATACCATGGGAAAAATAACCAAATTCTTAACTAACTTAACATAAAATACAAAGTTCGAATTCAAAGTCATATAATAAATAATAATTGTTTTGTCTAAAATAAATTAAGTATAAGAAATCTACAAGAGATTGATGCAAGAAGAGACATATTTCTAACAACAAATGAAGCATGTCAAAAATTATTATGTAATGATCAGCATGCATCTTTGGAAGGATAGAAAAGTAAAAGAGGAGGACATAGATTATAATAAAATTATAGTTTAATATCTACAATTAGTAATGAATTATACCATTAGCGTTAGAAATGAAGACTGCTTATTTCAACAAGTTGTTTCATTTATATGACAACTATACCGTTTACCTGATACCCAAGAAAATCTAGTAAGTGTCAAAATAAAAGAGCAGGAGAGGTACTCTTAGACAAACCCATACTTTAGTCATGCACAAGTTTTCTAAAATGAAATCTAGCTGTATACCTAATCAGATCTTCCGTCATAATAGTTCTTAGTATATCATTACATTAGTAATAAATACAAACATAAATAACTTATACCCCACAAAATCAAGTATACTAGTAAAGGTATATCGTGTGAAAATAATTCTGAGATCCCACAATACCAAGTACACTAATGAAAGCATATTGTGTCAAAATACTCATGAGAATCAAATAAATCCGGCAATCAAAATCCTAGTATTACATGATGGGCGAATTATTATACACAAAATTTTAAGCCATGATACCTTACCAAAAGTAAAAACCATTCTTGGCGGGGGGGGGGGTAATAAAAAACAAACCAAAACATATCCCAAATATAATCCATAAACCCATGTTTTTGTTCACAAGAACACCTATTGATCTAGAAATTGATCGAATGGAGGCATGTAACAAAATGCTACAAATATTAAAAAAATGCTAGCTATCATTTTAAAATTGGAGAAAGTCTTTCTTAAGACACTTCATATAAGAAATCCTAAAGAATTTTTTTTTAAATTTTGCAATATGTGATAAGAACCATTTACCATCATCAAATAAGTTGGTCCAAAGATATATTGGGTATATAAAGTCAATAGTATGAAAGGAACATATAATGCTCAAATTATGAAACCATACCATGGAGAAAATTACCAAATTCTTAACTAACTTAAAAATAAAATGCAAAGGTACAAAATAAAATTCAAACCCACATAATAAATAATCATAGTTATGTATAAAACAAATTAAGAGAAATGTACAAACGTTTGATGCAAGAGGAGATACCTTTCTAATAACAACTGAAGTATGCCCAAGATTATTATGCAGTGATCAGTATGCATCTCTTAATTTAAAAGAGAACATGATAACTCTTACCCATGAAAAATACCCTACTTAAGTCATAGGAAAAACAAAGAATTCTTTAAATTTATAGCTATTTTAGAGAGACATTGAACACACTGATACTTGGATAGAAAAACAAAAAAAAAACTTTGTTGATAATCAACATTTGGGATAATCTTTGGACATAAGTGAAACTCTTATTAATAAACAAAGATTTTGATAAATCAGTGATTGATCAAAAAAAATCATAGACATACCTTAGTCTAATTTTTAAATAATAGAAAGGTAAGGAATTATAGATATAATGAATCTTTAACACCTTTTACTGGGGATATGTAAGGTGTGCCTCTTACCTAACTCTAATATCAATCATACATTTTGTGGCCTAATCTGAATCAAAGATCCATGATAGTACGTTATTTATTAATAACTAGATGGATAAAAATTAAAGCACTATTATTGGCAAACCATTAATTTCGATACACATTTGAACCTCAACTTAATCATACTGTGAATACTTAACTCTTTTAAATTATAAGATACATACATGCCAAGAATTATTATCGTGTTAATTGTGATACATATGACTGGATAAAGTGAACGCATGCAAGAAATGAAAACTTCTATTAAAATAAAGAAATATCAAATAAAATTTTTATTGTTATTAATACATTATATATAATAATATTAAATAATAATGATGTCAACAATGGACTTAAATGATAATCAGGAACTTGCGGTTTTTTCAACAATGAGTTTCTTCTCCAAAGAGAGATCCAATTTCTCATCTGCTGAATAACCTACAAAAATTTAAGTAAAGGATTCGAATTTACAATTTCAATAAAAACAGCAGCTACTTTTGAATTGAAATAATATTATAAACCAATATCTTAAGATCCTAGAAAGTAAGGACAAGCATATAAAATTAAAGTTAGCCAACTGAAGAATTCGAAATTGAAATCTTCGAAAGTAAATTCAGATCATTCGAATTTCCAATGTGTCTGTAATTCTAAGTTATAGATCAAATATCGAGATTTAAGGATATCTAATAATATAAGAAATATTGCTATTAATTCACTCAAAATAATTTATTAAAGAAATATAAAAATAATAATAGATAAATTGGCATTGCTGAGTTTAAGAGAGACCATTGGGGAAAGTCGTCATTGATGGATGTATAATTGTGACAACTGGTATAGAATTCGCCTAGCACTTTACACCTGCATACAAAACATTAAGTCGATTCTTAATAAAAGGATCCAAAAACTCTCCACTTCAATATAGAAATTCCAAGGATATAAAAGGTAAATGACGTAATAGATTTTAAAACCCTCACAATTTATTATCTCTATCTGAAATGGATTAAAGAGAATTTCCAGAATGATTGACTAAGACCTTTTCCTTATGAACTTCAAAAGTAAATTTAGGTTGACGTCATTTATTTTATTTATTTTAACATTTTATATAAATATTTTGTTCATATCGTTACTTTAAGATGGATACAAAAAGGGAAATATAAATGTTAATACCTAACACAATGGAAAAATATTGTTTGTCCGACAAGCGCTTGCTTGCGATCATCTTCAAAGGGGGAAGGGATAATTTTACCTAATACGTATTTAGTCCAAACATTTGTATAATTGTACCACATATAATTTTCTTTGTTTGTTTATACTAATAGTTGTGTTAAATGTTTTCGGTATACTTGACCAACTATTTCTGTCATATAATAGTCTTCCCTGTTTATATCACGACTACCATATATAACAAACGTATCTCATATCACGATTATGACAGATAGGAATCCAATATATCAAGTTAATTTAAATAAAACGAATTATGATTTTCAAATAAAAATATAGTAAGCAAATATGATTGAGAGAGTGGTAAACATAATATAAATTTCACTTTTGTTAATAAGGACATCAAGTAGTTATTCTTTGTGGGAGATAAGGTTTGGAATAATACTTGGAATCAATTGTAAACAAAGAGTAACCATAAATGTCGAATTAAAAGTTTTATAATTTTATTATAAATTTTCTTTTTTAAAAATATTGATCATTGTAAAAATAGTTGTTAAATATATTCAAATGTTAAAATAAAGGCTCATAGTGTAATTTTCTAATTCACTTTTCAATTGGTTATATCTTCTCTCATATTTATAAGTATTTTTTCCCATTTACATATAAATTCATATTCACACCTACCATTAAACACACATGTTTACATCTATCTGTATTTAAGTGATACTAATATACCATGAATTGACTAGATGATTATGCAGATTATCCAATTAGTTTGAAACCTGGGAATAACGGAAATGAAAGGTAGCATGGGCAAGATGAATTTAGGTATATATTTAATATTTAGTTGATTTTTAATCTCTCCTCTCTTATAAATGAAATTAAAGTGTATATGATATATATATAGGTACAAGGATCAAAGATTTACTCTCTTACTCATTATGGTAATTTAGACAATCTATTTTCCTACCAGGTAAAAGCCCGTTCCGTAATATATATATAAGTAAATGAACTAAAAAATTAATCTTTAATTGGAATAATCTCTAACATAAACATCTTCTGTAATATAAGCATTAATTACTTAGTAATAAATAAATTTTCATCTAATTTTCCAAGCTTTTGTGCAAAAGCTTACTCAATCTGCTGTTACTTTTTTAGTGTATGAAGTCTACATATATATAGTTAATTTGCATAAATAATTTAAGTTCAGTAGATGCTCATTTCTTATAAATTTTTCCAGAATAAATAATAAAATAATTATGTAAGTCTGGTGCGTAAATATTTTCGTAATAAAACTTTATTTACATTAAAGTATCATATATACATATATCTCCACACACATTATTTACCACACTGTATGCATTAAATTTACCCCATCACTCTAGAATAGTGTTTCCCAAAGTGGTGTATGCGTATGTTTGGGGATCCGCGAAGAGCTTAGTGGGAGTATATGCAGCACCGAACTTTGACTGCATTTGGTACAACAAGCAATTTTAGTGTTTTTTATTACAAACACAAAAAAAAAAAAACGTTTTTCCTTATTAATATTGTGTATGTGTAGTTTTGTATGCGTAGCCATGGTGTCGACAAGCACTTTGATTCTGCGTATTCCTCCAAGTCTATGTCTCAGATAACGTGTTAATACTACATTCATTCACATACACATTGAACTGTTACAGCATGTGCGTGCATATTTTTAGTTTTCGTACGGTTTTGCTAATGGAAAGATTTACGTTTTTTAGTAAGTCCCAATGATTTTGATTATTTTTACAAAATACAATTTTTATCCATAACATTTAAGATTATGGATTACTGGTCGAAATATGGAACTTCTAAACCGAATAATAGTAACAATCAACAAACAGGAAGTAATGAAATTAACAACGGTAACCACTTACAATTTTGAAAAAAAAAAAAACTGTTAAGACAAAAGCAAGGAAAACTCTACAAATACGATAAAGAATATCTTAAATTTGGATTCTCATGGACTGGAGATGAAAAAGAGCCTATTTCGCTTAGCGTCATTTGTTTTGAAAATGTAACAAATGAAAGCATGAAACCATCCAACTTAAAGCGCCATTTTGAGACAAACCACAATCGTATAAAGATAAACCCATCGAATTTTTTGAAAACAAACTTAAGGATTTAATCTGTCTTAAATAGTAATGTGGGATTTGACAGGAAGTAACAAGCAAAAAATCCTAACAGCTTCATGTCATGTGTCATTTTTAATTGCTAGATGTAGTGCAGCAGAAACGATTGGCGAAACTTTAATCAACCCTGAAGCTAAAATAATGGCATAAATAATTATAGGAGATAGAGCTAAACAAATTTTTGACTGAGTTCATCTCCCAAATAATTCAATTCATCGGACGAATCATTGACATGTCTAATAAGGTAAACATGTTATTGTCTGATATTTTTCAAATTTGTTTACGCATTATAAGTTAATGAATCCACTGATATTGCAAATTTTGCAAATCTTATGGAATTTGTTAGATAAGAAAAGGCTCAATAAATTCATGTCTTTTTATTTTTCCAGCCTTTATTAGGTCATACAACAGGGGAAGATAGTTTTTATGTTATTAATAAATTGATGAAAGAGAACAAAATTGATTGGAATAGATGTGTTGGAATAAGCACAGATGGAGCAAAAAATATAGTTGAAAGTAATAAAAAACTTGTTGCAAGAATTCAGAATGATGCCTCGAATGTCATATCCACACATTGTTGCATGCACAGAGAGGTTTTGAAAACATAAGATGCCAGATGATCTACAGAAATTTCTGGATGAAAGCGTGAAAATTATTAACTAGTCCTCTGAATGCACGACTTTTTTTGCAAATGTGTGAAGAAATGGGAAGTAGTCATAGTCAGCTTTTTTTTTCATACCGATGTTCATTGGATATCTCAAAGTAAAATTTTAAACCAATTAATTGAACTTAGACATGAAGTTCAGATTTTCTTAATGATAGACTTGAGCTGAGAAACTGTTTATATGATGGACAATGACTTTGTAAATTAGCATATTTAGCAGATATATTCTCTGTTTCAAATTGTCTCAACTTATCGTTGCAAGGAAAAGAAATTTCATAGTTTCACATTCAAGATAAAGTGAATGCTACTATGGCAATACTAAATTTATGACAAAAGAGAGTTGGCACAGAGAAGTGCACTTGTTTCCTTCTCTTTTTGAATTTATAACAAATTCGATATTAAAATACCTGCTGATACTATAAATTTATAACACAGCACTTAGAGAGTTTATAAGTGGGCTTGGAAAACTATTTTCCTGATTTAAATTAAAATATTGAATGGATAAGATTTTCGTTTATTGTTAATACAGCATCCATGCCAGAAGATTTATAGCATGCAGAAGAAGAGAAATTGTTGGAATTAGGTTCAGATTGATTCTTGAAAAATAAACACAAGGAGTGTACTTTAACATCATTCTGGTTGCAAATACAACATGGTATCCAGGTTTAATGTCTTGAAATACATTTTACCTTTACCAATATCTATGTGAGGTTACTTTTTCAGCATTTTTAGACATTGTGTCAAAAAGGAATAGGCTTTTGGGTGTAGAACCCCCATCTTAAATTAAAATTAACAACCAGGGAACGAATTTATGATAATCTGTCATCTCAACATAAACAATTTCATCCTTGTCATAGGATCTTAATAAATTTTATTTACATTATAACTTTTATTTATATTGTATTACGAATATTTTTTTCCATTTAATATTTTTTTATATACTAAAAAGAAAAAAAAAACAATATATTTTTATTATAATTAAAGTATATGCAATTTTTTGTGAAGGGATACTTAGCATTATGAAAATTATTAAAGTGGTACACAAGTGTTGAAAGTTTGGGAAACACTGCTCTAGAAAGTTAACTTATAATCCACAATAAATAATCTTGCTGACTTTTAGGTTTTTTTGTCTTCTCACAACCTGTCTAGACAGTTATAATTAATTTCTCTCCTACTGCTCTATAATCTTCTCCTTCCAATGAAGACTGTTTTGAAGATGACAAATCCACTTTTGAAAAAATCTCCAATTTATTTAAGGAATCATTTTTCTTGGATAATTATTTCTCATTAATTAAACTTAAATCTAAAAACTATTGTTTTGTATTAGTACTTCCTCTCTTTTTTAGTAAAATATTATCATTCATCATTAAATTATCACTAATACTTGGTTCTTCTAAAAATTGCGGATAGCTGACTCTCAAATGATTTATGTGTCTTTTCACTCTTCTATCATTGGAAGTTTGCACTTCTCTTGTCTTGAAACAATGCTGGTTATTATTCCTGGAAACCATTTTTTAACGTGTAACACCCGAATGAAAACTCTAGCTTTATAGCTTTTTTTAATCAAAATCCAATTTCTTTGCCCTGATGCACTTATATAAGGCATTCAGCATAGGTAGGTGTGATCGTCACTTTCTATACAATAACATCTCACACTGTTGACTTTTTAGTTAATGTACATAGAGTGAAATGTTGATGGAACATACCACCAGTTAAAGCTTTATAATATCACTATATGAAGTTTCTTTAGCATCTATTTCAAATATTATCTGCTTTTTCTGCCAGATCATTAGACTCTGGATTTCAGATGATTACCAGTTATTACTGTAAACCTAATGGACATACCTGAATAGAGTTAACCTAAACTTCTCCTTGAGTTTGAATTCTGAGCATAACGGAGCAATTAGTAAAGGTGAAGGTTGAATGATTTATTGTATATTGGATCTATATTAGATATTTAATATTAAATTATTATTATTAAAGTAAATTCAATTTTGGATTAAATTTAGATCCTCTTATTCACAGTATCCTATATGAAGACTCAAAATCTGATCGTAGTGAGATGCGACCGCCTTGACGTTTCTTTAGGGAAATCTCTGCACAGGTACAATATGTATATAAAAGTTTTTTTGTATATTTACATCACAAAAATTTAATTGCTCCTTAGTATGAATCACAATATACAAAATAACAGATTATGAATATATATTTGTAATCTATATGCATAAATATTTATTTCAATTTTGCATTATATAAATTAAATGTGTAAACTTATAGGTTTTATATATCTGTATGCTAAATTCGTTGCTTAAAAAAACGAAATATTTAATCACAATCCCTTCTATCAAGCGATATTTTTCTTTATCGCACTTGTTTATTCCAATTTCAAAAGTGTATATTGATGATTATTTATCTTTTCAACATACATGTATATGATTTCAAGTGTTATGAGATAGAATGATTGGTTATATGAAAGTCTGTGCTCATATACCCTATATATTAAAATCTATTAAAGTAAATAATTCTTATTTAACAATCTTTATTTGTCAGAACATAAATAATCTTAAGAAATATAAATAGGACATATGAAAAGTAGCAATAATGTATAGATACGCTTACCATTAAAATTTCATCGACAAGAGAGGATAGATATGCGACAGCAAGAATTGTGACTCCAAATGCAATTACTATAATAAATAATTTTATTTTTAGAAAAAAAACCTTCTGATATAAAAACAAATTTATATATTTCATTTTATTATGAAAAAAAAAAAACCTCTCGTCAAATGGGCACTTCTTTCACAAAATATTTTTATTCCCTGGCTCTCATGAATTACATTATTAAAATAGGTTAATATTACTTGGGCAGCTTACAGAGTCCATAATGACAAGTTTTTAACAGTTATATATATATATATATAATAAGCATAATAATACTAAAGGCTAAATGGGTTTATAAGTAATCAGTAGAAACCGGTCAACACTTGGATAATATCTTGACAACAGTTCGAGATCGTTGATTATTATTGAAATTGGGATTGTCTAAGTGTTGACTGGTTTCTAATGATATATATATATATATTGAACCGAGTTCGAATATGTGGACTCGAAACACCGGTCTCTTAGGCAGAGAAGAACATACTCGGAGAGTATGTATGCCTAAACGATAGCTATAAAGTATATAACTAGCATTACATTTCCAGGACATAGCTTCTTCTCAGCTGTTAAGTTCAACACCATGTCCAAAGCACTTTTATTTGTGTTTAATCATGGGCGCCAGCTGTCTCGTCTAAAACGAATCGACAGCGCGCTTTGAACAGTGGCCACTAACTTAACACCTAAATCCACGACTAGCTCAGCTATTTGTAATCACTAATAGATTATACTTAATTAGTGATTAAAAGAATTAATAAAAGAATTTGTTAAAAAGAATTGATAAAAAGAATTGACCGACAAATATAGTTTAATTTTAAAGATAATTTATTAACTAACATTTATTTACTAAATTTAAACATTTTATAATTCTAATAAAACACATGCATATTTTAAATTAACATTTCTAAATAGTTTAAACATTCCTATAGATTTAATAACAAAACACTCTAATTTAACTAATAAATATTGATATAATGACCATGCACATATTAACTCATGCACACATAATAATGATAATAAAGGACTACATAGCATTTGAAATTTAATCACACACATCAATAGTTCATTTATGTATGATATAGAGTTCATATAATTAGACTCTTGAAAGATTCGTACGAATTAATGGAATGCAATGGCTATTACAGTATAAACGAAAATAAGCAAATGTTTTACCTAGGATTTTGAATGTAGACGTAGAATTTTGTTTTCTTTGGTGGCTGCTTTCAGTGAGGATGTTTCCATTATGAATGCTTACCAGCCGGCTGGGACTTTTCCTTGCTGAGTTTCCTGATTTTCACGATTATTACTATCGGAGACAAATAGATACTGATGGAGATTTTCTAAGATGTTAAGCTGACATTATTTCACGGGCAGATCTGCTGTTTTCTCAGACATCTGGGCTGGAGATAAACGTGCATTCCCAAGATCTTCTCAACACTGCATTTTGTTTGTTAACTGCTCAATTAATTTCTGAACTGCACTACTCAATTACTTTTGTGAACTGATTACTGTCCGATAAAAAAAGGTTTATTTATACCTGCACCTTGTTGTCTTTCTGATATCTCCCGCAAAGATCTGTTGTCAAATTCCAATGATAATCATTTGATAAACGTGTTTTGGAAGATTGCTTAATTAGTAATAGCCATGCAATAAAATGTGTTGTTTTATTTTATTAATAGCCATTGCCATGGTTTTAATGATAATCTTATTTTATTTCGCATACATTTTATTTATTTACAAATCGCACATATATACACACATATATTTTTAATACAATTTACTATTTAGTTTTAACATTATTTTTTCTTTAATAAAAAGAGATTGGTATGTTTTTCTTTAATGAAAGATTATTTTAATAATATAATTTTAGATAAAATTATATGTGCCTATATCAATATAGGTACAATATATATATATATATATATATATATATATATATTGTACCTAACTGAACTGTCACTTAGTTCCAAGAGGTAATCAAGGTTATCTTAGCTTAACCTTTTGTTTAAAATTTTGGATTAAAAAAAAAATAATGATAAAAATGGAAATCAACTTAGGTAACTATTAAAATAGGATAATCTAAATATTTTTAATAATATTAGTTGATTGGATAAGGGATATTAGGTAATAATTTAACATAAGCAAATGTTAAAAAAAATAAAATAAAATAATAATGGTGAATTGATAAATAGTAAATATATTCAAAAATAACTACTGTATAATCTATTCTAATGTTTAAAGAACAATAATAAGATATTACTATTAAGTTGGAATAAGTAAGTAATAAATTTTAAAAAAGAAATGATATGTAAGTTTTTATTAAAAGGAAATAAGAATATTTGTTATTAATTTTGTAGTTTAGCATTCTAGTTATAGAAGTTAGTAAAATTAAATAATCATTAACATTTTATTGTTGTAATTCTAAAAATAATTTTAAACAATTAATGTAAGACCAGACTTATGTGAGAATATGTGCATGCATAGACATAAAAACATAAGAATAAAAAAATAATTTAACTCCCATATTGTTTAAAATAAGTAAATAAAGCAAATGTGTGGATAAAATTACTTTAATGTAATATTTAAGGGTTTAATAAAGGGTATAACTTTAAATTTTATATTTCTTACTATTGTATTGTATAAAATATAAAAAACAATTGTTGCATAATATTTGTAATATTAAAATTTTGACTTTGCAGCTGAAGATCACATGATATGGGAAAATTATATTGATTACATCAGTAGATTGATTCCATAGCTGGTTTGTCAGAATATTAAAATTTAATAAAAAATAATTTTATTGGTTTTTAAATGAATTGTAGGTGGATGAAAAATTGTGAGATAAAATGGAGATCGAAGGACCATCCAGGGGCTGATATTGTTTTGATTCAACTGGTGCTGGATCTTAAAATTTTGTTAATAAAAGTAATTTTTTTAAAAAAACTTGATATTTCTAAAAAAATACAAGTATGTTTAAAATATTTAAAATCGTCCTGTAATGATGGAGGACTAAAAGAAAGGTAATCTGTTTTTCTGACAATTTGAATTTCAGTCGAGGCATAGAAATTATAGTAAAAAATGTCTAGAATAAATGAAGTGTCTCACATATTATATGACTTTAACTTGTTAATTTTCTTTACTTGGAAATAAGGTTAAGGAACAAACTATTAATCATTTCCATAGATAAGAGTTTGGTTGTTTTAAACTATTTTGAAAGTAAAATGCTAATTATTTTTCCTGTTAGATTAAAAGTATATGTAAAAAAAAAAAAGAGAATTTTTTTTTTAAAGTTTAAAAAGAACATTATAAAGAAGCTGCTACGTTTGATTACAGTGAAACTATAAAGAATGATTTTTTTTTTTAAAAAAAGGAAAAGTTATTACTTATATCTTGACATATATGAAAATGATTTGTTTAGCTAAATGCAAACAGATAATATATACATTTTAAAGGATAATTGTTATTTACAAAGTAAAAAAAAGGACATGTATTTGGAAATAAAACTTTAAAGCAATTTGTAAGGATTAATAATAAATTTATAGTTATTGGGTACATTATAAATGGTCATTTTTGCCAGTTATTAAAAATAACTTTATGGCATTAAATATAGCATATAAACGGAGAAATGTCATGAATAGTAAAAAAAATTTTACTCTCATATTTAAAAGTAAGCAAAGGAAATTAATTTTAAAAATAAATACATCTTGGAATATTATTAGGAAAAGTACTTAAGAAAAACTATATTTCAAAAGAAGCATTTTCCCAAAAGAGGATAAAGAAATTCAGATAGAAAGATATTCTTATTATTATTATATGCAATTTTGAACTTGGGATCCTATAAATAAATTAAAGTGTGTTCAGCTGAAGAATTTATTTTGTTTCATCCTGGCTTAATCTTATTATTTAAGTTTTCTTTAAATTGTTTTAAAAAAAATATTATTAATGAACTATTGAACATTTTCATTTGGAAATGATTGCCATGTGTATAAATGTATTAATTGAAGCTTCGAATTCGGATAGATATTTTAACCTGGATAAATTGTCTACACATTATGAAATGAAAAAAAAAATCATTACAGAGCGGAAATATGAACTTGAATTAATGTATTATTTTTTTTATGGTCTGCTTTATTGGTTTAAAAAAAAACCCATAAAAATATTTATGCTATTAATTTTTTTTGTAACACTTTTGCATAAATATACAGGTAAACTAGAGTTATAATTTTAAAATGAAATAGGTTTATTTGAATGAGAAAATGTTTTGTACCATTCTTAAGTAGATTTAGTTTATTTATTAAGCATTACACTAGCTAGTTTCTATTTAATAATTTATTATAGAGATTTAAATATCACAGTCTTATTTTCATATAAATGGGATGTTTTACTCAATTTTTATTTTAAATTTACTAAAGAAATTTATCAGAGAATATCCATTCATTTTTTTTATGAATGTTATATTAATAATAATTACAAATATTTTATATTCATCGAGAAGTAATTATTCTTGCATTTAATTTACAATTTTAAAAGTCCACTAGTCACTATATTTTAGCATTTAATATTTTGTTGTGTACATTGTACCTTGCCTAGAATTGTATATGCATTTAAGTTTAAAATATTTTCTACAGTAGTCAGTTGACACATAGTTTACTTTGTTGGTTCGAACATTGGGTATGCGTTTTGTGTTATTTTTATAAACTTCTTAGAAGTAACTTAGTTTAAGTGAAATAGATGTCTTGCTATTAGTTAATATTTGGTAGCCTCAAGAATTAGGCTTAGTTCATAATTTTTGAATGTGCTTTATGGAGTAGAGAAAATCCTCCATCCTTATTGTATTGTACTTCTATGATTTGATAGTGCTTGTCCCCAAAAAGAGAGTTATTATATTGTATTTTTCAGTGATGATGATCACATTTATAAGCATTGTAAATCCCATGAGAGGATTTTGCTTTTCTGGTGTGTGTTCCTGTTCCCAGATGTAATGAAGATGAATTCCAGACATCTTAGTTTTGCCTCATAGTTAGGTACTTCGGAAACCACCACATTCGTTTCCAGCTCTGAGGAGCTTAGTATTTTTATATTTTTTTGCCTATCATTCATGATTTAATGCTAATTCCACCACAGTATGTGAGGTTGCATTTGTTTTAGATTTGTGATGACAAGATATGCTTGTTTGAGGAAATGTATTTCTTCAGGTAGTTGTAGCTAATTTAAGGCTTATAGGTATATCAATGTTTCAATTGTGTTGCTATGATAGTTTTATCACGCACAAGCTAACCAACAATAAGTTATATTTTTTTTAAAGTATGTTAAATATGCATATAGTATAAGTGGCAATTCACACATACTAATTTAATATTTTCATCCAGAATTTCGCCGCTGGATTTGTAAGTCTGTTACATCATTATCTTTAAAACATTGAGGAAATAATTTTATGTGGACTAAAGTTATTTAAAAAAAAGTATAACTGATCTCTGATGAATGATTGTCCCATACACTTAATTTAGTTTAATTTTAATATTAGCTTAATCTGATTTAAACATATATCTAGCTGTGATATTAGTTATATCCGTGAAACTAGTGATGATATTTTTAAAAAGTATTGTTGAATATGCTTATTCCAACTTAGCGTTTGTTAAGTTGAGGAGTATAAAATTAAGCTTAGGGTTTTCAATATAAACATAGTTCTGTGTGTTATTCTGATTAGTAGATGACACAATAATGTTATCAATTAGTCTAATAAAGAAGAAGAGTAGTGTGCTTATTAAGTACATATGATAATTAAAGTTTAAGGTATTTTTTGATAAAAATCTAATTATTAAAAGAAAGTAATATTGCATAACCTTTGTCAGTTATTAAGTGTATTAATGTAAGTTAAATAAAACTGTTAAGAGTCCAAATAATTATATTAAATCTTAGTGCGGTATTGGTACTGTTTGTATTCTATTACATTTGTAAACATGTCTTCTCATTATTAATAAATCAAATTATTATTATTTCAAAAGTTTTGTTTTGTTTGTTTTACTTTTATATGAGAATATATTATTGTCTTGGGTTCCAAGTTCACAAAATCTTAAAATATAAAAGTTATTGAATCGTCAATTCAGAAATTTACAAGTATATTCTAAGTTAATTAAATATAGTTAATATTGTCTTGAAAATTAAAAAAAAAAACTATGTTAAAATAAATGATTTTCATATTGAATCATAAATACAGATAATTGCATTATAGCAGATACCTAATTAAATACTTAGTTAAAGGTTTATTTTTTTTTAAATTATCAGTATATCTTTCAGACTAAAGATTATGCAATATCAGATTAACAATATTAGTACTTCAGAAGAATATTTTAATTAATATTATTTTAAAAGCTGCACCTTATCTTATATTCACTGCACATTCTCTATCATCATCTTAAATCTGATATATTTAAAGAATTCTAATTCATTTGCATTTGAGATCTTTAGTGGTTGTCTGTGAGTATGGAAAGGCATTAAAAGTACCCTTGCTCTTTGCTCTACTCAAGTAATATCTTAGATAATAGGCCATTATTAGTTAAATTTAAATTGATTCATTAAATTTTGTGAATTAATATTTGTTTTGTTTATTGTTTTAATATTGAACATACTATAATTATTTTATGGTCAGCTAAGATGTCACTTATTTATTTATTAATCACAGTAATTCTTTATTAGACAATTTAACTTAAACTTTAATTTTACACAAGAGTGTTAGTTTTATAATCCTTGAGGTTATTTACTCTTGTTATTTAGTAAATATAATTCTGTAAAATAATATTTTAAAGCAAAGCATCATAGGTCTTATTCAGAGAGTGTATAATCTATTAGTAGGACTAATATAGTAAGCATTAATTAGTGATTTTAGATAATCTTTTGTATGGTTTATTAAAATATTAATATGCTGTAGTAGTTATAATTCATCAATATTGGATTTGACCTTTATTTGATTATACATCTCTGGATCATCATCTCTTTTCTTTAAATTTATTGTAACCCCACTGAGTCGAGTCGTTTAGAGTCTCTCATGTATATTTTATTTCATTTCATTTCAATTTTATTCCATTTCTTTTTATGTCATTTCTTTCTATCATCTTATTTCATTTCTCTCTCCTTTAATCCATCTTTTTCTTATATCTCTCTTTCATATCTTTCTATCATCTCAGCCATTTAAAACATTCGTTAAGAGTTTCTTCTATCATCTCATTTCATTTCTCTCTCCTTTATTCCATCTTCTTCTTATATCTCTCTTCCATATCTTTCACGCATCTCATTTCTTTTCTCTCTCCATTACATATATCATTTCTATTACTTTTCGCCATTTTTTTCCTCCTCAATTCTTTTCTTTTCCATCATTTATCCTTACCATTATCTCCATTTCATTACTAGCATTCTATTCTTTATCTCCATTTCATTATTAGCATTTTCTCTTTCTCTCTCTCTTTTCTCTTTCTGACACCCCTCTCTCATTCTAGTAGGTTACAATATATATATATTCTAACCTTTCCCCACGCATCCTCACCCCAAAATATATTGTTTATTACGAATATTACGGGTTCTAGCTCAGTTAACAAATAAATAAATGAAATATTCAGCATTAATTAAAATGATTACTAGCTCTAATTTTAAAATACAAATTCGGTTCAATTTTAAAATGAATTAACAAATATTTACTATTTTCATGAGACATGGAGTGACAATACCGGGAACGAGATAGACTACATTGAGCCATTATCCACACGATACTATCTCAATGGCATAAGAACACTATTCCTCCTTTTTACTATACCAAATAACTAACTCATTGTATTCTTACGACTTTCTAAGCTCTATTCACTACGATTAAAATAATAATCATATCTTAATCTTCTTTATAACAAGAATCTAGCTTAATTAAATAAAATGAAGTAAAATAAATAAAATCTCAGGTTCATAAATTGTATTCTAACTGATTTAAAATTACGGTAGTAAAATATGAAAAAGGAATTTTATGTCATAATCTACTACACAGCAACTAATAATAATAAAAATAATAATAACAATAATAATATAATATAATCTTATTTCTTCCTAAATGAAATAAATACGTACGCGGTAGTATTTTAATAATCTGACAACAGAATACATGTGGCAACTTTAGCATATAATTTACGTAATATTATGGCAACCGACTTATGACCAATAAATAATATAAAATTATGATCTTTTAATTTTAACATACCAATAAATTCTCAAAATTTTTATAAACACTTTTATGTTTACCTTTTGTGCAAAATTTATATGTCTGTTTCAATTATAAATGTATCGTGATTTCATGCATCCATGTGGAGAAATAACAACTCGGACACAAGACTTTAAAACAAATTTAAAACAAAGTTTATTAACAACATAAATAAATTAACAATATTTTTACACTATATACATTGGATATTCCTTACTTTTATATCTCAACTTAGTTTATTAGTATATAAAATGAAATCAAAATATTATTTACTTTTTCTAGTTAAATCTTATTTTTTAACACTTAAGAAAATACAGTATTATTACTTGATTTATTATTATGGTTAGCTTATTACAAAATGCATTTCTTATATGATTATCACTAACACTTTTCATCCCTAATATTATTAAAATTATATTTCTTACAAAATTTACATTCGTAGTAAAATTCTACAAAATAACAAATTTTAGTTTTATATTGGTTGTATGGAATCTTACAAAGTCAAAACATTGTTCTACATTCGGTATTAGGTTTTTATTGTTCATTATCCGATGTTTATTAATCCTAATATTCTCATTCAAGCCTTACTTCGGATGATATAATTACAACTATTAATATACCATGCACAAGTATATGTTTATTATACATTATTTAACTATTTCTTAATAAATATGCAATACTTATTTTCTAAATATTATTAAAAAAAAATTCATTCAAATTTTATTATCACTTTTAAAATACTTGATTTAGATTTCTTTTCAAAATCTTATATTCATTTCTGAATTAATTTTACAATGTATTATATGATTCTTTCTCTCTTTATGATATTTTGGACTTTCAATTTTAAAGTTACACAATTCTATACCTTCCAGCAAATAAACTATTCTTACATAAACGATAACATATCTTCAGTTCTATTTTATTCATTATTTCTTTGAAAATATCTTTCTGACCGATGCAGATTCACGAAATAAGGATAGCGAAGATAGATGCATAGGATCAAAATACAACTAGAATATTACTCGTCATATATCTTGACAATCATGGCACAGTGAATTAAAAGACACTATAGAGGAGTGACCTTTACCTGCCTACCAACCTCTATTATAGGAACGATGTTAAAGCTATTTCTTCAGCTTTATTCTTACATCAAAAGTTTAAAGATATGCAAAAAACACTGTCCAAACTATATGTGTTCAGTCATAGGGCTTAGTTAACTATACTGAAATCACACAAAACTAAATATGATCCAAATCCTTTATTTTTCCTATTTCTTTAAAAAAAACATCATCTTGGTTTCCTCTCCACTAGTACTTCCAAGTCACTATCCGATCTTATTTCTCAAGATTTTTTCTATACTGTACATCGACAAATACATATCTGCATTACTAACAATAATAAAATTCATTTATTTCAAAAACTATTCCACTGTTCTATAAGAAAATCTTTTTACTACTTTCCTCCGTATATTTAATCATATACAAACTATTTGAATATCTGAATACTTTATCACATGAAAGTTCAAAAGAATCACACAATTGTTTTGTTAAATTATATTATTAATATACTTTAAATAAATTATTGCATGCATATTCCGAATTACTCCTATCTCATATGTTAAAAATGTTGTATAAAGTGTGTACATATAATTTAAACTTTCACACTTCATTCGTAGGTCAATAGATGATTTAAAAAAAATACACTATGCATTATAAATAACTATTAAATTTACCAAACGACCTTTATCTCCTTGATCGCGTTCCATAGGCTTCACCATCCCATTGATCCTTGTAGATATAATATTCACATCCATACACTTTATTTTAAACACTATTTCTATAATTTTATCAAGCTATTATATTTAAATTTTAATATTACTAAATTTATGTTTTATGTTTTCCCTAATCTCACATAACATTTTATATTCTAAATAAATTAGTAAAAAATATTTAAACTATATTTACTGTACTTCTTTATCAAATTTCCTTGAAAACCGTTCATACTAAAGCTAAAAAAAAATGTTTATTATTTCTTCTTCAGTCACTTAATGTTCTTCTCCCTACTTATTCAATTTTAAGACAAAACAATTATTGCTCTTTTTAATAAATATTCATAGATGACAATCCTTGGTTTTTTTATAATATTTAATACAATTATTAATTATGATATCAATTAATCCCGTAAAGAAAACGTCTACATATTCTCTTCTAATATTTTCTGCTAATATTTTCCCGCGCGACTTTTATGATGCATCTTCTCAATACTTTGATTTAAATATTCAAATGAAACTTTTCTGTTTCCATGGATCCATTTTCATTAAGTAATTTAAATTTATATTTTCTAAATCAAGCATTTCTCCAATGAACACTTTATAATATTTTTTAATTCTTCTTAGAGAAAGTTTTTCTATTCCTTTTTTCATAAAAACACAATAGCTCTTTCATATTATTATTCTGTAACTTTTTTCCTTCTTTTAAAATTCTGGTACTATATACTTTGTAATGTTTCCTTTAAAAAGATAAACATTCTTTCTTCATTATAACTTTTACATAATTTTTTTTTTCTTTATGATATATGCATCTTAATTTTTCCATAGAGAAGAATAAAAAAAAAACTTCAGAGTAGCCTTATAAATTTGTGTGTCATAAATTTTTCTGACGGCAAGTAACTTCTCTTTTAAGTTTTCCGTATAGCGTCCAAATTATATTCCTCTGAGTTACAATAATAAGTTTCTGGTTGAGCATAAATAAAGCTGTATCAAGGCACTTTACAAATATTTTTCCTTTATCATAATTTCTATATACTGTTTTCTGTAATATTTCCATTTTTACTGCAAGGTTTTGGCTAAACTTGAATAAAATTCCTGGCAAGAAAACTTTTAAATTAGCCCTCCATGTAAAGGCAGTTCAAAATATTATATTTAAAAAAAACTTTTAAAATAAATACAAAATTTTAAAATTATATCACTTTTCTAGCTTACGATCTTATACAGCTAAAAAATATGTTACTCCCTCCTTCACTTACACATTACTTCTCCCGCTCCGTCTAATTCTTATTTTCCGTCTGCTAAATTACCTCCGTTAATTGGTTAATGACTTTTTTAGCACGAACAAATTTACACATTTTAGTTTTATAATAGATTAAACCTTTTAAAATAAAGAATTTATGACGTCATGTCTTAAATATTATTTAGAATAGTATTTTTAAACTCAATTATAACTTTATCAAAATCATTTAAACTTTAAAACAATTATTAAAATATCATTTAATATCTATTTTAATATTAATATTTAATTTATCTTGTTTTTATTTAAATAAATATTTAATTTTTTTTTATTAACTGTATTCAACTTTTAAACACTACTTAAATATTACATCATTTAAACATTTAAAATAACTATTTAATATTTCAACATTCATTTCAACGATAGACAGCAATTACATTTAGTTCCATAATTCACAAACTTTATTATTATATTCTAACAAGCGTGTGTGTGAAGGTATATAATATACAGTCACATGATTACTAACTTTATCAGATGATGTTTTAATTTACGTCTCGGTTTAAATTACCAAAACTGATATATTTTATAAAAATTTGGAAAATAATTTAAAAATGTAGAACTAAATATAATTCTCACCATCATAAAGTTTATCTCAAAATATACTCTATTAATTTTGACTATTAAATATAATTATAACACTACATATAGCATTTATTTAATTTATTAGTTTTAAAATATCATACTCGAATTATTAATATATTTTTAACTATTTATAGCTGTGTTATTTTATATGGCCAGCTTTTACAACCATAAGCAAGGATATAATTAAGCTTTATTTAACTGTTTTCTTTTAAAATAATCCATTACACTTTTATATACCAGGTATTTTCAGCCTTAAATTGTACTATAAGATCTAATCGATCATACAATTATCAATATATTACACAAACGTATTTTAAAATTTTAAATTTTTTAGCAATTGACCATTCTACCCTATTATGACCTATAGATAAGGGCACAATATATTGTAACGAGCACAGACGTTCGTTACATTGTTTTTTTTTTTATTTATTAAACATGAAAGTAAATTAAAAAGTTCGCATTCTTTTAGAATTAAAAATTAAATTTAAATATCATCTTAAACTCGTATATATTAAATCGCACAGATAATGAAAAATTATTAAAATAAAACTTTATTAAAGAAAAAGTATTTTAAAACTAAATGTTAAAAAGATTTGGAGATAAAATTATATCTTTAAATTTATCTTTAAATATATCTTTGATTTGGAAAACAGGTTAATTAATCAGAAATGGAAATGATAAATTTAATTAGTCAAATGTAAACCAGCCTTGGGCATTTAAATGTAAAAACATCGGTCAGATAGGAAAACAATAGAAACTTTTAGCAAATGAAATAAATCCATTGGGAAATCGGACCTCAACGAAAAGGATCAACACATCGATGACGTAATGTTAAGTCAATCTTTCAAAGTAATGTAAAAGGACAAGTTTGGAAATTATTAGTTAGTGAATGATTAATTACGATGTGAGAGATATGTGGTAGTGCGGAAGTGAAGAAGAGATTGAAACAGACGCACGATTCAATCCCTTCAGTTTTGCTAGGAAAGAAAGAGAAATGAACTATCGTTTTTCTACATTGAGGACCAGTTAAAACAAAAACCTCTGGATGGATAAATAAATCGGCCAACAGAATATCAATCTTAGGATGGTGTGGGAATTCACGTTCATGGCAAGCAACGGATAAAGAGGAACTGTTTTAAACCATAAGAACTTTATAAATAATGAACATTAAATTAAACTTTCCAGAGTTAAATGATTGCAATATTATCCTGTCTGACCAACTTAATTTATTAATAATGTTATGTGATGTATTTCTTTTTTTATATATATTTAAAATCATTTCCATTTATTTATTTACTTTTTTGTTCTTTAAGTTTTATTATGATTTCTGTTTTCCGTTAAGGTAAATTATATAAATGTTAAACTTAAGTCGGGCGTGAATGGTTGTATAGATTTGTAAAGTTATATTAGGGGAGGGTAATCTTAGGTTATTTGTTTTGTTGTTGAATTGGGTCAATGGATTGGATACATTGATGTAGTTAGTAGATGTAGTTGGAGATTCGCTTCATACGCTGCACTCTCCCGTTTTGCCTATGGAAGGAATTATAAGACGCAGAGCGCAGTTCCTTTCTATGGAGTTTTTTTTATTATTGTTCTTATCTTTAGATAGAAGTAATATTCCTACCTGAGGAGAGTCAATATCTTCTCTGAATCTTTTTGGTGCTGCCGTATTCCGTATTACATTGAATACATCGATGTATCAAATGAATTGATGCCAGTTTGACTGCGAATTTTAGCCTAAGGTTAAATAGTGATAGAATATTTTATTTTCAAATGCAAATCTATGTAATCTATTCATGCTCGACCCTAAATAAAAATGCATTAAATTTAAGATGTTTATGGACACTTGCATGGATTGGTTATCAGTTAAGTATGTTTTGGGTTTTCATATTTGATCAAAATATATAGACATTCGATAAATAATGATACCTTACGGTGAGTATCTAAAATGTATTTATTTGGATGTCTTTTAAATCATTGGTGACAATGCAAGTATCTTATGGTGAATACTACTGGGTTACTTATAAATTTCCCTCTGCAATTGCCAGTATCAATGATTTTATCTTTTGATCGTTTCTGTTTACTTTGAAATGTTTTTAACCGTGTAATCTATGTAACCGATCTATAGCAACATATTAGCAACATATTAAAACAAGCTTTTATAATCCCATCTGTGCGAACTTAATTAAAATGTAAACTGATAATATAATAGAAATTAAAATGTAAATTAAAATTAAGGTAAAGTTAAAAATAATGTTAAATGTTAAAATGTAAAACTAATACTAAAATAGTTTTAAATCTTATATATATGTGCATAAATAAATGTTTGTATGTTAATTACTGGCAGTGGCTTATTTTATTCTTTTTTATATATACTCTTAGATTATATTATTAAATCTCTGCTATTCCACTGAGCTAGTGACATGGGCTAATGACCGGAAACAAAATATAAAAAAAAAAAAATTTTTTTTTTTTGGACTTACGTATCTGCCTACTTTATAAATTTTTCTAGGTTCAAATGCCTAGATGGCGCCCTGTAGTGCAGTTTACGTGAAGCTATATTCCCCGGATCATTACAATATATATATAGTACAAGGTATATACAGAACTTTTAGATGTAATTACAACGGATTTGAACACAGACTTTCAAGCTATTTTTAATTCTACAGTCCATTTTATATAATGGATATACATGCCCAATACATGCAATAAATATATATGATCTACATTGCATGTACTTTACGCTGAACCAGCATTTATCAGTTGGTCCAGATCACTATATCCCACACATATATCTAATCATTGCTCAGTTTATAATAAGATAACAAATCTTCAAACTTTAATGATTAGGCTTCAATTTTTTTCCACCCTCAAAATCTTCAGCCATCCATATTATTGAAAATCAGATGAAAAATGCTCAAATCGTTAGCTGATGCTTATATTGTTCAGCATGAAATAAATACATTGGAGATTATATATAATTTTTATGTGCATGTGGTCATGTATATCGATTATATAAGATGGAATGAATAGTTGAAATGAGCTTGAATGTCTGTGTCACATCCATTCTAATTTATATGCACATCTTAAACGTAAGTATGTTTTTGTTTTTCTTAATGTTAGTGCAAATGTGATATGGTCCTAAAATCCATAAATCCTACATTTTATTATAAATAAGGTACCTAATGGGTTCAAACCCAGTACATTTGAAATAGGTATAGAATATAACATTGTCTAGGTTCAGATAACATAGTGGTGCCCTGATGGACCATATTCACTCCATATTCACATACTAGTCACTTAGATAGTCACTTAATAAAACTAAGAGATAAAAAGTGGGTAAAATTACTGATGGATTTATTTTGAAATATTTTGATTAAATGTACTCACTCACTTGATATTATTCCATAAGTAACTATGTGTTGCTACTTGTTTATTGAGGTTACAATGGCTTCCCAGCCAGGGCTTGAAATAGGCCAGATACCTGAAATGACTAGTTTATAATTTATGAGAAATTAAACCATATTTTCTTTTTCTCTCCCAGACATTATTTTGGGAGTTTATTGAATAGATCTATTTTAATTTTAGTACGTTTCTTTTCCATACAAGCTATTTTAAAAGCTATTTTGTAAAACACCATTTTAAATTAGTTCTAAGTAAACCAACTATTTAATTCATATTACAAGATATTGTAGCAATAAAATTGGCTCTGCCAATATTACATTAGAGTATTTCCAAAATACTTATTTTAGTATTTTTTTATTTTCTTAGCAATAAATACAGTTAATTTATTATGGGGATCTCTCTCTCTCTCTCTCTCTCTCTATCTCTCTCTCTCTCTCTCTCTCTCTCTCTCTCTCTCTCTCTCTCTCTCTCTCTCTCTCTCTCTCTCTCTCTCTCTCTCCCTCCCTCTCTCTCTCTCTCTCTCTCTCTCTCTCTCTCTCTCCCTCTCTCTCTCTCCCTCTCTCTCTCTCTCTCTCTCTCTCTCTCCCTCTCTCTCTCTCTCTCTCTCTCTCTCTCTCTCTCTCCCTCTCTCTCTCTCTCTCTCTCTCTCTCTCTCTCTCTCTCTCTCTCTCTCTCTCTCTCTCTCTCTCTCTCTCTCTCTCTCTCTCCCCCCCTCCCTCCCTCCCTCTCTCTCTCTACCTCTCTCCTCTACCTCCCTCCCTCCCTCCCTCTCTCTCTCTCTCCCCCCCTCTCTCCCTCCCTCACTTTTCTTTGAAGAAGAAGTAAAGCAGAAATGAAATTTGTTATTACATAATTATTTTTGACAAGCAAAGATTTGAAATTATTTTATAATATTATTAAAAATAATGGAATGATTCACTGTATTATGTTTTATCCAGACAATGAAGTGCTAAGCTAAAGGAAATCGCTCATTAATTCCAATCCTAGTGCAATTGTTTAATCTATAATCCTTTTCAACTACTGCTAAACTATGGAATTCTAAAAACAGACCGCTAAAGAAGAATAAAAATATGAATGCCTTCTATGCCTTGATAAATATTTTTAATGTATATTACTTCAAAATATTGAAGAGAAAAAAAATTTTACTTTGTCAAGCTTACAGAAACTCAGAACCTTTAATATTTTGCTATTGTTCTATTATTTATGAATATTTAGAATAAAAGAATTCACAAACTCTTTTAATGCAATATTAAAGAATGGAAAATTATTTTCAAACATTTAAAATTTTATTTTTTATTCATTAATGAAGGATAGAAATATGATATTGAAACTTCAACTATTTGAAGTCTAAACTGTATAATATTCTAATAACAAAGTATTTAGAATTATTTCTAAAAAGCTACATGGAAATAAAAGGTAAATTCTTTTGTATGTGAAACAATATTACATAAAAGTTAAAGGAAAAGAAGATATTTGAATTTTTTTATTGTTGTCTTTCATGTGAAAATTATTCAAGGAAGGAAATTACAGAAGAAGATTATGATAACATTTCCACGTATATTAATTGAATTATTTTATTTTTCTCATTAATAACTTATTCTATATTTGTAAAATTTGTCAATGATTTTTTTATACATGCATTACAGTATTATTGAAATAAAAATATTGTATTAATTCCATAAAATAAACTAATAAAAAATACCCACATCACCCATAGAATAAATCCACCATAGGTGTAAGAACATGCTTTCTCTGTTGTTACAACTACAGTATATGGTACTTAAGTACATAAATATTTAGAAAAAGAATGAATGCTAGATAAATAAGTCCTATTATTACTATTTTACAATTCTAGTAATCTATTAATTCAAGTAAGCATGTATTACTGTTAAATAAATGGAATAAATCATGATTGCAATGAACACATTCTACTATTAATGAATAAATGGTCTCTATACATAAATTGGTATTGATAATATTGAAAGTTTTGAATGTTTTATTCTGAAAAAAAAAAAAAAAATTAATGTTAACTTTGTTAACGAAAAAAAGACTGAATCACAAATATTTATGGAGTCACTGGATACTGAAGAAAATCAACCAATGAAAGTTGAGATGGTAATAGAAGAGGAGAGCTCAGATATGCCAGTGCCTGAAGAGCAAAAGCCAACAGAAACCACACTCACATTTGAAATATTTCTAACAGTAATGAATAAAATAAAAAGATAAGATCAGAAGGTTAAACATATAAAAGAAGATAATGACAAAAGAGATAAATAAATGAGAGAATTAATAAAAGAGGATAGTGAAAGAAGAGATCAATAAATAAAAGAAGATAATGAGAGAAGAAATAAACACATGAGAGGTATAATAAAAGAAGATAGTGAATAAATAGATCAACAAATAAAAAAAATGCTAAAATGTTAGCAGCAATAAACAAAATGAATAAATATCAAAAAGAAATGAAAGAAGCTTATCTTCAAATCAAAGATGAAATGAAAGCAAATTATATGTAGAAAATAGAATAATCACATTAAAAGAAGAGATGATAAAAGGAGTAGATGAACAAGTCTAGGAAAAGATGGATTTCTTAGAGAAAATATCTGTACGTATCCAGAATATGGTGCATGAAATTATTAGACCTATCAAGACCATGTGCTGAAACAGTTTTAAGACTGGGAGAATGACTACAGAAGATGAAGCCAAAAGATAAAGAAAAGATAAGTTCCAAAGGAGAATTCTTTATTAAAAGAAATTTTTGTTACAATTAATTAAATGAAAGCAGAATATAATATTCTGAAAGATTTTGAGCAATAACATAAAAGAAGAAAATCAAAGTCAAACTATGGATATAATGGTACAAGGAAAACAATAAGATATTGTAGTTAAAAGCCAGTATAGATTTGGACAGCTTAGAGAGTTATTTTGGCTGAATCAGTTGAGAAAAAACAGTAGCCACTGCATACAACTATTTAAATGGACCAACTAAGAAATTGTGGGATTCACTAATAAACAAACTGTCTACTTATCCAGAGTACAAAAAGCAAATTTCAAATAATTTATGGACTAAGGAAATTCAAGAAGCAATAAAATAACAGATCATACAAAAAAAATTTTGAATCAAAGGGCATGAAACTTTTTACACATCATTTTTTAAAAGACAGGTTGTCAGATTGCGAACATTATCTGCATGCAGGGTTACTGAAAGTCAAGTAATTAGGATTGAGCAAATGATTATTATTATGTATAGAAAAACTATAGAAGAAGTAGATTTCTTGAATGCTCTAGATCTGAGTTACCACAACCAGATAGAAAAAAGAAAACTCCTTATAGCAGCCCAACTACTGTTTAAAAAAGCAGATGCATATATTAATAACATAAAGATTGACTATAATCCAAGTTATCAATTGTATAGAAATCAACAGAGGAACAAAAAGAATTATGAAGATGATAGAAGAAGTGAAGTAAGACCATGCTCAAGAAGTCAGTCTGAAACCTATCCAAAAGTTTTTAAAGAGCATTTGTCATCTTTATCCCCCAATCAAGGTGTGAGATACCTGCAAAAATGCAAACCAAGTATAAAGAGGCAGACCTAGACAGAGAAGAGAGCGAATTTCATATCTGCAAAAAGCAACTACTAAGATTCAAGATGAGTAAACTGAAGTAAAATATAAGGAGTTACCAACCCTATTACACTTTGAGTTTATCTTGTCAGTTACGAAAGCTGACAGTAAAAGCAATAATAAGGATAGTTAGCTTGCTGGTGACTCAATATTTATTTAAGAGTTAATGATTCCGAAAAAAAAAATGTGTTTTTGTATAATAAAGGAAATAATCTTTTATTTTAAAAATGCATTTGACAAAAAGTCAAGAAATCTCTTTCATAATAGATTTGTTATTAAATGGTATTATGTCTCACAGTTCCATTCTCTCTTCTTTGGAGAGAGATGATGTTTTGTAATAGTATTGGCTTTTTCAACATTACATTATCATATTTCCAAACGTATAATGTAAGACATTTATTTAAATAATTTTTTCCTTTCTTACAAATAAATACATTAAATTTTTTATGGAGATATTCCCAAAAGATTTATGAAAAAACATTTAAATTATTGATATGTAAATTAAGTGCGAAAATATTGTAAGATTTATTTTTCTAATTCTTCGTTCTCTCCCCCCCCCCTCTTTTTAAAAGTAAGAAAAAGGAAACAAAATTGAAATTTGCTATTAAATAATTCTTTCAATGTGCAAAAGGTTGAAATTATTTTTTAATGTTATTAAAAATAATGGAAATATTCATTGTACTATGTTTTACATGGACAATACAGTGCTAAGCTAAAGGGAAATTGCTCATTAATTCCAATCCTAGTGCAATTTTTTAGTCTATAGTCATTTTCAACTACTGTTAAACTACTATTAACGAATGCAACTCCAAAACTAGACCTCTAAGGAAGAATGAGGATAAGAATGCCTTCAATACATACTTTTAAAATATTACTTCAAAATATTGAAGAGAAAAAAAATTACTTTTTCAAGCTTACAAAAAGTCAGAAACTTTAATGTTTTGCTATTTTCCTATTTTTTACAAATATTTAAAATAAAGGCAGAATTCATAAATTCCTTTAAAGCAATATTAAAAAATGGAAAATTATTTTCAAACGTATTTAAAATATTTTCTTATTGATTAACAAATAATAGAAATATGATATTGGAACTTTAACGATTTGAAGAATAAACTGTGTAATATTCTAATAATAAATTATTTAAAATTATTTCCAAAAAGTTGTATGAAAATAATTTGAAGATAAATTCTTTTGAATATAAATAAGATATTCAAACTTCTTATTGTCGTCTTTCAAGCTAAAATTATTCAAGGAAGGAAATTGCCGAAGAAGATTATAATAACTTATTTCCTAACTTATTAATTGAATTATTTTATTTTATTTTCCTTAATAATAAATTGTTCTTTATTTATAAAATTTATCATGATTATTTTATACATGTATTATAGTATTAACAAAATAAAAATGTGTTATTAATTTCTGAAAACACACACATTAAGCCTATTAAGTTAGCATATTGCTAAATTACTCTAACTTATGTATAACACTTGTCAATAAAATAAAGCAATAAATACCCACACAACCTATAGAATAAATCACTCCCTTCCATACTCTAAGAACAAGCTTTTCCTGTTGGTACGAATGGAGTGTATGGTATCTAAGTATATAAATATTTAGGGGAAGAATGGATGCTAGATAAATAAGACCTATTAATATTATTTGACAAATCTAGTACTTTCTTAATTCAAGCCAGAAATTATTACTGTTACAATGAATTCATCTTCTCTGATCTCTAGCCTCTTTTCTCCACAGACTCATGTATGCTTTCTTATTTCATCCATGCATTTCACTTATGGTCTGTTTCTAGATCTTTTATAATGTCTTAGAATCCAATTTAAGATTTCAACTGTCCATTCATTTGTCTCTTAATTTTTTTCAATGAACAGCTGTTTGTTCTCTCACCCATATATTTTGTTTTCACTCTCTTCCTGTTACTCTTGAAATACATCTTTCCATACTTCTTTCTGTAATATGAAGTCTCTATTGTTCTTCTGTTAAATCTGCAAGTCTCAGATCCATAATTAGTAAAACACATTTTCTTACTTTTCAAACACATTGGTATATTTCCTTTTTAACATTAAATTTCTACCAAAAGTATCCAAAACAATTTAATTCTATGATTAATTTTATCCATTTTGTTTGTATCTGCTATAATAATCTTTCCAAAGTATTTATACTTGCAGACTGCTTCAAACTTGTCATTAGCAATATTTAGTTTCATCTTTCCTTTGATAGATATTTTTGTTTGTTACTAAAATAAATTTTAAATGTTCACATTTTGTTTCTGTATATATTAAAAAAAAGAGATCACTATCAAAACAAAGATGTTACACGTCATTGTTTTTAAAAAGATTATTTTCAGTTTATAAAATCAACAATATATCTTTTTAAATTCTGATTATTTTTAACACATTGAAACAAATAATTATTTATTTCTTTGATATCTAATGAATTATGCTTTAAAAGTTTAAATTTTTTGAATATTTATTGCAAAATAGCAATATTTTCTTACTCGTAAATATAAAGTAGATTATTTACATCAAAGGTGCTTTTCTTATTTGCTTCAGGTAATAGTTACATTAGCTGCTAATATAATGCATTTTTGAAAGTAAAGTATTTGAAGTCAAAATAAGTTATTAATAATTTTTATTTCTTGATATCTAATAAATAATAGTGCAAATTTTTTTTAAAAAATATCTAAAAGCTTAATAAATTCGCAAATAAATACATTTTTGCATCTTTCCAATTGTAAAATGCCAAACATTTTACAGCCTTGGCAACAGACAATGACTGAACATGTCAGAGTGGGGCTTATTTCTATTGTAAGAGTGGGAATTTTGAATTTCCCATCTTTTTGCACACAATTTTTTTTTTTTTAAATTAATTTTCAAAATAGTTTTATTCAGGAAATATATATGATATTAATACATTAAATATTGTTTAGTGGGTGGACACATATTTGGAACCTAGATTAATATAACAATGCTGATGTGTTTGTCCTGCATAACCATGTAGGTCCTGTGCTCTATATTTCATCATCCTCTCTAACTTGGCAGGCATTGGGAAGTATAGGGATTTGAAAGACTCAAGGTTACTTCGAACAGGAGTTAGGATGAAGGGATCTTGTCTTTTTCATGAATTTTCTTTAAGAATTTAATAGAATAAATAATCTGGATCAGGTGGAGGGATTGTAAATTGTCTTTTACATCTAACATTCCAGATTGTGTGAGTTAGAAAGATAGACATTATGAATGTTGGGAAATGTCTGCTCTGGATGCAATCTTTCAGTGATAGAATCTTAAATAGACCTGTGTGTGTCGATGGATTAATTCAAAATTGTGGGGTGAATTTTGGGCTTGCAGACTTGCAAAAAATTCTAAGCCCTTTTGGGAAAATTCAAAGCTTTCAATACTAATTGATCAATTCTCAGGGTACACAATTTTTAACAAATTTGATCAATTTTAAATAAATATTAAAGAAAAAAATATCTCCTTTGCTAATTTCCTCTTTAATTGATTACCAAGAGGCTCCATTAATTATCATGTTGAAAGGTATAGCCCCACAGTGGTTTTTTGCAAGCATTGAGGGCATCTGCACCAACAAAAATGCAACTTATGTGGAGCTATAAGGAAAATATTTTATAAATGTCAAGCCAAATGTTATAATAACCTAGGATCATGGCTTGGTGTAGATATAAGAGAAGAACAGAAAAGGGATAAACTTAAAACAATGAACAAGGAAGAGGATATACTGAATGAGACTCAGAACTTGGAACAAGATGTTTCATTGCAGACTGATACTCTCAGAATACAGTCATTAAATGAAGACATTGCATCATCCATGGGAGATCCTAGTCTGTGGTATGTGGAGGAGAAAGAAACACAAAATGAAAAAAGAGTGAAGCATAGAAGGAAAAAAGACTGAGAACAAAAGCTTCAGTCTTTCCTCAATCAAGAGTAAATTCGGAATGCGAAAGTGTACTTACAGTGAATTTATTGGATTTATCAGATCAAGAAATAGACTCAATCATCTCAATTAATTAAGAAGACAAGATTAAATTCTTTTCTAAATGAACCACTGATGGAGCCCATTCAAGATGAATTTATCGATGAAAACTTAACAACAATCATTGTCCCACATAATGACAGAGAGAATTTTGAAGATAAAAAGGAAACCAATTCAATCTCCTAACATCAGTGATTAAGAAATAATACTACAGTTGCCAAATTTGCTATGAAGTTAAATGAGCATTATCAAAAGAAGAATGAAACCAGTGAAGAGCTGGGAGCATGTTCTGATTTTCTTAATTCAACTGTGAGGTGATTAAAATTGCCTCAATGAATATTAGGGGCTTGAATTTATGGACAAAAACCTTTGCTTTGGAGCAATGGTTCCATGTTTGTAGCCCTGATATATTATGTCTTGGGGAGTCAAAGATGCATAACAAAACTGATTAATACATTATTAATAAAATAAATACCTTTGGGTTTTTTCATTACTCCTATTCTAATATGGCTGCAGGAGCGATTGCAATTGTAATAAATAAAAATTCCCCTGTCACCTATTTTAAAATCATTAAAATTGATAATAACTGCCTGACTGCAATTATCAAATTTAAAAACTATACTTTTAACCTAATAAACCTTTATCTTTCTAGAAAACCTCAAATCATATACAAAATTATACAAAATATAAATATAGCATTGAAGACTAATCCCCTTCTCATTTTAATTATTGGGGATTGTAACAACATATGATAATTTTCAGTATAAATATGGATGATTGATAAATTAAAAATTGATTAGCTGTCAATCACTGTTTCCAGATTGGGCATTCTCCTTTTATAATAAGAGGGCAAAATCACTGATTGATTTGCTATTTGTCAACCTGAAATTTTTTAAAATCCTTGAAGATGAAACTGCGACCAATTATGTTTTCAGATCGCTTTTCAATTAAATGTGGTTTTGAGTTTAGTAACTCTAATGACTCAGCACAGGAGCTCCCTAGAACTATAAGAATGCTAACTTGAACAAATATCAACATCCAACTAGTATTACAGACATATATATTGTTCAAAGAAATTGATTTGAGTAATCTTCATCCATATTATGCATGGATGCAATTTACAGAGATTCTTGGTAAATTGATTATTAAATGCACCTCAAAAATCCAGGACCCTATTTGGTTATTATCCGAATTAGAAAGATTGTGACAAAATTAATGAACTTTGGTAGTGAGGCACAAAATGTCAAATCAATCATAAACTTGAAACTGAAATAAAAAGTAAGCAGGAAGAAGTTGCTGAATATCTTTCTATAAACAGATCATCCAATTTATACATCATCAGCACTGCTGAACCAGGGGCTATCTTAGGTGGGCCCTTGGAGCCAGCAGAAATGCCAAGGCACCTAGAATGATTGAGATAGGTAGTAACCTATATGGAGTGTCTTCCATGCTGGCCAGGATATGTGATCATTATATAGAAAAGTTTAAACCAGATGAAATCGTGACTAAAAGAAGAGAAAATTATTTAATTAAAATTTTCAATCCACAAAATCATAGAAAAAATAATTATTGATAAATTAAAGATGGAGCCAGACAAAACTCATCCTGTCTTGCATGAAATTCCAAAATTCTCCTGTTTCATTTAAGAGCTTTCTCAGCACCAATCATTAAAAGGATGGCAAATCTTTTGGCTCATGTCTGTCAGGAACTTCCAGGGATTAACACAATTGCCATGGTTCCTCTGGTTAAGAAACTAGAAGTTCCTTGGAACCTGGGAAATCTTAGGCCTATATCAATGATCTCTCTACTGGTAAAGACAGTTGAGGCCCTAATTAAAAATGACACACAAGATATTATAATTGATCAGCTGTCTAAATGCCCATTTGTCAAAAGGGAGAGCTTGACAGCTGATGCTGTGAGCTGATTTCATCTATTGATAGACCACATTTGCATGAAGATATCACAGCCAATCACAGTTCAGCTTGATTTTGCTGCCACTTTTGATTGAGTTCGAGTTGATGCACTTATGGAGATCCTGGAGGGACTCAAATTACCAATGGCCTACCTCCAGATGATAGAGAACCTCTTGTATAATAGAGAGGTGTATTTGTCTCTGGATGGGAGGGTGTCCCCAGGATTTAAGCTTGTTGTTTCTATTTGCCAGGGCTCTCTTCTGAGTGTGCTTCTTTTCACTGTCTATGTGAATCCTCTCCTGCTAAGCAGCAAGGCACATCTTAAAGGGATATCTATACCTTTGCTTAAGGAAAGGGTCCATCATGTGTTCACAGAGCTAGGGGAGCTCTTGGACTGATTCAAATGTGACTTGGTCAAGAGTCAACAAGGAGAAATTGGTGATCTGGTCAATTATGACCAGCAAGCAAATTCCCATCATGTTTAAAGCTCTGCCTCAGAAGATCCTGGTTTTTCATTGAGTGCCCCCTATCTAAAATGAGGAAGGAAATTGAAGATGATCTTATGATTAAGATAATAAAATTTATTGAATCATTGGAGAAAATTTATTGAATCATTGGAGAAGATTTATTTGTCCTTGTTTGGAAAAATCGTGCTAATGAACGTCGTCATGCTTCCCAAGATCACATACTTCCTTGTCGGCTTCTCACTGATGAAAACCTTTATAAAGAACATCAAAACCCAATATAGGAAGCTGTGTTGGGGGAAGCTCCTGTCATTAGCCTGGGCCTCCTACAGAAACCTAAGCAGATGAACAGCTTAGGATTACACTCAGTCAAGATTTTATTACTACAGTGTTCTTATAATGGACTTACCAGATTATTTATGAAAAAACCAAATATGGAAGAGCCAATATTTCTGGAAGAGATAACTCCTACCAATAGACCACCTCCCAAAAGTGGAAGGCTTTGGATTCAAAAGCAAATCTCCATAGTACTTAACAATCTCAATGTTCAACAACAAACTAAACTACTGGAACACATATGATCTTATGAATCTGAAAGAAAGTAAAATTGACAATATTCTTTCAATTGGGATATCTAGGTTCTTGAGTTGGACCAAGCATTTAAAATTGGAACCGAGGTTTGTTGATTTTTTAATCAAAGTCAACCTCAGGGCCTTGCCTACCACTGAATTCATATATAGTAAAAGAAATTATAATCTGGAATCTACATGTGCACAATGTAAGTGAAGTGATGAGGCAATGGCACATATATTGAAAGAATGTCAAATTTGGAATAACATAAGGAACATTATTAAGTTTCTCATTAAAAACAAAGAATCAGCTTGTGTAAATTTGATTAAAGCCTTCAAGAATGGACATTTTGAAATCATAAGATTGGTGACATTTATAAATATTTGAATTTGGTCACTGAGAAATAAAATCATCTTCAAAAGTGGAGAAGAATATGACATGATTAAAATGAATTTACACTTATTAGAAGAAATTAAAAAATTAGATCAAAAATTTTCTCAGAATTGGATGTTTGACCAGACCTTGTCGCTAATAAACCTAAAACAAAGTGTAGTATCAATGATGAAAATAATATAAAGTTGTAAATCTACAGATACTAAGAAAATTTGAGTGAACCATTTACCTAAAACCTTTTATATAAACTTTATATGGATGAGATCCAATAACTAGAAAATTCTATTATAAATTTATTCACCTAATTGATGATTAATAGGAAAGGGCTTTCATTTGATTAACAGATCAACTTTAATCAATGACCCTATACATATATTATTAAGACTGCTTTAATAATGCTTAATGGTAACTGATTTGTTTACTATAAAGAATCTATGATATATTTCATATAACTTTCAGTTGTAGGTATTCTATGAAAACCTGCTGTTAAATAATTTTTATGAATGTTATCAATATATGGTTCAAAATGACTAATCTCTCAAAATATAAATGTTAAATTAATACACAGACAATCATTGGAAGTGCTCTTCACTTGGTAAGATAAAGCTCTACAGATTAAAAGGCTAAATATGTTTTTAATCATTATCTACATGTTTGTAAATTAAGCAAACTTATGTGTTTGAATTGACTGACACTGTCATATATGTGATATACATGGGAAATTATATGTCTTCAATTTCCGGTGATAATTAATGTCTTAATGTGTTACGAAATTAATTAGTTAGTCTATGTATACAAATGTAACTTCTGATTTTGTTAACTGGTCTCTATTGAAATTGATATGTAAAGGTCCTTTTTTTTTGTAAATGATTCTTATGGATTGTGAATAAATTTTTCTTTTGAAACATAAATAAATATGGTACAGTACTATTTTATAAAGTTTAAAATGCCAGTTTATTTTGAAGGGTATGACCCTACATTAATTAATCAGTATTCTATAACATCAATAGTTTAATAGTTCATTGAAATCTGTATTAATGGATGAAAATTGACAGCGATAATTATGGTAAAGCTTTCTATAAAAGCTCCTCATATACAAAAGGCTAAGTATAATTTATTCCATTGAAAACTATCAGATTTGCTTTCAAAACACCCAAATCTTTAGATATTAATGAAATTTTATTACTAGTTATAAATTTCAAATAATTGTTTTAGAAATGTAAATGTATCATAATCATAATTTAAAGTAGGCATTAAATTACATTTTTTATTCATGCCATTTTGATTCAAATGTATTTTTAATTGAATTTAAGCAAGCCCAGTTTAGAAACAAACTACAGAAAGACATTCATAAAAATTTAAATAGCTTTTATTATTTGTTGTGAATAAGCTAGTTTCATTCAGGTAGCCTCGGCTTCCACATCTTATTAATAACAATTAAAATTACTGGTTTCAACTTTAAAACAACATAGTTATTAACATAATTGTATTTATGCTACATAAAAAATATGATTATATTTATTAAACTAAAAGGTGAAGTTATTAAATGAAATGTATTGCAGTTTTGAGATATAAAAACAATGATAATAAAATATTAAATAGTATAGAAATAACCTGATTTAATTGAAATTCAAGATCGAGACTATTTGTAAATTTCTGATGTTATTAGGCATAAGATGAGTTATATTCATTGTATATATAGATATTTTATTACTAAACATATTTAATTATAAAAGTAAAACTTACCTAAAATTCTGGCATAGAACATTCCACTTTTCAAAGACAATTGAGAATCTTTAATACGAATAATATCTTCAAGAGTTAATAACGTCAGAGCATTTACACCAGATTCAAATGTACTGAAACAGTTATAATATGCTTAAGTGTAATTGTAAAATAAATATATGCTTAATTAAATCATTAAACATATATAAACTAAATTTATATATATTTAAAGAAATGGCTTTGCCATTAAATAAAAAGAGAAGCTTTAGAAGAACTGAACAGGGCAATTTCTTTAATATCTATTTCCCAGTTATTGCTATTGCTGATGATATCATGGACGAATTTAATTTATGAAGCCATAAAGCTTTGAAAGCGCTAAGCTTTAAATAAATTTAATAACATATAACTTCTTTAACAAGCGTTATAAGCGCATAAGTATTGATATTAATAAATGAACATGGATGGTCTTCACATTAACATACAACAGCTAGTGCAATGGATTATCTGGCTTTTTATCTCCAAGTTTAAGACAAAAACATTATAGTGTTGATAGTTCAAAATTGAAACTTGAGTTGAATTTTTTTGTAAGCAAAAAAAAGTGTGTTCAAGTGCTATTCAATATAACTAGAACATTGTTGGACTTCGTAGAAGATGATGAAAAGGTAAGTAATTTAAAAATTGTACATGTTTTTATTTCATATTGGAAAGGATTTATTATAAATAAAAAGTGAAAAAACAATGCTATTGTGACAGATGGAATAAAACAGAATAGCAAGATTAATTATTCTATTTAACGAAAATTTTCAAATGCAAATAATTTATATTTATGCCCCCATTTTTTTCTTCATGATGAGGAAGTACACAAAAATGTAAACATCACATGACCACCTCTTATGCTTGTGTATAACTGTTGTTAAAACAGGCAAAACTCACTATATATGTACAAGCCTTCTGGCATCCATTGCTTACTCTAGCTTGCTGTGTGTGGCAATATATATATAGCGAGTTTTGCCTGTTTTAACAAAAATGTAAAGATGTATGAAATACATTTGTTCCCACAAAACATTTTAAAAATTGTTACTGAACACTTTAAAACAAAAATTTCAAAACAATTGAAAGATGAATGGGTTATCGGTAAATTAGTTTATGGTTTCCAAAACAAAAAATGATAAATTATAAATCTGCTTTTGACAAATATATTAAACAAAAATGACCATGTGAACATCCAAATAAAGGTACAGAAAAATTGAACCATATTTTGATTGAAAAATAAATATTTCAAAATTATAATGTTATTAATAATCTTAATACAGGATGTAATCATCGATTAGTGCAAAACTCGAGAGAGAGAAAATATTTAATACAATAGTATTATCAGTAATAACATTTAAAATAGATTCCAATAAATTGGAATCAGAGCTAACTAATTATTTTAAAATATTGACAGACTCTGAAATTGGTTTAGCCTTAACTAAAATGAATAAGGGATAACTGATATTCTATTTAAAAATGCCATGAAATATTTGGTGCAAAAGAACTGAAATTTACCAGTAAATGTTTAAATGAGACAAAAAAATGTATGGGAAAAAAAAACAAAATGAAAATATTTTTTAAAAAATCATTTTAAAAAAAGAGTATTTGGAAGTATGTAAAATGATACAAGAATACTTAATAATAGAATAAAATATAATTGTGTATTAGCTAAGAAATTTAGAGAACAAAATACATGTTAAAAGCATAAAATAGTGTCTTGGTATTGAAAAAAAGTTGCTTCAGCTATAAAAACATTGTAATTAACATTAAAAAATGAGAGGACATTACGAAACGTGTAAAATAATTATACAAATAATTATGAAATAATAAAGAGATAAAAAGTAACTACTACAATTATTATATCTTACTAGATATTTTACATGAAGCAGTGAGATGTGCAATTAAATCAATGAAAAAACAAACAAACTAATAAATGATCGAATTATTATCGACAACTTAAATGAATCATGTGAACAATAGAAAAATTGGTGAAATAATTATATGTCAAATATATGAATAATAAATGTATACCAGATGATTGTAATAATACCTTAATAGTGATATTTAAAAAAGATGATGAAGATATTAGTTATTTACCTATCAACACAGTCCTATCAGATCTGTAGAAAGAATAATCTATATTTATAGGAGGTTTAACACAGACAATTATATAAAGTATTAAAGCAAACAAAAATGTAAATAAACAAAAATGCAATAAAATTGTAAATTTAATGCATTGTACAATAGTCAAACAGCCATTTTGATTGTTGAGTTATAGTTTTATAGTTTCCCTTCCATAAAAGATTCCAATAAAGAAACATAGTTCATACTTATCTTCAAGAACAATACCAGCAATAAACACTCCATAATATCCCATCCAATGCATGGTTTCTATAATTATTCACAATGTATCCTATGTGAGTCATCATCATACCAATTATAAGACCAGGAAAACATACGTTATGTTGCTGTGTAAACTTCTGTTGGAGCTAATGTTTTATCTCTATTTTTGGCCATATGTATTGTTTTTTTAATTCTCTAAACAAATTGATATTTCTTCCAAAGAATATAGATTTTTCTCTCACACATTACATGGCAACTACAGGGAACTTTATGAGCCTAATTAGGATTATATTTATTCTCTGGATTATGTGATTAATTAATGCAGTGGAGATGTATAAGTAAACAAATATTATATTAATATTAATATTATGTAGCAATGTAATAATTAACAGATGATTATCAATATAACAGATTCCAAATGAACTGAAAAGGGAACTTTTATGTTAAAAAAAATTAGAAACTTCAGTATCTGCACATCAGGATAATGAATGTTGGGAATAACTGACCCTTGACAAATTTAATATATGTCTTAGATCCTCTTTCATATGTAATCTCGTTTCAGCAAGACATAGCATGTGAGGGTGAAATTGCTCAATCCATTCATTAATAACTTTCATTCTCAGACTCAAATTAAGTCCTTTGAAATTGTTCCCCATTAGGTTTAATTTCATAAGCCTTAAAAAGAAAAGAAACAATAAAATTACACTATATGTAATGGCTGTAACTTAGTATGAATCAATTCCCTCTGACCTCCTTACCCATTGACATTATTGGAACCTGTCATCCTCACTGTTCTCTTGGAAATAACTAGGTCATGTATGCTGATGAGTTTCTTTCCCAGAAATCCCTGTACTGTTTTGAAGTGGCTTTTGTTGAAGACCTTGATCTGCTTTTTTCATTTGAATTTTAGCTGAACCAACCAATCTAATCTGTGAGACTCTACTATTATAGTCAGTTAATTTCACAATGATCTCACAATCCATCTCATTCTTACCTTTTTTCTTTGTTTCTCTGCAGGCTCTATAGAATCCGAGTTCTCAGACTCTGAAGGATCATGCTTCCTGATTTTATATCACTTTTCATCAGACCCCAATATATTCTCCTTAAGGACTTGCCTACATTTTTTATTCATCTTATGTTACTTTGGTTTGTCTTTATCAGAGGAGAAAAACTCTTATTAAATGCAATATCATTGTCAGATATATTTTCCACAGTAGTGGTCCAGTTGGAGCCAGTATCACTCATTGAGTCCATATCCAGAATCATTTCTGATACCAAAGATATTTATATTCCATTTTTATTCTCCAGATTTTTTTCATGTGTCAACATCTTGAACAGCTTCTCCATTTTTATCCTGTAAATTTGATTAGTTCAGACTGCCAAAACTGCAACTATGAAACCTTGTCTTCTTGCCTTTACATACTTTACAAAATCTCTCTGGGTACTCTCTAATTAGATGGGTCCTCTCCATACAAAAAAAAATTTGAGATGGTATTCCATGAAAAGAGACCAGGGGGACACATCAGTATGAAAGAATGTCAGCACATCTCTGGATCCCCACTCTTTCTTCAGTGTAAGTTTAAATTTGGCTGTATTTGTAAGAATTGGTATCCCTATTCTTTTATCATATACACAATTCTAACACTTCTCCATACTTACCTAGTAATTTCTGAAGATCCACACTCTTTAAGTTTATTTAGCATTTTTTATTATTCCCTCCATTATTATTGGCCTGTTCAACTCAACAACACATCTCACCTTGTTATCTAGTGTTGTAACTGTTTTTAATTTTTTTTGAACTATATTATAAAATTCCAAAATCAGATATCTACTGCTAGAGTGAATCAGCTTTTTTTCTATAACATTATAGAAATATACTCAATTGGAAATCTATATAGCTCACAATCCTCATCTGTGATAGTAAGTATAAGGGATTTATCATTATAATAGTTACTAAAACATTTTAATAATTGGGAAGGGATTGATGCATTAAATTTTTTAGTAATAAGTTCCAAATTATTGTTATTTTTAATTATTTTATCTTGTTCACAATATTTCCACACAGCACAAACTTTTTATTCAATATCTTCATACCAAAAATCAACTAATTCATTATATTTCTCTTTAGCCTCTCCATTACCCATGCTATGATAATTTCCTGGAGTTTTCACTGTTCTGGCAAAATTCATACTATTGTGAGATATATTGTTATTTGTGTGGTCAGTTACTTGAAATATCTTCTTATATTTTATTTTTCAGCTTGGGCACTGTAATTTCCATTTGCATTACTATTATCCTTTATAGATCCTTTAATAGATTTCAAATTTCCAGATTTTTTATTTTTTTTCTTAATATTCATGCTCATTTCAGAATTAGTTTGAGTGAATTCTTCTTTGTTAAAATTACTGCTAACATATCCTGTAAATAATCAAGTGTAGTAACAGGCCCTTCTTCACCTATCTCACATTCACTTAAGTCATTATTATTATCATAATATCACTTGTATTAATCAGAACTAATTGTTCAGAATCAATATCTACATTTTTGTATTATCCAACAATTCACAATTTTTTCCCACCTTATTCTTTTTTCTTTTGAATAACGTTATTCCCAAATGAAGTCTTTTAATTCCCTTCTTTTATATCATCTGCAATTTTTTTATTTATTATATAATTATTAATTAAAATAAGTTCTTGTTGGGTGCTTTTAGAAGTCTCTATGAGACAATTTTTTGTTTGCTTATAAATTTACCTTTAATGCTTTCTTTTCAGATTCTAGTAACTTCAAATTCACATTACCTTCCTTAATCGTTTTTGAAACTCCAGAAGCAACAAAAGGGCTATAACTTTTGGTAGTCTTCTTTTTTTTCAGTGAATTCTTCCAACTCTCTTTGTAACATTTCTTCTTCTGAACTTTTTAAATTTGACTTCCAATTATCTATCGTTACTGAATTAATTTCCTTAGTTTTCTTCATATCTATTGAATTCTGTGCAGTAATTTCTTTCTTATCTTTTTGCAAACGATTTATTTTGGAAATATCATTACAACTATTGTTAACTGTGGTGGATAAGCTCATTTTTAGATTTATATTCATGGCAATGAGTTCACCTGATACTTTCACCACTAATTCTCTCAAAGCAGGAAAGTTTTCACTTTTAAAAAACCTCTAAATCCAAGAACTCCTAATGGAGTCACTTTTCACGATAATCGCCATCTAGTGGCTTATATATGTGATAATGGTTTTTATTAAAATGTCTTCAGTTAATACATTTTATTCTTCATTTATTATCCTTTTCAAATATGATTTGCACTATTTTATGCATTAAAATGTTTTGTAAGCATAGTGATATTTTTTTTTATAAAATCTGAAGTCATGCCTAAAGTTGATACTTGATTAAAAATACATTAAAACAATGAGAAAGTTTGTCCTTTCTTGATATCAAGACAACTGCTGCATTTCTATAAGAGAAAAAAATATTAAAAAAATAAAATATTGTCTAGAGCATATTTCATTACAATGAAAATGAGACATTTCACTATTCATTTTATTTAAAAAATAAAGATTCAGTACAGCAAGATTTTGTAATTTTTATTTTTCAGTGTTGAACTTTAACGAGATTGTAATTGACAAAAAAGACACCTAAATCCTGCTATACTTGGCAGAAGAATGTAACTTTAAAAATGAACAAAATGTCTAGAAACTGAAGTTTGTATTCACACTTCAATGAAAAAAATATTAATCTCTGATAAATCTATCAAATTCTGCTTTAAAATATTACAACCATTTCCACATTTTTAATATATATTAATTTATTTTAAGACTCACTCAGAATGCCATATTATTGCCTTTTACTTTTTTAAATATATATCTAGAAGAAAAAAGTATAGTATATTTTTGATTTTTAGCAATTATTATATAAATATTATGTAAATATAATTGTGAGACTTAATAAACTTTGCAAAAGAAAAATATTTTTAGTTACTCCAAAATTATTCTCTAAATAATCTTTCAAATAGCAACAGGCACATATAACAAAGAAATAAATCAATCAGAGACAAGAAGGCAGTTTGAAACTCTTTTTTTTACTATTAATAGATAATTGTAGATAATGTTATAACCAAATACAATTTTTGGACAATACAAATAAACATGACTTTTTTTACAGTCAATTAATTAGAACACTAGTTATTTATAAAGGCTGTCACATCGATATTTAAATTTAAATGTTCCAATAAATACATAATATGTTGCTGTCTATTATCAGCATTATACCATGACTCATATTTCCATATTTCATCCGTCATGTTCAGTGCAAACCAATATACATGTTTTTTTTCATGATCTAAAAAACAAAAAAACTTGAAATATGCAATTTTCTTAAGTTTGTTATATAAATAATTACTCTTTAGTGTTACTGGAGATTAATTATAATATATTGCTGAGCAACCTAAACTATTGTATTAATTAGCAAATATAATTTGAGGGATATTTGTTTTTTTTTTTAATACTACTCTTAATATTTTTAATAAGATAAAATAGGAGCATTTTTCTACTCTAGAGATATTTAATTTAAGCTTGGATAAATAAATTGTAACCTAATCAGATGCTTTATTTCATTTTAAATTTTCATCTTCTGGATGATTTCTGGCATTTGCCTTTATCAGACATGCTTTGAATTCAAAGTTGGATGAAATGCAGTTATGCCTATAGTAACCACTATTAACTCAATTTTTACTATCAGCTTCAACGATAAAGCAAAAATTAAAAATTATTGTTTTAATAATGAGGATTGAAAATATGAGGCATCTGGCAATTGCTGATTACTCTTATATCACTGAATTAAAAAATTAAGAGATTTGTTATTATTATTATTGTTGTTGTTGTTGTTGTTGTTATTATTACTATTATTATTATTATTACTATTACTACTAGTACTACTACTACTACTATTACTATTATTATTATTATTATTTTTAAAGATTCTTAATAGTTTTACTGATTTGTATATTCCCAATAAATTACCTATACATAAGAGCTTTCCTCCTTGGTTCTCATACAATCTTATTCAGATTATTAAAAGGAAATCTTATCATTGCAACGCTATTTTAAAACACAGAATATCTTTTTTATAATAATTTTATTAATTTCAGAAGATTAGCTATGCATATTTATAAAAGTTTTGCAAAATTACATGAGAAAAATTGAGGTTAATATTTCTTCTAATGCTAAAGAATTTTGGGATTTTATTAATAAGTCTGGTTCGGGTAAGAAAAGGGTTCAAGCTACTCATGGTTTCACTTTAAGTGCATATGACTTTTCCAAACATTTTGCTGATGTATATTCATCACATAATATAATATCTTCAAAAATCACATTATCTTGCAAATCTTCTACTGTTCACTGCATGATTGATCATATTTTTAAGGATGATGTTTTATAGCTATTAAGTATCTTAAAATTCTTTCTAGTTTAGGAAATGATAATATTTCTTCATTTATTTACAAAGATCTAGCTGAATTTATTGCAGAGCCTCTTGAATTTATTTTTAATTTATCACTTAATTCTTGTGTTTTTCCTAATGTTCTTAAATATGCCCAAAATTATCACAGTTTTTAAGAATGGCTCACGTGATTGTGGTAATAACTATATACCTATATCTGTTTTACATACAATTGCTAGAATTTTTGAAAGGTGTGTTTATAATAAAACGATTTTAGATGTTAGTAACTCATTTTTACTTCACAGCATGGTTTTATTCCTAATACATCTGCAGACACTAATTTGTTAACAAGTTATGATTATATAGCACATGCAATTGAGAACCGGCAGAGGCTTGATGTTATTTATTTTGATTTATCAAAATCTTTTGATAAAGTAGACCACACTATTGTTCTTCACAAATTCTACCAAATGGGTTTTTGTACTAAACTTATTTATTGGTTTCAATCTTTCCTTCATGGTCGTACAGCATATATCAAATTTTATAATAATATTTCATCTAATTTTGAAGGTAATTTGGGAATTTTTCATGGTAGTATTTTAGCACCCATGCTTTTTTAACATTTACATGAATGACCTTAAGGATTGTTTAAAATCTTATCTTTTGTGCTATGCTGATGACTGTAAAATCTTTAGAATAACATCAGTGATTGATTGCAAACTTCTTCAAAAGAATATACAAAATTTTAATGCTTGGTGTAATCTAAATAATATGACTGTTAATTTCAGTAAGTGTTCCTTAGACTCATGCTGTAAAAAATCCGAAGTTTTACATTTTTTTCAATTTATTAACTCTCACAAAATAGCAATAGATCTTTTCTTCCTCATATTGAAATGATTATTGGTAAAGCTTTAAAAATTATGTGTGCCATTGGTTATCATTTCAGTGATGATAGAAAATTCAAATTATTTTTGTTATTGGTACTTCCCATCATTGAATATTGTCCAATCATTTGGAATCGTAGCTCTAAACAGGGACATAATTTGTTACAATTAGTATGTAATAATTTTTCCATCCTGGAAAATAAAATTGTTTTTCATCTTTCTTCTAGAAGAAAATATAGAGATCTTAAATATCTTTATAAAGTTGTTAATAAAATATGTATTGTGACACAATTTCTATTATTATAATTAATCTCACGTGCATGATATTCTGTCTGCTTTTGTTTATTATATTAAAGCTTGTCATTCTAATGTCCTTAAATTTTCTCCTTTATTTAGGCTATTATCTTTATACAATCAGATCTTGTTGTAAGACGAATCACTTCTATTTAGATTATAAATAATTTTGTAATATTATTAAATTTAAATGCCATTGTCGAGGTGTTTAAATTGATGTTGTTTATGTATATATTGTTACTTTTTATTATTATGTTATGTAGATTATGTTTATCCCTTTTATTTATTTATTTTGCTTTGCTTTATTTTTTTGTTTTTAATGTGTTAACTATAATTGGCTATATGCTGTTATTTCACACTTAAATAAATGAATTGAATAATAATAATAATAATAATAATAATAATAATAATAATAATAATAATAATAATAATAATAATAATAATAATAATAATAATAATTATTATTATAATTATTATTATTATTATTATTATTATTATTATTATTATTATTATTATTATTATTATTATTAAGTTTAATTATATTAATAACTAATCTAAACTTTACATTAAAATGCTGACTTCTACTTATTTTAGTTTTTGAGATTATGTGGAGTATGAAAAATATAGCCTTATATAATTCGATATTACTGTCTTAATTTCATATGTTCTCTTGTAAGTAAAATTTTTATTTATAGAGGGTATTTTTATTATATCCTATTTTTATCAATTCTGCTATATAATTTTGAATGTTTCATTTTTATCAGCTTCAAATTTACCAAAGTTATGCTTCTAATTTCATTTCCTTCAAACGTATTAATCTATAATGTATTAGAATACATAATGCTAATTAAACTACAATACAAAAAAGTAGGAAAGACCCTAAAATATAAACGTGTTGTAGATAAAATTTGAATGAGGTGACCCAAGTGAGAGTCTTCTCAGACAAGTGGAATTTTCAGAAGCAGAAAAGGTGTAGATTTATGAATTCTTTCTTTGAAAAAAATATTAAACAGAAATGGGAATATTCAAATAAAGATAAAAATATAATTATATTTATTTTGACAAAAAGAAAAATTCAACACATTAGTGCGATATAAGATATGTGATAATTTATAATTAGAGATGCTAAAGCAGTTGTCCCGGGTTAGCCGGTACGCTTTCCGGATGATGCTATGAGAAAAAAAAACTATTAAAAGGACAGTGTTATGAGTTAAGATACCTAATTTTTAGAAATAATTAAATGAATTTAAATTGAAACTTTTTTATAGTTTTAAAATATGAACACTTTAACTGAGGTTGATAAAAAGATAACTTATACTCTGTTAAAACTATCTCTAAAACAATATATGAAGAATAGAGGAAAATTGTAAATATTTAAAAACAACTCTTAAGCAAAATTGAACAATAAGACTATGCAAAAGAATTCATAGTAAAATAGAAAGGAAAGGTATGCAAAAAAATAAGTTTTAGAAATATAAAAGAATATCTTACTACTAAAAGAAAGCTGTGATAGCAATAAAAATGGAAGTCTTAACAAGAGACACTTAATGAAATAAGTGAAAGAATTTGGGGGAAAAATGTACAGTAATAAAAAAACATAATATTAGATTATCTTTACAATTTCTACATCTTCTGAATTGTCAAGCATTGTAAATAAAGATATTAGACAGACAATTAAACTTATAAATAAAGAAAAAAAACTCGAAGTAAAAGAAAATTAAGATTGACTTTCCGGCTAGCTACGATATAACTATACTATACTACAGTCAAGTTACATAAACAATGAATATTAAAATAATTAATATTAGAAGTAGCTCAAGATATACTACAAACATACAGTATCTAATAAACTTAATATTTTATAATAATTAACGATAAGTAACTTATTAAATTAAAATATAATAACACTTATGTTCACAATAAATAATTAGGGTTCCAACTAGAATACTCAACTCATTCATTTTGCTAATAAATTTAATTTATGACAAGTTCATTATTATAATAAAATATGAGTAGATTAAAATAAAAAATACAACTATAAAACTCTTTACGTGACATTCAGTAATGTACAATAGCTTAAACATTTAGGATACTTCTCTAAAGATACATTCCCAATGGCATAATAATATTACCCCACCAAATTCACATAACAAAACTACTACGTAATACTCTCATGTCTTTAAACACACATATAATAATCCTAACATACGATTTACAAATTCATTATAGAAATAACCATATATTAATTACTACTCTATTAATAAAAATACTAATTGAAAATTTAACATCAACTGATAATTCTTATCCATCATATTTTAATACAAATTTTACAATTGTATAAAAATAATCTCAGACTCATTTCTAAGATTAATAATAAAAATAAATAAATTAATTAAGACCCTGTAGTTAAATATGATGAGGACGTTTATATACTATCTAACTAACTACTCTTACAAAAATAATAACAATAAGCAACCAGGATATCTTAATGACTCTTAACAGTAAATCCATTTAAAAATGCATGTTTATCAATAAAAGATAAATAAAATAATAACATTCGGAAAAGAAAAAAAAGTACAATCTTTATTTATTCATATAGTATTCGTAAAATATATTATAGTTTTGATATAATGACAATATTAAATATATTAAATTGGTGTGGGATCATTTAAAAAAACACCAATGATTACAATCTTCTATAATAATATTAATTATGATAATATATTTTATTAATCAATCATGTGTAATAGTAATACTATTCTAAGTAATATTTACAAATCATGTGCAAACAAGTAATGTTTAAAGCTATTAATCTCTATGGATCATGCATGTGAAAAGAAGAATCAATGAAAAACACTCATACAAATTAAACTCTCAACGTTGAAGCAATTTAAAAGAAATATTAAAAATGTTATTATAGTGGAACAACATTATAGCTATTATACAATAAGATTATAAAATCTGAAAAAAATAGTTACAAACGGTAATATAAAAATTAACATTATTTAAAATTAAAATATTTATACAATAAATATTACAAGTAAATAAATAATAACATAGTCTTCATTCCAACTACCTAAAGATAAAATAAAGTCTTACTGTAATAATGATGATATACAATTTTTATTTAATAAAAAAATAACATTCTATTATTTTGTGGTGGGAAAATAATAACAATAAATATTCCAATTTCTAAACTTAATGCTATATTTATATCTTAACATATATATATATATATATATATATATATATATATATATATATATATATATATATATATATATATATATATATATATATATATAAAAATAATCTTAAGTATATGTTTAGATTTAAAATACACCTATCTAAACGCAGCACAAAATAAAATGTTTTAAATACCATTAAAATCTTTCTTTGCTATTCAGCAAAGCATCATCTTAATATTTTAATATACTCTGATATTCTAATACCAGAAAATTTAAATAATGAAAAATATTAATACATCCCTTTACAAATTAACTACTTATAAAAACAAAATACTTATAATATAACTTCATGGGTTTTTTCTATGTTAAATAGGTTTATATTACTTATTGCAAATTAAAGAAAAACTATTAATAAATTCTATTGCTTGATATTTTATTTTTCGTTTACTTTTTTGTATTCTACATTCATCATAGCATTCAAATCCTTCTCCCATTACTCCATTTTTCATTCCAATTCAAATTTGCATTTATTTGAGTTTAATGATCTCTAATATTTATAATATTTATGGGATTATCAAGCATTCCTCTTTTATATTTATAATACGACAAGCATTAAATATTTCAATACCATTTATGCTAAAAAATTTATATATCTCATCTTGCTTTCACATAAATTACCAGCTTCTAACAGTTTAGCTATTACTTTACCATCTTTTAAAACTATCTTTTACAATGTGATTCCAGTAGTAATAAACAGTTAGCATAGTGTGGGGTATGTAATAATAACAATATCTCAAATGAGTAAAAAAAACATTATCATGGATACAGTACTAAAAAATAAAAGGTCCCCATTTATAAGGCACCTAAAATTCATATTATGGCTTTATTTCAGGTTGTATTGACTATAAAGAAACCCAACTGTCCATGAAAAATTCTATACAGTTCTTTGTTACCAGTATATTTAATAAACTCAAACTGTGGCAATATAACTCACACATAACATCCTTTCAAACATATCCCTCAATATCTAGGATTTCATACAACATTTATTCTCCCAACCACCATTCTATGTCTTCCATGTACTGAATAGCTATTAACATTGTAAAAATATACAAGCTACATTACAAAATAATTTCCAAATCATTTTACTAAAAACAACAAAGAGGTAAATTCATTTCAATATGGTTTTAAAATGTTATTTTCAAGCATAAATGATCTTGATAAGACATGCATCTATATTATACATTTATTCCTTTGTTGTCACATTATATAAATTAGAGATCAATATTTCTATATTTCTCTGTATCTTAAGACACCATTAATAACAATAGTACATTAATAACTCAATTATGTTATAGAATGTATGCATATTCAAGCATTTATGATAAAAAATACTTTAAAATACCCTTAGATATTTTAAGACATTCACTTGCATTTGTTTGTTATAAAATGCATATTATAATTATATAAATGTTTTTTTCAACCATACAGTATTTAAACAATATGGGACAAAATAATGATAAAGTAATAATTTTAAAATAGATCATTTAAAAAATATTTCAGACAATGCAATATCAATAACAAATAAGATTACCCATGATCCCAATGACTATTGGGACCAGAAACAGTGATCATCTTTTTCTCAACTGTCCATACAAACAAATAATTATTAATTACCTGGCAGAAAATTAATTTCAAAAAAACCCATTTTTTTATTTAATGTAAAAAAGTGACTAATCTATCTTAAGATTAAATTTTTAAAATATGCATTAATATAAACAGATTAGCTTAAAACACTATTTTATAATATTAGCATTAAACTAAAATAATGAGAAAACTTTAAAAGTTATGAAAAAGTCTTTTTTTTCTTCTTGCAAGTTCAATCCTTTTCAAAATTCTTCCCCTGTTGCCTTGTTATGGGTAGACAGTTCTGAATGAAAGATATTCTCCTTTCCTGGTGCCATTCAATGAAACATATAACTAATGAAATTAAATCCTGCAGAATTTGGGGAAAATATTGGTCATCCTGGGAAGATAAATATTTATTTCAGTCCTTTTTCTGTGTATCTACTCAGACATGCAATATTTCAATAAAAGAATAATTAAGGATCCATCTTTATGTCAAAAAATATCTTCTATGTACATATTTCATATTAATTCCAATGATTATATATGTCAATCATGATTTTATAACTCACATATAATATTTATATCTCCACATTTTATCGGCAAAACATTAGTAGAATATTATATAAGATTTATCCATTTATTATATTCTTTCAGCAGAGTTATCCATATTTTATTAACTAAAGGTGGACATTTCTCTTTTTAAAAATATTCAGATTTTTATTCTTAAAACTGTATATATTTCAAATAGTTATTTTTTAGAAAAAAACAGCTTTATCATCACAGCATTAATTGATATAATGTAAATCTTTAAAACAAACACATTATAGTTAATTTATTTTAGATAAAAAAAGTCATTTCAAAACATATAATTTGTTTATTGGTTACATCATAAATAAATGTTTTTGAAAGAATAAAACAATAATTTCTTTCAATTTTTCTTTCAAACTCATCATTATAAGATGTAAACTTCATTTAAATTAAGTGTTAAAGATAAGTTAAATATAAGATGTTCTATTCATATCCATGTAACAAAACAGTTATTATTGCTCATAAAAATATCTCTAAATTAGCATTTAACTTAAATGCAAAATATTTTTTTTCTTTTCTCAAACTTAATAACATTATGAGAAAGATTTTTCATAAATATTCTTTTCCTATTAGTTAACTTAAATTTCTTTGAAATATTAGATTTATTATAACAAGACAAAGTTATTAAAAATGAATGTTCATTCACTTGAGTATATTAGTTATATTTAATTCAAAGTCCTTACATAACACAAAGTTTCCTTTGGTCTTATAGTTAAATTCTCATTGGCATTTGGTACACATTGTCCAAACACTTAAATAACTATTATCATCTTCCATAAAAATCATGTAGTTTTAAATTAAGCTTCAGGTGAAATTTTCTGATAGAAAACTACTGGTGTTTATTCTATCATTATTTTGAAATAATTATTAAATTATACTTTGAAAACTTTGAATACAAAATAATAATAATTATAAAAAAATACTAAAGTTACAATTAGATAAATAAACAAAAATATTAATTATAAATTTCACTCTAAACTGTACTATACTGTTCTCACTGCACTGCACTGTTTTATACTAATTTAATCTAGACATTCCATTGGTTAATTCTGCTTTTAAAACACTTGCTCATTTACATAAACTAAATTTATTTCATCTTTAAAATTAAGTTTAAAACTACGAGTCATCATATTTAAAAATGTCATATTAAATTATATAGCACTTATAAATATTAAATACTTTTATTAAAACATCAAACATCTTTATTAAAACAATTTAAACATTTTAATGACCCTAAAATATTAATTTTAAAACAAAATATTATATTTAAACAACAATAATTTTAACTGTTACTTTTTTAAAACGTTATTTATAGACTTATTTTTGCAACATTTACCATCTAGAAATCAAAGTTTTTTTCCTAACCCTCAAAATGCTCACACACTAACAAACACTTTTAATCATGTGATATTTTCAGAACATTCCAGACTAATATTAAATTATTTATTATCTAAATAATATTTAAACAAATTAATTATTTTAAACACATTAAACACCTTACATAAAATATTTATTGATAGAATTAAACTATTATGTTATTTATAGTATCTATTAAATACAATAAATATAAATTAATCCTATCTTTTAAACAATATATTACACTATTTTATAATGTAATTTATGTTAAAATTACTTGAAAAAGTATTTAAAACACCTTTATAAGCTACTATTTACTATGTTTGAACTCATACAACCTATAAAATTACAATTACATATTAGAAAATAACATAAATTTATTTTTTTTAAAAATAGCTATATTTCAAATCCTACTTAAACTATCTGCACCGAGTATATATATATGAAAAACAAAAACAAGTTTTATATACGTAAAATTGCTATCACTTGTATTTATGATCAATAGATGGAGCTTTACCAAGACCTCCAAAACAAGCATATTTTTGTTTACATAAACGTCAGAGTCAGAAATCACTGTCTCTTTCGTTGGCTCCACCCTCATATCAGCTGATTTCAAGCTGATTTGCTATCATCAGTGAAGGATAGGAGTTAGAAACTAGACCTAAACACTAACTCCAAGCGTTTATGCAAAAAGTTTCTATCAGTTTGCAAGCATGAATTTTTTAGTCTTCAAAAAATTCATGCTTGCAAACTGATAGAAACTTTTTGCATAAACACTTGGAATTAGTGTTTAGGTCTAGTTTTTAACTCCTAACCTTCACTGTTGATAGAAAATCAGCTTGAAATCAGCTGATCTGAGGGTGGAGCCAACGAAAGAGACAGTGATTTCTGACTCTGACGTTTATGTAAACAAAAATATGCTTGTTTTGGAGGTCTTGGTAAAGCTCCATCTATTGATCATAAATACAAATGATAGCAAGTTTATGTATATAAAACTTGTTTCTGTTTTTCATAGATGTACCTCTAAGTTTTCTTGCAATGATATATATTGCAGAAGCTTCGACTATGTGGAGAAACTGAACTGATATCAGACCCATATAGCTATCTGGCTTGATAAGCTGAATTTGAAGACATATACATGTCTAAAAAATTCATGCTTGCAAACTGAAACTTTTTGCATAAACGCTTGGAGTTAGTGTTTAGGTCTAGTTTCTAACTCCTATCCTTCACTGATGATAGCAAATCAGCTGGAAATCAGCTGATCTGAGGGTGGAGCCAATGAAAGAGACAGTGATTTCTGATTCTGACATTTATGTAAACAGAAATAGCTTGTTTTGGAGGTCTTAGTAAAGCTCCATCTATTGATCATATATATATATATATATATATATATATATATATATATATATATATATATATATATATTGTGCCAATGCCAAATTGGCACATGTATAAAATAATTTTGTATAAAAATTATTATCAAAATCTTTCGGAAAAAAGAATTTGAAATAAAAGTTACAATTAATTACTTTAAAGAGAGGAGAGGGAATTTTCCTATAAAAAAAATTAAAAGTTAAAAATCTCTTTTCATTCCAGTTTAGTAGAATAAATGCGTAGATATGTGCAATGGTAAATAGAAATAAATGTTAGCTCATTAATAAGATAAATGCATGTTAGAATAATATTAAAAAAAATAATAATAATTGAAATGAAATATATTTAAAAACACAGTGGTGGGCTACTAAAGATATAAAAACAATACGTTTATGAAAGCTACTACTAATCAAACAATCAATCAAAAAACACGTTGTCATAGGATTAGTCATCAAGGAATTTCGACAACACCTATTGCACTTATTCCCGGAGGATATCAAAATGAAAACAATTCACAGATATAAATAGCTAGATTTTATTGGACAGGCTAGTTTTGAATTTGCAATTCAGTCTAGTTTCCAGTGACAGTTTGTTTCAGTACAATTTCTATTATGTATACAGAAACCAACATGCACTGTTGAGCAGCCTTGGAAATATACACTTGTGCTTCAGCCTTTTTGTCCAACAAGATCATCAAAACCTGCCTGTGAAATAATGTCTTCATAACAACTCTGAAATCCTCTGTCAAACATTCAACTGTCTTCAAGAATAAAACAAATTGATTTGCATAAAATCTCTTCAAGAATCGTCAAAATCTAACCGGTTAGATATAATCCATCAGAAGCAGCAGAAGCAGCCAACGACAAGAAAAAAAATCCTAGGTATATATTTTATTATTATTATTTATACGTAGTAGTCACCACTGTAATCCGTAAATATTCAAGATTCAAATTATATGAACTCTATCATACATAAAATAAACTATTGATATGTGTGTGTAAGTTTCAAATGCTATTAATGCTTTAGTATTATGTTTGTGAATGTGAAATGATTTAAAGATCAAAGATTATTTATGCTTTTTTCTTAAAATATATTATCATGTGTTAATTTAAAAAAAAATGTGCGTGTGTTAAAATTGGATTTATAAAAATGTTTATAATGCGTTAATGTTAGTTAATAAATTATCTTTAAAACTTAATTAATGATAAGTAAAATAAATTATCTTTAAAGTTAAACTTTATTTGTCGGTCAATTCTTCTTACTAACCTTTTATTAATTATATCCACCACCAATTTTTGTATAAATTTGTTATTGAATAAAATTAGACTGAGCTAGTTTGAGGAAATGTTTCGAGCACTGGATTATGAGCCTACTGCCCAAATACATTAGTCCTTTGGACTAGCTGGCACCGGGAGTTTACTCCAAAACAAATAAAGTATTTTGATAGTAGGGGTTTGAATCTAGCAGCCGAGATGGGCCATTGTTGATAGTTAAAGCTATCAATAAGATCTCCCATTTTGCTTGTATGTGACGGCTCGTTCACATATCATTTATAAGATTATACATGTATATGAAAGGAGTTTGAAACCAGTCAAAACTTATATACGTATAAGTAAGTGGTTTCAGTGGTTCAACCCAGTACAATATATATATACAGGGACTGATGATCTGGACCAACTTATGAGTGCTGGTTTAGCACAAAATACTGGTATTGGAAATCATTTATCTTTTTCTCTTGTGTTTGGTCGTGTGTATCAGTTGTATGTAGAAAGGTTAACTGAAGGGAGCTTGAAAGTCTTTATTCAAATTCTCTACATTATATTAAATATATAAAGAATAACAATTTACCAAAGAATTAAAAAATGCAATAATAATAATATTTATATTCAACAAAATATAATAAAGAATATTAGAAATTACCAATCTATCAGTCTCCTATGTATTCTATGTATTCTTACTAAAACTATTACAACATGATTACAATGAGTTATATTCCCAAATCAATCAAAATAATAATAATATCTAGATTTAAAATTAATTTTAGTATTGTGGATCACATTAAAGGATTGAAAAAATATATAAAAAGTCCAATTTATATGACTAATTATTATTATGTTTAGGAATTATAGATTATGAAAAGAAATTTGATTCTATAAGAATTTTTATATTAATTAAAATTTTGAAGTGTCATATTCATAAAAAATATTTATAAAATTAAGATAGCAGTAATTAAAGTATTTGGTGATACTGAAAAGATTAACAATGAGAAAGTGTACCCTATGGTGAATCCATGTCTCCAAAATATTTTAAACTTTACAGATAGTACTTTGTGTATTCAAATGGAAAGTTAATAAAATAAAAAAACATTAAGATTATTTAGATTGGCCAAATTATGCAGATATGATTGTTTTTGCAAATATATCCTAAAAAGTTTCAGATAATATTGTAAGTTACCAAATGAAAGTACAGTAATAGAACTATATATATATATATATATATATATATATAAAACAAGTTATAAATTTCATAACTTGCTGTTAGCTTGCATTTTATGATCACTAGATGGAGCTTCACCAATAGTTCCTAACAAGCTTTTGTTTACATAAACGCTGAGAGAGATAGAATTCAGCATCTCTTTCATTGTCTTCAACGTTTAAACCATAGTTTAGAGCTAGTTGGCTCACCTCAGTAAAGGGTAGAAAGACTAGAAACTAGATCTAAATACTAACTCTACAATCAGCACTTCAGAAACATGTTTCTATCACTTTGAAAGCACGAATCTTTCAGATATGTAAATATCTTCAAATCCAGCTAAACAAACTAGACAGCTATATGGGTCTGAAATCAGTTCAGTTTCACCATATAGTAAAAGCCTCTGCAATATATATCATTGCAAAAACCTTCAAGGATACATACACACACACATATATATATATATATTAATTCTAATATTTTCACGGATAAAATATATATTATTATTACTATTTGCGGGATATTCCATGTAGTTAAAAAGCTAAATTCTGACATTTCAGTACAATATCAATTATCTTCCTCAAAGCATTCTCTTTCTCAAATTATAATAAGAATGTGCATGAGATTTAAAATCGTTTTTATTGTTTTCTTTCTCCTCATATATTGGTTGAGAAGTTTTAAATTTTATTTTTTCTTCCAATAGCTTCTTCCAAATGTTGTTAATCTTATTTAATTCACATCTTTCATTTATGCTCTTGGGCCTTTTAAAAATTTCTAAACTAAACTAATATCCATTGGATTTTTTTAGAGAAGAAAATTAACTGATAACAATGAACTAAAAAAAGTTGACAATTACAGATACCTTGCTTGATTATTAATACAGATTGAAAATACAATAGACAAAGTGAGTCACAGAATTAAATTTGGATGGAGTGGATTTTATAGAAGTAACTTAATATTGAAGCAGTCAATTTATATAATATGTCATGAAACTATGACTTCCTTAATGTATTAGTGTATAATTCCTGCTAATTTTGCTCTTGAACTCTCTGTCTCTGTGTAATCCCTACTATTTTAGTGTAATTAATTCATGCTTAAATGCTTTGTATATAACTTTGTGTGACTCCATTAGATATTTTTAACTTATTTGTTTTATGTATATAGACAATTTAATTTCTTTAATTAATATGCCAATATCATTTAATCTTATGAGTCTAATAAGAGGTTATTGTATTTGTTTAATGGTGAAAGAAGCAGGAGATTCATCTAAAATTTGTTAGTAAAGTCTTATTTATTTTAACAGAAATCGTTTGTTAGGTTGATTTTTATATTTAAACCTTTTATTCTCATTTTCTTATCTAAAATATTTTATTGTGGATGCATACTTTTACTTTATTATTTGAATTTATTTCTAAATTATCATTTAAAAGATCTGGAACCTTAATATTGTTATCATCCCATCTTGCCATTTGCTGCAGGGTTAGTTCTGTTACTAAAAATGTTGATGGGAATCAGATTTGAAATAATATTATTAGTTTACCCTGAATAGTTAAAAGAGTTATTATCCATAATAATTTGATTAATGATTCTTTGTTTAAACATATCATTGCACAGATATCAAACCATTTTCAGGTGCTATAATAGAATGTATTAATTTTATCGCTAGGTATAACACTGTTGACATGCCTTTTTTTTCTTTTATGGTACTCACATATATTTTTTAATTATTTGTCATTGGGAACTTTGGAATTAAAATAATAAATTTAAGGTTTACAAACAATCCTTAAATCTACACAAGTACTTTCAGTTAATTTCTTAAACCTGCCTCAACTGCCATTAAATTTAAAAAAAAAAGCGGAAGCAAACGTCATCAATTCAAATCCCACAAATCTCGTATTTTAATGTTAGCAGCTTGCGATTTATTAAATGCATTTTATTTTAGTTTGTAAACCATTAAATTTATTATTTCAATTATATATATATATATTGCTACCTTAAACATGAACATTGAATAGCTGCTATAATTAGACCAGCAAATCCTGGATGATTCATAATCACATCAGAAATAAAGTAAGCAAAAATCTGAAAAATATAAAACAAATATGGTTTTAATAACGAATAAAAAAATAAATTGTTTATTTTATTTTTTAAATAAGCAATAAAATAAAAAAAATAAAATAAAAACTTATTAACATGGGTAATTATACACTTTCATTAAAAAACATTTTTTAAAAAGTCTGTCACTTAAATAATGTTCACATAGCACTTTCATTATAAAATGTATAGAGATATTAAATGTTATTTTTATGTTAATAAGCAAAGCATCACATGATTATTTTAGCTGTCATTCAATATTTTATTTGTAGCAGTAATTTAATTTATAATTCTAATTAACATCATCAATCGATATTAAAATTTTTAGCCTTTAAAACTGTCAGTTCTTTGCTTGAATAGTTTAAAAACTAAATAGTCTGCTGAATGTTTATATCTGTTATATCATCTTATATCCTCCATTACTTATGTTTGCACATTTGTTTTTTTTTTAGTAGAAGAAATGATTGGACTATTATTATGTTCAAGTATATTTAGCCAACTCAAGTATTTTTTAAAAGTTAAGTTTGTTGCATGATTTAAAATAAATATTTAGTTTTTGTTAAAGAATTATAAATGTTATTTAAAAAAACACTGATGATTACCATAGTAGTTCTTCAGTATTTTCATTAACTTTTAATAAAAGTTATCATTAATATTTTGTGTTCAACATTTATTCTAAATTAATTTTTTATATAAATATTACAAATACTATAATAGCAAAGGATCTACTGTGGATAAAAAATAAATAAACCAATAATCAGATCATTTTTTAATGATCTCAACTTTATCAGTTGATGGAAGTTTATAAGAAAAATCAAGATTGAGAGATAAAAAAATAAACTATTTAATTTTAATCTATATTTTAGATTATTTAGCTCTTGCCAAATTTAGAGCAACAATACAACACAATAATTTGGATTCATGTACTTAAAAATGCTAATCCATCAGAATATTTAACAATAAAAACAATAATGGTGGGATACTAAACACATGCTGATTATCATCAATGCGCTAGCAATTTATTACCATTAATGTTCTGCCAACTATAAAATTAATTTCTAAAGAAATAATAACTAAAATAAAATGGAGTTCATGGGTTTTCAAGGATATCCATTTTTCATCAACCAGGATCATCATAATTCAGATATCCATAATGCTAAATATAAACCCTTTTACATTACAGACCATTATGTACAAATCCAACTCAGTGAGCAAAAGCTCTAAAACTTTTACTTTGAGAAAAAGATATAACATATAATAATTAATAATATTTTAGGATTAAATAAATATTCTGAAATAATTTAAACAATGAAATATAAATATATTAATAGTAATTAAATTAAAATAAAATTAAGGTCACTAGAATATGGCTATAAATATAAATTAAGCATTCTGAGTTTAATTAATACAAAAATAAATAAGCTACCACATTGTGAATTAGAAATATTTCAATAGATTTACATAAAACATTTATATAACAGCATACAGATGTGCCTATATAAAAATACTTATCAGAATTATGATAAAATAATGAAATTCAATAATTCATTTTAATAATTCATATATGATTAATTTCAACATATATGCATCTACATGACATGAATCTGTATAAACATAGACATGCTACAACATATGGGAATGGTCATATAATAATAAAGAAAAATAACCTTTCACATTTAATGATACATAAATAATGACTATATACATATTGTACTGGTCAAAACATGTTTATCCATCTAATATGAGCTGGAAATCACAAAATGTACTTCAAACCCAGTCAAGCCCAAGATTTAGGTTAGGGACCAAGCTGGATTTAAACACACTATCTAAGCCCCAGATCAAACACCTAAGTAGCATAACAATGATGGCACATGAGAATTAATTTTAAATCTGGTCCACTAGCAAAGCAGAAAAGACAATGAGACATCTATTAACTATGACTAAACTAAAATATGTTTATGCATGGCTGTACATTTGGAAGTGGAGAAAAAGGAATTCAAACTACTCAAGCAAGTTAGACAATAAAAATATAGTTTAACATAATGACAAATTATTATACATTATGACTTAATTATATACACTAGTGCATGCATGAATGAGCAAATGGTCTACCAAATGTTAGATAATTATATATTGTCATTCACGCTATATTTCTCTTATGCTCTTTATTAGCTAAATAATATATTATAAATAAACACACATCTTTAGTGGGTCCAATATTAAGATACCAATCAATTATTAGAAAAAATTTACATGAAATTGCTTATTAACACTTTGGGTTACAGTTCTGAAATGTGGTGACTAATATTATTTTGGGGAGCATTTTGGGATTCATTGCAGATATAATATACACTATTTTCACACCATTACAGTCATGAAAATAAATAAAACACATTTGAAAATTATATTTAATTTTATGACAAAATATTTATTGAAAAAAAAAACATTTAAAAGACAGAATGCTTAATTTTCCCCAAGGCAGATACTATTAAATACAGAAATAAATTACGATGATGGGATTGTATAAGAAACATAAATAATATTAGTAATTAATCTAGCTAGTACTATTTGGCATTTATATATAAATTTTGAGCAGAGCGCAGTTTGGCATTTATATATAAATTTTGAGCAGAGCGCAGTTTCAATATTATTACAGCACTAAAATTGGATCATAAACAAAAGAAATAATGATATAAATAAGAGGCAGTACTGACATAGGCAGAGAACTCAAAAATAAGGTCATGCTTCTGAACAAAAAATGAAATCTAACACCACCTTTTCTAGGGCAGTGCTTAGAGAAAAATGGATAGGCATGGCCCAGACTTTTACTGGTATAACTGATGCAAGAGGTTTTTTTTACGAAAAAAGTTGATATGCATAGCATGTGCCAGGACTTTACTGAAATCACTGCCAGAGTCCTTTTATATGGAATAAGTCCCATGGGAAAGGACATAACAAGAAATCTATGGGTTCAATCTTGTTGCAACCCCTAGATTAGATTAGAAGTACATAATATATATAATTCACAAAGATGAACCGAATATCAGTAATGCAATTCGGATGAATGTCACTAATGACATGAAATATAATTTACTGCTTTAAAATAGATGACCCTTGTTTGAATGTCATAATTTATAAATAATATGCTATGCCACTAGAATATATTGAAAGAGATTTAGATTTTATTTGATAAAATATATGTTAAGATTTGACCTCCTCCTTTTCTGCTATTTAAAATAAATCAATACCACCTTCATTGATTTTATAATAACTTGAATATTTAAGTACTGTATTTGATATTTTAAGAGTATATAAAAAGACCAGCAGTTATGTAGAAAACAAATAATAAGTCACCCTTTCAGAATTGAATGAATAACATTTATAAAATAAATAAGTTTCAGAGTGTTAATTAGCCTAAGTTCTGGATTCCCTGGGTAGAATACAGAGTTAAATAAATAACAAATTTTATACTAAAAACAAACCTAAACTGTTGATTCGTAAAAACAATCTGGCGAGCATATTAATTAATAATGCATTATGTTTTAAGGGAATGTTAATAATCTCAATTCATGAAGGATTACTTAAAAGAAGAAAAGATTTTAGAAATTCAACTTGTCAGATTGCTTGAGATTGGCATATTAATAATAAAAACATACATATAAATAAATGACTGCACCGGAGTTAAAGAAAGTTAGAGCATATGAGAAAAAATTAAATTTATAAAAATTATTTGAGAGCAATTTACATATTAGAAAAGTTACAAAATTAAATTATACATTAAGAGAAATTGATAGTAGAGTTTGAGACTAATTAGGAAAGCTAGATTTAGTTTTAATGGTGGCAGTTTTAAATAATTTACCTAGCACCATTTTAAGAGTCCATTTTTTTAAAGTATGGCATTTAATGGATCCATGTGAATTCTTCTTGGTGACAGTGAGCTTCTGATCAGCATTCCAAAGTTCTTTTTAGGCTTTTCTTCATTTCAGGGCAGTAGGATATTATGGCAGCAGAAGATGATCTTCATGGAATGGGCTTACTACTCGATCATTATTTTTTAAACTTTCAAACCAGTGTGGGTTATGTTCACTGCACAGTTCTTTCAATAGTAGCTAATCTCTTGGTGATTTAAAATCTGGCCATTTTATACTCTGCTCAAGTATTTCTGGAATGTTTTTAATTACTTAGTTTTAGCTTAAAATTTAATCTCTGATCTTAAAAATTCTTACCTTTTCTTTATTGATTGTTTTTGAAGATGCAACTGTAAGACAACATCCAAAAATAAATTCAAATCTATTTCCAGATTAGAAATAGATTTGACAAAAATGTTTATAACAAAAGAAAATCTTTAATATTAATCCCTGTTTTATTTTAAGTAAAAACTTTAATTAAAAATATCTCCCCCAGATTAAAGCAAGTGTTTCCAATCCTTTAATTATTTTTGGACAATTAATGGTTGTATCTTCCATCTTGGATTTTATAAAATATACATTTTAATAGAAAAAAACAATTTAAAAAGAAAAAGTTTTAAAAATGATGTCTAATAGAATATTTTTAAAAAATCAATGTTTTGTTAGTGTGTTTGCTCCTATATATATATGAAAAACAAAAAACACATTAAAAAACTTGCTAATGCTTGTATTTATGTCAACAGATGGTGTTCTACCAAAAACACTGTCAAGTGTATGTTTACATAAACGTTAGAGCAAGCATTTACTATCTCTAACTTTAATTCCACTTTCAGATCATAATTTCAAGCTATTTGCTATCATCAGTGAAAGACAGGAATTTTAGAAACTAGATCTAAACACAAACTCTGAGCGTTTATGAAACAGTTTCTATTCAGCCTGCAAGTGTGAATCTTTTAGACATGTAATGTCTTCAAACTCAGCATAGCAAGCCAGATAGCTATATGGGTCTGATCTCAGTTCAGCATCACCACATAGTAGAAGCCTCTGCAACATATATCATTGCTAGAAAAACCTCAAAGGTACATTTATGAAAAAAAAAAGTTAAAAACTTGCTAACACTTGTATTTATGTCAACAGGCATGCATCTCAAATATATACATAAAATATATATACATGACAAAAGGAGCAGGATGGGATATAGGGTTTGAATACAGGTTAGTAGATGAAACCATGAAGCTCAATTTTAAGCTAAGATTGACTGCTTTAATTTATATATATGGTTATCCATGAAAATGTGTGTGCACACTGATATTTCAATTTTTAAAAATAAATTTATTAAACCACATTATATTTTTACAAGACATAGTTCAATGTTGAAATATATGTAAAATTCACATGCATATGTGTATATATTATCTTTTCATTATTCAAAGTTATTGTTTCACTATTTTTAATTGTAAAAATTTTTCTCTTTTCCAAAAAAAAATTCCTTCTTTGATAATCGATAAAATATTTTTTTTTTCAGATTACACTTGATTAATTATAAACATTATTAAAAATATTGTACCAAGTTTTTTTGTTTTTTAATCTAGAATGATTTTTGGAGTTTACTTTTTTTTTAATTTTAATATAAAATTGTTTCCAATTTTTTGTTTTCAGACTTATAATTTAAGCAAAAATTATTTACTTGTTCTACTTTTAAATTAGAGATTTTAATTGTCATTTTCAAGAAATTCACCTTTTCAATATATATATATATATATCACTACTTATCAGAAACACATGTCTTTATTTGTGCTTCCTGGAATATCGAGAAAACAGTATATGTATAAACTAATTCTTCAGCAAGCTTATGAATCACTTGGTAAGCTGATTCCTTCTAAAACAATAAATTGGGTTATTGTTATCTTAAGAAAATGTTTAATCAAGTAAGTGTTGACATTTAATCAGCTCCATTTAGTATAAATTTGATAGATTTTAGTCATATTGTCTAGTATACAATGTGGGCTATGGAGAATACAAGAAAGCAAGCCCTTTACTTTCATGTGTATCCACACTCTACCATTGTGACCTGAGAAGCAGCTGACTTGCATTGTCTAAATAATGTTATCATCTGTAAAACTCCCATCTAAGCTTTTTCCAAACTTTTTATAGTCAGGGTGGAATTAAAAAAAACAGTAATTAAATATATGTTATTTTCAATTTAACTTAAACCATTCAAAAACAACTTTGTAGGATTTTTATCAAAATATGTTTTACAAGCTTTAATAAAAATTATTGATCTAATCAAAACATAGTGGAATTTATTATTATCAGTATATCTATTGTAACATAAAAACATACTTTTTTAATTTCAAAATCTTAATTAATAAAATATTAATTACACCTTTTTAAATGTTTAATTTATTATGAAAAAAAAAATTAAATTCAAAATTATTTAATCCTTAACTGTTAGTACAGCATAATTTAGGGAATATCTATAAAAAATTGTTTATGTTCATTTCTACTTTTCCTTTCAATTTTAAATATATATGTGCATATCTACTGCTATGTTGTTGTATGCCATGAAACACATAATGATCACAACATATATATATATTGTGCCAGACCATAAACTGTCCACACACAAGATGGCTGTAGCCAACAGTTTGGCACAGCTAACTTTATTGAATTTGGTGAATAAACAATGAGAGTTGGTCTATACTAGATTCCCATCTCCTTGCATACATAACTAACATTTATATATTAGTTATTTTGAAATAATAACACACTCTATAAATGTATCATTTATTGTAAACTTTTTAATATGTATAATAACACACACTATAAATGTATCATATTTATTGTAAATGGATATGTAATACATATATGTATAAAGATTTCGGTATATTTCCTTTTTGATAATTTTTAAAATGTTTTTCTCTTTAAAAGTATAATTTTTTTTTCTATGTGTAAAAATAATTTTCCGCTTAAAAGGTGGATTTAATTAATCTTTGTTTTTCTATTTTTGCTTTTTTTTGTATGTAATCAGGCAGAGTAATTTTTTAATTAATTTGTAAGTTGAATTACAAGTATGTTATCTAAAGAATGTGGTTGGTCTATTACTCCAATATGGAGTCTTAAAATTCCTAAAAAGAGATTTTTGAAACATAATTTATAAAAAAAAATGTACTAAAAATAAAAGTTATCTGATGCAATAGATCGAAGGGGGATATAAGCAATTGTAACTTGTGGGTGGATGGGGATATATAATAACCTATCTGTGAAATGTAGAGGGTTTAGTTTTTTTTATTATTTATTGGACTGAGAGAGCTATAAGAACCTACCTATGAGATGAAGGGGGAAATTATTATTAGACGTTTATTCTTTTGGCTCAATATGCTGCTGAACTGCAAAGTATATTTTCAATTCAAGAAGGAGTTTGATGCATATATTTTTTTTGTTTATGGGACCAGCTGCTTATGAACAAACAAACTTCTGTCAAATGTCTTTTCTGGTGGTTTCCACAGATATTAACCAAAGCCATCAACACCCATATGATATGCAAAATCAATCAATCATATGCAGTTCAGTGGTCAATCAAAAAAAAAGAAGGAAGGAAGGTTTTAATCTGTTTTAGGAAGAATAAGCTTACAGTAAAAGTCACCTGTATTGGTAATCTGTCTTAAAGGATCCAGTAAAAAAACATCCTTAAAAATGATGACCAAATTTCATCTAATTGCCCACAGAACCATGGAGTAGGAAAACCATAGCAGTACACCTGCCCATTCAGATATATAATTGCCAAGATGTATGTTTTAGAGAGCCAGTATATCCTGATTCAAGGACTCTACAAGGATGGCAAGGAGTTAAAATGAATGTCATCGTCCTTTCTGGTAGTTTGGTTGGTCCACCCAGAAGTTTCAACCTGGAGAGCAAGCAGAAAGAGATGAGTACAAAAAAAGAGGAAATGTTAGTAATTGTTTTTTTTTTTTGCTTACTGTTTGTATTATTAGAGTGGTTATAACAATTATAATCATAATATATTTACTAACACATTATAAGATATAATCATTTTGTTTGTTATAGAAAATATTGTAAAATAATATTGCTTATACATAGATCTCACTACAATCCACTAAATATAGGATTATTATTTTCTTGGTGTTTTCCCTCATTTTTACCTTTACATCTTAATTAATTTTAATCATGGCAGCATCACCTCACATGAAGTGATATAGAGACAGCCTATACATTTTTTATACATAAAAAATTATATGTAAATACATACCTAAATGTAAAGGTGTATATAATCTTAAAAGTTTATATGAGCAAATGGGGAAAGTTCAAGGGGTTAGATCTGTGTATAACTTATTTCATTATTTTAGGGATTTATAAAATGAAACATTCATGGTTTTGTGCAGGAAGATGGGAAGTATAGACCACACCCATTGTCATCCATCTTTGACCATTTGTATTTTATGGCAAATAAGTTAACTTACGTATAAGTTAGAAAATGGATTTTTTTATTTCTTTGTTTGTTTTAATCTAAATGTAGATCTTGAATATAAGGATTTAAATATTCTTGGATTATTATATGTAGAATCATAAAAAATGAAAATAGAAAAGCAGTATAATTAATTTATGACTCAATATTATAATGTTTAAATCTATATGTGGTGGAGGGGGTTTAGTTAAATAAACTATATTATCTCATACTCTATTTGTTTATCATATAATTTATTGTAGAATAAAAAATAACAATAATAAAATACAATCACCTATTTGTGATATCTGCTTACCACAGCTATAAAATGTTCTAGAAGTACTTACCCAAAGTACCTGATTCAGGGAATTATATTTGAGCTAGTCATTGGGATATTCTATCCGGGAGTTGAATTATAATATACTTTTCACCCAGTTTTCCTTCATCCAAATAAAACATATGTCCAAGAACCTCTTTGCATACTCTCTTGGCAGATAAGAAAGGGAAAATTATTTAACTTTTTGCTTTCTTTTATTATGTTGGGGGTGGCATTAAGAATTGTTAAATTAGTACAATCTTTTAAAGGTATGTGAAGAGTGAGGGGAAATGTCTACTGGGCAAATAAATATTGGGGTGGAAATGTCAATAGTTTAACAAGGGAAGATTTTGATTTTACTTGAAATTAAATTTCTTTCCTCTTATAAATAGTAAAGTAATACTCGTTTTTATTTAACCCCAGGTATTATCAAAGATTATTATCGATCTCCCATTTTAAAATGTACATGCCATTTCATGCTCATGAAGTACACAAATATATAGTATCATTTTTTAAATGGATATAGTGTTATGGGATTTTGAACCAGTACAATATCTTCTGTATGGTCAAGCATGATGGTATCTAAAAATTTGTTCTTAATGGATTCAAATGCTTCATCATGCTGGGTAGTCCATGCCCATCTTTGGCCCTTCTTTAAAAGATTTATCAAGTAAGATGTGTCCTGGGCAAATTTGTGGTAAAATTTATTATAATAATTACATAATCCCAGGAATGATCAGAGGTGTTTTCAGGTGGTAGATCTTGGGAAACTTTTAATTGTTTCTGCTTTGTCTGGGTACATTTTTATATCCTTGCCATCGACAATATGTCCCAAAAAAGAGATTTCTGGAATGGAAAAGTAACTTTTCTTTAGGTTTATGGTAATATTTTTATTGGAACACTCCTGAAAAAATTTATTTAAAACTTTAAAGTGCTGATAAAGGTTGGTCCAGGCACCTTATTAACCCTGTCCCGCTGTTGATCAATCCAAATGGGACCCCATTAAATTGGTGGGTATGCCCATTATATCTAAATGCTGTATATTTTCTATCATGGGAATCAGGAGTCATCTGCCAATAACTGGCTGTAAGGTCAAAGATGGAAAACAATGTTTTGTGATGCAAACGGGTAAATATTTCTTGGACAGATGATGGGACATCACACTCTGGGATAGTTATACTGTTTAGTTTTTGAGCATCCAAGCACAACTGTATCACACTGCTTTTTTTCTCTACCACAACAAGGGGATTGTTGTATGGAGATGGGTTTATTTTCAATAATTCCCCACTCAATCATCTGGTGAATTTGATTTCCAACCTCTTCTTGATACGGGAATGGTACTGTATATGTCTTGGCTTGGAAGTACTCCTCTTCTTTTACCGTAATCCGATGGTTATATACCATTGATCTCTCCAGGCATATTGGAGAAAACTTTGGCATTACAGTCTATGATTTGTTATAGTTCCTATCTATCATGTGAGTACTTCAACATGGCTTCATTGGTTTTCTTTTTTAAAAGATCCATGTCAACTGCTTGGGTTATGCACCTCACTTTGGGATGCATATCATGATGATTCAATTTGAAATGTAATTTTATCACCCTTAACCAAAATAAACTGATGGTGATAATTCAAGATGTATTGGTGCTGCTTCAGAAAATCTGACCCAATAATTAGGTTATGGATTAAACCCACCACAATCAATAATGTATGCGCTATTGCCATCTGTCCAAAAATAACTTCCAGCCAGATCTGGTAGTTCTTGGTTCTTATTTTTTTCCATTTGCAAGTGTGAAATGTATAGGGCAAGTAGGCAGTTTTTTCTATTTTTAGTTGATTGTACCAGCTCTTGGACATGAGAGAAATTTGTATCCCTGAATCCAGCAAGGCATGTGTGGTAATTGTCCCTACCTTGACATCAAGAATTGGACATGGATCAATATTTGCATCTGGGAAAGGTATATCTGCTTCGTTGACAATAATAGAGATTGGATGCTGATATTTAATTTAGTTTCTGGCTCTATTAATTGGACCTCATGGGCAGGAACTACCAGACAAGATCCTTAACTGTTTTCCGACTGCCATCTGTCAGCATATCTTTTTGGTGCAGTTTGATTTTGCTTATAGGTTGATATTGCTTGGTTGTTCCATTCTTGGATGGCTGCTGAATAAATTCTTGGGGGCTCTAATTTTCAGATGTTTTCTGTGTGTTCGTATTGAAAATTTCCAAGTTTCATTGTGACTAAAAACTGGGCTATCTCCTCCACCATATTAATTCAACATTACTATCACTCATTGGACTGATGGTGGAGGTTTGCTTGCACAGTCCTAATGATATGGGCTTCTGAGAACTGGAAAGCTGCCAGTGATTGAAGTTGATCCAATTATCTCAGAAAAACTAAGTGTGCATCTCCTTTCCACCATACTTTTCAAATGTAACCTGATAGAGTATTTTTTCTTAGTGGACCTCACTCCAATAGTTAGTTAGTAATGTGCATTGGTATTCTTGGAAGGTTGTAGGTTTATTTTGAATGGACCTTCACCAATGTCTAGCAGGTCCTTGTAAGTAATGTTTAGCTATGGCTAATTTATTCCCTTCATTATCAGGATGAAAGTAAAAAAGTTCTTTTAGGCTATCAAGATGGAAGTGTGTATTCTCTTCTGGTTCTCCTCTGAATACCTTTATGTTGATAAACCTTAAGAAATTTGGTTGCATTCCTACATCTGGGATTTTCTGTGGTTGCATGCATGTGCTAGTATGGTTGATCTGTTTTGTAGAAAATTTATCGGTAACTCTTACTGGTGAGGGGCTCTTTATATTATGCCATGTTGTGGGTCATTTAGGAATTGAAACTGTAGTTGATTCTCAACTTCCTTTTTAATTAAAGATGCATAGTCTTGCTGTTCACTATTAGATAGTGCAATACGTTCAATTTCCTTTATGCTATCATCGGTCCAATCTTGTCTTTTGCATAACTCTTCAATTGCCATTCCACACTCCTCAGTTATATTCTTTGTATATTTGCAATCTTCCCTTAGCTCTTCAGTGGCTTTTGTAGTACTTCCCCACTTCTATTACTTTTTGAACCCTGTTTCCCTCTCTACATTCTTTTGAAATTTTATGGATTGCCTCCATCATTTCTGTTCTCAATTTCTGTGCATTCCTTTAGTAATATGATCAGGTTCTCATTTTGATAAGAATGTATAGGGTTTTGTTTGAATTCATGGAGAAGGAAAGGGGAAATGGATCCTTTACCATGACCTTTGAAATTTGTTCCTCCATGTTTTCTTCTTTCACTGGGATTCTGGCATCAACATCTTCACTTTCCTTTTTTTCTACACCATTATCTATTTGGATTTCAAAAATTTTGATACAATAATGGTAATAATGCTGATCTTAGACTTCAAAGTTATTTTACTAGAACTATGATTCATTGAAACTTTAATACAATTTAAATAACTAGAATGACCGATACTATGACTTGATAAATCAATAGCTAAATCTTTATTTTTGAATTTATACAATCACTAATCTGAGCATTTGCTTCCCCATCTCTGTCCATTCTTCTCATCATGCTTTACTGACTGTTCTTTCTGACCTGCCCTACTAAGTTTCTACCTGTTTTAAGCCTGATATTTAAATAATTATTATTTCAAACTACAACAGCAACAAAAAAAAAACTTTACTTTATTTATCATAAGAATGACTGATTTGTTTCTTGATTCTAGCTGGTCACCCTTGGTCACTCCCTTGCCTCTGAAATGGACTACAAAATAATTATTATTTTCAAAATTCAATACCCAGTCTTGATGTTATGAATATTACATTGCTTATAATTTTATTGTTACATATTATACAAGTTATAAAATTCTCCACTCTCCAAATCTCATATAAAAAAAAAAAATTATTGCCAAGGATTATCATGGTTCTCTTTTTTTTGAACTTGATAACAAATTTATAATGGTGATAGGTACTTTATTCCCTACATCAGGGCACCAGTTATTAAGGTTAGCAACAATATAACATGTATGGCTAGCTTTAATGTGCAAAACGTCAGTAAATATTAGAAAATACCAATAAATATGGAGCATATCTGCTTATCATTTCAGGACTCAGACTTATGGATGCAGTGCATGGGCCTTAAAATGCATGTAAAACCAGATACAAAAAAATTCTACACTTATGATTGGACTACATGGGTTAAAATTTTTTACAATATATATATATATGGTTGAAAAACCAGGTACTACAACTAGAAAAATAAAAAAAAAACTTTTACATTTATAGTTATAGTCTTTGGATTTTAAAAAAACTTTTCATACAACATTTTATGGTTGTAAAACACAGTCTTTGGTTTTTGACACTCACAAAATAAGCTTTACATCATTTTGACATCACTTTATGGTTATTTTGCATAGTTTGATTTTTGTATAAATCTAACATTAAGAGAAAACATTTTGTTAAACTTAAGAGCACATACATAACAAATTATTACATGTCACTATGCATTCAAACTCATGTGAACTAAACAAAATTTAAAATATATTGGTCCGAGTATATAAAACTGTATATATGAAATATCACTTGGGGATGTGAATATTTTTTCAACCGTCAAATCCAGAAAAAAAAATTGTACATCTATACATTGGGAAAACGTTTTTCAAGCTTTTATGCTTCAGATACAATACACTTTCTCCAGATATACGGCTTTCCAAGAAAATATATAGCAATGCAATATATATATATAATTTTCAAACACATTTATTAGCAATGCAATATATATATATAATTTTCAAACACATTTATTCCCTTTTGAGATATTACACTGTTCCTACACATCACATACATACACATCCATGTACATATATATTCAGTGCTACATATACAAGTGCATAGATTTTACACACATATACTTCTATATACATTACATAGTACTATACACTATTGGAAAAGACAGAAAAAAAAACCTTGGATAAAAAGTTGAAAAAAAAAATCCATACACCTGCTAAATTCTTTACACTTTGCTTTTAAAATAGAAACCAACATTATATCCTCAATTAACAAAAAAAAAATTCTATACAAATATTTCCCCTCATCTCTCTAAAATTTGACACTACCTTTAGAGCAAACACGGGAGAGAAGACAGAAAAAAAATTTCTACATAATAAAATTCTTGGCGGGGAAAAATTTTTTTTACATATACATTAATATAGTAGTTCAAACAACTTTCACATTTTATACAATCTATTTACCCATGTGCAATCAATATGACAAAACAATTAAATCATTTTATATTCTGGAAAATTATGTATATTAAATTGTATATAGCATTTTATACACATGTAGGTAATAAATTATTAAGGGTGTAGGAATAATTAACAGGCTCCATGATTGGCTGTCCAAACCCTGAAAAAAAAGCACTCTGTGCCAGTAAAAATCATGTATTCATTCAACAAGACCAATAATCCAAGAAAAAGTACCTTGAATCCAACCATACACAATATACAGATGTCAGGAGAATGGTGAATCCTAACCTATTTGTCTGAACTATTGCCTCTCTGACTAATGGATAATGTTTGTGATGACACTAGCAGTTCTTGGTTTTATTCCATCCCAGCTGGAGGTCATGGTTCACAAAGAGACTCAAAAATAATGAAGTTTATATAAGAAATTAATGATTTGATGAATTCTGACAAAAGATGTTATTTGATATTGACTACTAATAGTTTGAACCTACCAATTATAATCCTTTATGGCAACATTATAAAGAAGTGAATTTAAATCAAAAAAATATTATAAATAACTAGGGTAATTAATATTAGAGATTAGGATAATGACAAACTAAGCTAATTTAAAATAATAATATTACAGGAATTTATTAAGTAATTGAGTTATTGGCAATACAAAATAAGTTGAGTATTGTTTATACAACTAGGTTATCCTTCCTGAATTCGCAATTATATACTTTAAATACTCATTAAGTACATTAAATAAATTTTAAATTAAAGAAATATTTGAACATTTCAATTTAGTAGGTAATTGCAATCCAATTAAGACATAAATTTGTTTTGATGCAGCTAAATGCAAGGCATTTGATAAATAAAAGTAAAAATTTGTTAATTGGTCTGCCAAGAACCAATCAGCAATAAAATATCATTAGCTCTCTTTAAGAGATTTCAAATAAATCTATTATATATTGTACCAGGTTCGAACATGTGGCGTTCGAAATATCGGTCTCTTAGGCAGAGAAGAACATACTCGGAGAGTATGTATGCCCAAATGATAGCTATAAAATATATAACTAGCATTACATTTCCAGGACATAACTTCTTCTCGACTGTTGAGTTCAACACCAAGTTCAAAGCACTTTTTTGTTTCGTATAGACAATGGGTGCCAGCTATTTATTCTGAAAAGAATAAACAACGCACTTTGAACAATAGCCATTAACTCAATGCCTAAGTGTCCATGATTATCTCAGTTGTTGGTAATCACTAACAGATTATACATAATTAGTGGTTAAAAGAATTGATAAAAGAATTGTAAAAGGAATTTATAAAAAGAATTGACCGACAAATAAAATTTAATTTTAAAGACAATTTATTAACTAACATTTATGTAAAATTAAGAGCGTGCTAATAACTCTAAACAAGCTTTTTTTTTTTTTTATTTATGATAAATGCTGCTACAAGAGAAGGCATTCAAATCATTATTATCTTGGATTGTCCCCATCCCCAGACCGGTTTCGACCTATGGGTCTCTTCAGTGAGGAGTTGGGACATTAGATCTAAAAAACCAACTCAAGCAAAGCATTTATCTAAAAGATAATTGTTAGAAGAAGATCTGAAACTTTTAGACATCTACATGTCTTTAAAGTCAGCTCTCCAACTGAAAAAATCATATGGGCCTGAACTTAATTCAGATACTCCATATATTAGTAGGCTTAGCTCTTTAATTTAGCTAAAGCCACAACAGCAAAATAATAATAGTAATAATAACAAGTCAGATGTCACATGACTTATATATAGCTTGCACTTACAAATATGTAAAATTAAGAGCGTGCTAATAACTCTAAACAAGCTTTTTTTTTTTTTATTTATGATAAATGCTGCTACAAGAGAAGGCATTCAAATCATTATTATCTTGGATTGTCCCCATCCCCAGACCGGTTTCGACCTATGGGTCTCTTCAGTGAGGAGTTGGGACATTAGATCTAAAAAACCAACTCAAGCAAAGCATTTATCTAAAAGATAATTGTTAGAAGAAGATCTGAAACTTTTAGACATCTACATGTCTTTAAAGTCAGCTCTCCAACTGAAAAAATCATATGGGCCTGAACTTAATTCAGATACTCCATATATTAGTAGGCTTAGCTCTTTAATTTAGCTAAAGCCACAACAGCAAAATAATAATAGTAATAATAACAAGTCAGATGTCACATGACTTATATATAGCTTGCACTTACAAATATGTAAAATTAAGAGCGTTTATCATAAATAAATAAAAAAAAAGCTTGTTTAGAGTTATTAGCACGCTCTTAATTTTACATATTTGTAAGTGCAAGCTATATATAAGTCATGTGACATCTGACTTGTTATTATTACTATTATTATTTTGCTGTTGTGGCTTTAGCTAAATTAAAGAGCTAAGCCTACTAATATATGGAGTATCTGAATTAAGTTCAGGCCCATATGATTTTTTCAGTTGGAGAGCTGACTTTAAAGACATGTAGATGTCTAAAAGTTTCAGATCTTCTTCTAACAATTATCTTTTAGATAAATGCTTTGCTTGAGTTGGTTTTTTAGATCTAATGTCCCAACTCCTCACTGAAGAGACCCATAGGTCGAAACCGGTCTGGGATGGGGACAATCCAAGATAATAATGATTTGAATGCCTTCTCTTGTAGCAGCATTTATCATAAATAAAAAAAAAGCTTGTTTAGAGTTATTAGCACGCTCTTAATTTTACATATTTGTAAGTGCAAGCTATATATAAGTCATGTGACATCTGACTTGTTATTATTACTATTAACTAACATTTACTAATTTTAAACATTTTATAATTCTAATAAAACACACGCATATTTTAAATTAACATTTCTAAACTAGTTTAAATATTCTTGTAGATTTTAATACTAGAATACTGGTATTGATCTAATTTAACTAATAACACTGATATAATGATCACGCACATATTAACTCATACACTCACATATATAATAATAATAAAGTATTACATAGCATTTGAAACTTAAACACACATATCAATAGTTCATTTTATGTATGATATAGAGTTTATATAATTAGACTCTTGGAGGATTCGCACAAATTAATGCAATATAAACGAAAATAAGCAAATGTTTTACCTAGGATTTTGAACGTAGATTTAGAACTTTGTTTTCTTATTGTTTGCTGCTTCCATTACAAATACTTCCAGCCGGCTGGGACATTTCCTTGATGCATTTCATTATTATTATCACAATTATTATTATTGGAGACAATTAGATATTGATGGAGATTTCCAAGTTGTTAAGCTGACATTATTTCACGGGCAGATCTTGCTGTTTTCATCGGACATCAGGCTGTGGACAGGCATGTATTTCCCAAAAACTGCTCAGCACTGCATTTTGTTTCTGGATACAATTAACTCAACTGATTGTCTTCTCTTGACTTAACTGACTCAATTAATTTCTGAACTGAACTGATTATCCGATAAAATTTTACTATTTATAACTGCGAAGTGTTTTTTTTTTCGATATTTTCTGGCAATATCTATTGTCGAAATTCCATTGATAATCTTATGTTTTTGAAAATTGTTTAATTAGTAATAGCCATGCAAAACATGTTGTTTTATATTTTAATTAATAACCATTACTGTGTTTTTTAATGACAACTTCCATTTATTTTTTAATATTTATTTAATATGCATACATTTATTTTTATTTACAATCACACATATATATGCACATATATAACTAGTTTTAAGATTACTTTTTCTTTAATTCGAATGAAAAGTGATTTGTATTTTTTAAACTTTAAATTATATTTCAACTAATAATAATAAACTCTACTTCCTCTTATTAAACTAAAGAAAACTCCCCCTCCCACTTTTAATCAATTATTTTCTAACTTTTATTTCAAACTCTTTTATGAAATATTATTTTAATAATTTTTTTTTAGATAAATTAATATGGGCCAATTTTAATATTGGTACAATATATATATATATTGAAGCTGTGCATATATATATATATGCTGGCTTCACCATTCACTGTAGACTAAGCAAGACCCTAAGTCCAACCACAGTGAATGTACATTTCTTTCTTAAACTAAATTATCGTTTGCACAAATAGTTTCATAAATTAAAGAAGGAATTGTGTTAAAAAAAAAGATTTAATAAAATAAAATATAGAAAGTTAAAATTTTATTTGTAATTCTTTTTTTAAAAAAATATATGTTGGTAGAATTCGATAAGATAAATTTTCTTAATTAAATAGAATCCATTAAGAAAAGGAATTCAATTAATAAAACATTTTTTTCAATTAGATAAAATAATAGATAACAGGGAAAATTTGAAACAAGGTGCATGATTCGCTACTAATGAGTAGAGTAAAAACATAATGGAAAAAAGAGTATAAATAAAAAAAATTCTTTTGTTCTCAGTCTTATGCCTGCGGGTAACCTGTGCTGAAGGTCAGAGAGAAATATTAAGAATTTTTGCTGGAAGAAGTTTTGCTGAAAAAGTGGACAATATTGTGAACTCTTGCTTGCTGTACTTACTTCAAGCCATACTCTATTCTTTCAGCATATAGATAAAAATCCAGAAATGTGTTGCTCTGCGAAAATGCAGGGGTAATCTTTTGACCCATGCCATCTAGTTACCGGTAACGTTTCCATAAATTAACAAAAAAAATCTCTTTGTAATTTGCAAATTCACTCTAGAGTTATGTTTTTCTATATATATGTTTTTTTTTAATCTATGTGTTCATGTCTTGTAAAATTATATTTCATTAATTGCTTTCTTTTCTTTTTTTTTATATTGTAATGGGTGGGGTTATTATATATAATGGCAGCAATAGTTCTTATTAATTTAATTGAAAAATGCTTCATTTAACTTTCCAACATTATACTCCAGTAATTAAGTTATTTATTTTATATAGATATTTTGGAAAGAAAAGGAAGCAAATCATAGAAAGTGCAAAATCCTATTTTTTAAAATCCAGATTTAATTGCTCAATATTCTATTATAAAACTTTCGAGATTTTAATTTGTTTTTTTTTTTTTAATATATATATAAAAGAAAGATCCTTATCAAATGTCTTTATTTTTTTCAGTCACTGAGGGGTTATGAATTTAAAGTTCTATTTTAAAGAGCATGAGATAAAACGTTCACATTTATATTTTTAGTAATAAGAGAGAGTACATTTGACAATATGTATATGTATTAAAAATTATTAAATAGCATTGGCTCTGTGGTGGGTCGGTTAAACTTCAACTAAATAAAATATCTGCCCACTTGTTTTTTTAGTAATTCAAATTTTATAAAGGTAAAATTACTATTTTTCTGCGGATTTTCAGTGGTAGTTGAGCTTTCATAAAATATATATATTTTGCAGATGGTTTCTTTTTTAAATTTAAAGGTCGTTGACTGTATTTATATGGAATCATGCCTCAGGTGATCCATTGGGCAGCTCAGCATATATTACAGTGCTTCTTTTTGCCAAGTTTGCTTAGGTTAATATATCTACATTTGGATCTTCTGAAAATAAATAAAATATTCTGGATCTCATGCCTACCTCAGACACTTCAATGTACGTAACTGGACATAAGCAACAAAACTCCGATTCTGAATCCAGGTCACGCGTTTAGCGAATGGATTCCATTTTTTCTCTAACCCAGTTTAGAGATGGAGAGCTATCTGGTCTTATGTTAACCTCTTGGTAACTGTTATGTCTCGAGCTTCACAGCACACAATATGCTATCGCCTTTGTGCATGGTCTTGTATATTTATATTTATTAGGAAATCTTTTTCAAAATATCACCAAAATGTTTCAATTATAGCTGGCAATTGTTGCTGGGGTCACTTTCACATTTTCTTTAATCATCAGTAGGGCTGTGATTTAAACATATCCAAAGTGTTTAGTTGAGTTTGACCACCTATTTATTTCTATGTTCCCTATCCATAGAGTTAATGAATCATGTCTCTCTCTTGATTTTTTTTTACATAACACTTCCATTGGCTAGAAATATTTTTAAAGAAGAAATTATAATGTAAAATTTGTCTGTCCTTATCATTACAAACAATGGATCTTTTATATATGTCTATATGGTTGCAGTGAAAATAGCCCGCAACACCATTAATAAAGCATTGTATAAATTCTACTAATGTAAATAATAAACGTTTCTGTTATCTTTCATTCACTATAAATAAAACCATTTAGTATTGTTTTTCTTTTTTGACATATGTATGTACACCTGATCATTATATATGTTAAAATTCCTTTTTGTGGTCTCTTTTCTCCCTGACCACTGAGCATACATTAAGATTAAATTCTAGTGAGGTTTAGGGAGTAAGTCGCTTAGTAGCAATCTAGAGGAGTAGGTGAGGTTCGAAACCTTCTATCTGCATCTCTAGGTTAGGTTAAAGCAGCTCTACTTTTCTTACCATTACAATATATATATATATATATATATATATATATATATATGTAATGGTAAGAAAAGTAGATATATATATATATATATATAACAACACATGAGCTATGTGTATTTAAAACACTATTATATTTAAATCAGTTGTATGTAATGAGTGTGGAAAGCAATATAGTTCTTAAATAAATAAATGACAATTATATAGTCAGATTTAACTAATTAACTGGGTTGGTTGGTGAAAGATGTGCCATCATGGCAAAGATCATTTCAGGTTTGCTAAATAAAGATATAAAATGATGTAGGTAGTATGCTATTATAGATTACAACAAAAGAACAAATGAGGTCTGTTATGAACCTCTGGGTGATATTGCTAAAAGAAATTCCTAGTAAATACAGGTAGATGATGAGAAATTCTGGCCCTCCAGCCAAAACATGTCTCTGAATAATAATAATAGATTTGATGTGCTGGACTTCCCATACATATCTTAATGACAATGCTTGGAAAAGGATCCCTAGTAGGAAAATATGTCTACTATTAAAAGAAAGTCAAGAATTGGACTGGTCATATTTAAACTTCCGAAAGTCCTGAGGGGTATGTAGCAAAGCAAGAATAATAATAATAAACAAAGGGTTGTAACTATAAATTACATAATGCCCTATACATACATATATATATATAGTGGATCACTAACGATCATAATAAATTAATTTCTGATTAAAATAATCCGCTCTCTGATGTAATAGAAAGTCCCCAGAAACCTTAGGCCATTAATGAATGGATCATAAAATATAATATAAAAGGAAAGGCAAGAATTAAAACTAAAATATAAATTGTTTTCCACACTTTCCAAATATTTCATTTATTAGTGAGTTATCAAATATTTCATCATTGAAGATTACAAAATCAGTCTGTCTTTTAACTAACATAGACAGACTGGGCATTGAATATCAAACTCACTTCTGGTGAAGTTTGATAACAGATATCATAATACATTATACATCATAATTTTACTATTTTACTGACACAAATGAAAATATATACGTATGAAATATATCTTGTTAGTAGTTGATATGAAAACGCTATCATAGCTGTGCTTTAAGTGATACTTTTTTAAGATATTTGGTTTACAGAAAGTGTAATAGATTTTACTTAACTGATTTAATAAAATACATTATTCTCTCTGAGTCAATTACAAAAGCACTTTTAAGTTGGGGATAATAATAAGATATCTAACTTTTAAAATAATTTCAATCATTTAAAATAAATTTATAATATAAGAGATACATAACTAAACGAGTTTTCTCTATTAATTAATTTAATGGAAATAAGTCTTCTGTAATGATTTTTCACTGGAGAAAATAAGAGGGAGATGGTTTAAAGTTAGTTGCTCATTGAGTTTTATACTTGGCAGTTTCAGTAAGTCAATATTATAAATAAACCAACAAAAAAATTAAGATAAATTTGCCACATCAAAGTAATGTGGGATTTTTTTAAGAATTAATAATTTTAAATTTAAGGAAAAAAAATTAAAAGACGCATTTTAAAATTAAGTTGTATAAACATTACAGATATATATATAGAATACAAATTAATATTGATTTTTTTAAAAAAACAAAGTAAGCTGGAATCAGAGGCTTGTGGAAAATTGGAGGTTACCTCAACCAATTGGTAGACGTTCCATGGCTTGAAACAGGCAGTTATAAAATCAGATCATTTAGCAGGCTTTCTTGACACAATACAGTCTCCAGGCTAGGTGTTGAGAGCACTGGAATGGCATTGTGATGAGCCAGTGGAAACAGAGCTCCAAAAAGCAACAGCCAATCTTTTCACTTCGTCATTTTTTAGGCATGATGTACTATAAATACTAAACAACTCTCTTCAGTGAACAGTTCTTCAATAATCCTCGTATCAAAACTTTCTACTATTTATCTGATCTGGCCTTATCTTTTAGGATTCAGTCTACATGATGTTTGCTGGTGACTTTCTCTGTGGTCAGTGTCTGCCTGGGCGGGAAATCTACAATCCTGCATTAACGTGCCCCAAGGGTTGATTTTGCTAATTAAAAGAAAACAGCAACAAGCATGATTAAGTTTATCAGTCATTGTATTAACAAAGCTATTTAATTAAGATTTAGATTTAATGTAGATTTTATTCACAAAATTTTTAGGAATTTGATACATACTATAAATAATATTATGACTTTTAAACTTAATATTTGATATAAAATGTAAAATACAAATTTACAAAATATTCCTTACAATTATTAGATTGTTTACATAAATGATCCTTTAATGTACATTTATCAAAAGATAAATATAAAATGTTACCAACTGATTAATTGGAAAAATGAACTTTAATGAAAGAATTTAAAATATTTGTAACATTCTATAGATATCTAGGATTCAATTATTTACTCAGTGCCAATTTAATAAAATAAACAAAATATACATTTCCACAAACATTATAAAATAAATCACTATTATAAAGAAGTTAGTTTTAATCATAACATATAAATTAATGAAATATAAATTAGATAAAATATTATAATATTGATTATAAATATACTACCACCTATTATGAAATAGGTATCAGTTAATATAAAAGATTGGGTTCAAACCCATACTAGTGCTAATGACATTGGCACTAGGTGAAGCAGAAATATGTACTATATTTCCAGCTTCAATATATATATAAAGTCTATAGTTAGATACTAAAGTCTATTATTTTTTAATTTTTTATTCTGCCAATTTTTTGTCATGCCAAAGTTATTGATTTCTTTTTTATTTTTGCATTTAATAAAATACATATAATGTTTTGATTTTAATATTTGTAATTATGCATAGTATATTTATTTACTGATGAACAACATAAAATAATTACTGTTTAACAAAATATTTTTGATGAAATATCTAGAAATGTATTCTGTTACCATATCACATGTGTTTTATTTATAATAAAATTAGTTTAGTAATTAGTTAATGAGGTATTTTATATTTTATTTATTTTAATTTTTTAATACTCTTCATTTAATTGTAGTTTTTCCATTTAAGCTTTTATTTATTCTGTGGACAAGATGCTGGTACTTTTTTTTTCCAAATATTAATATATGCTAAACTGTAAATATTGTTTTATAATGGTTGTTTTTTTTTTTTCATTTAATCAAATATCTACAGTATTTTTATTCATATTTCTCTTATAATTGAACGTTTTACTTTCGTTAATTCATGCATTTTTTTCTGCATTACACTGCTATATATTAAAATTTTATATTTCTCTTACAATTGATAACTGATGTTTGTTACTCAAAATTAAAAGACTTTCATTTCAGTACATGGTTTTATTAATTTTCTCTGTATACTGTTGACATATTTTAGGATTTTAATACTTTTCTTGTAATTAAATTTTTACTTTCCCTGCATCATGCAATTTTTTCTGTATTTTTCATCGTGTAAGTATTAATATACTTTTGTTTATTGCCATGTAAATAGTAGAATTAGAATGCTTTTGTGTCCACATGTTTTTAAATTAACGTTTTACTTCTTTTAACATAAAATCCGTACTGTTTTGATTTTAGTAGATGCCATTAGTTTAGTAGTTGATTTTCGGGACAAATATTCGGAATAGTTTATATCTTTTTTATGTATTTTTTTTTTTCTTTTAATATTTTTTTTTTTTTTTTATAAAAAATAAACATTTTTATGTAAACTGTACAAAGCATATGGAACTCTTTGTTATTATTTTTATAGATATTATTTACGATTGTTTAGCATTGGTTGTATCATCAATTATTTTGGGATCCAAACTGACACAAAGTGCATATCAAATCAGTATTGATATGTAGTTATTATCTACAAGAAAACATAAAATGAAAATAGTTAATCTTTTACCATACAGTATTTGAGAATCTTAATAAATTTATATTCTCTATCATTATTTCTTTGTAAAGAGATTTTGAAGTTATGTTTTTCATGAATTAGAATACTTAATGGATACTTTACATATATAAAAACATATAATAATGATGATGTGTGAAGAAATTAAGATGTAAGTAAAATAATAAATAATGTTAATAAATACTGTTTAAAAATTTAGCCATTTAAAATATAAAAAAAAGGTTTGATTTAGATCTGTAATCTTCAAGTAAAAAGTTTTATTAATAAGGTAACAATTGTAGTAATTTCCAAATCTCCAATTATGACCAAGCTTTATTTGCATTCACAATCTTTTATAATATAAGACAAAATATGCAATTATTTTTAAAATGCATGTATGAGATTAGTGTTGGTGGTTATTATTTAAACAGATTTGTGTTACAGAATGCTTTAAAAAGTACTAAATTTAATATTAAATATAGTGTTATTGACATGTGTAAAGTTTGGTGTATTTATCATTTGAGGAAATGAGGGAGGTTAATATCTAACTAATAAGTCTTGTTAAATTAAAAACTATATTATAGATAAAAATTTATAAATAATCAGTTTTATACTGATAAAATTTTATAGGAGCTTCATTTAAAAGAAAAGTACTTTGACAGTTTACTTAATAGGGCAAGATTATTAAATACTATAGAAATACAGAATTTGAATATTACACAAATATTTATACAATCTCAATCTTTACCAACTATAATTTTTAATAAAAATTATATAATAATATAAATTTAAATTGTAAGTACTATTTGTAATTAATTAAGAAAAAATGTTAATAAAATAGCAAATTTTAAAACTAAATACAAAGTACCTGAGATTTTAATTTTATCTTTCCAGCTGATAAGGGATCACATGTATGATAATAAGCACCTATCATCATTCCTGTAAAAGTCAGTGCAAGAAGCTTCACAATATTAAATATAAGATTGTACCATAAACTTCTAAAAAATATATAAATATATTCTTATTGTAACCTTTATCACAGTTTACATGTATAACTTTTTTAAAAAAATGAATACAGAAAAAATGTTATTCATTTTATACTTATTTATTTTAAATCAAATTACTAATGTATTAATAAATTCTAAACAAAATAATTTGTCAGAAATAAAGTTTTTATTTCTTGATATTTTAAGATAATAATTTAAAAATAATGTTAATCATTTTCAAAAATAGGAATTGTTATGGCGATTTGGAGAGTTACCAGACAATGAAGAAAGAAAAATATTATTGTCTGCTTTTAACAATTGGAAAAATTCAGGTAAGTTCTTTATGCTGCTCATAAAATTAAAGCTAGGAAAATGATTGAATTCTCATATATTCATATATATTTCCAAGTGTGGGGTTAAATTTTAATTAGAGTGCCCAAATTTATGTTTCGAGAATTGTAGCTGTCTTTGAGAAGAAGTAATAATGCCTTAATATTGAATAATACCTATGTATATTGGATAATACTAAACCATATTGTAGATGCTACAACACAACTTGCTGATTTAATATTATAAATAAATTTTTGTTATAAGAAGATATTACCCATGAAGAGAAGAATTTACACATATTTGTCATAACTTATTTATGGAAAAATATTCCAAGTTAAATAATTTATAAATTTCAATACGAAGTTACAAGAATACATTTGTTATGGCCAAAGATCTGAATTTTAAATTAGTATTATTGTTTAAAGAATTTGAACACAACAGAAAACAACAACAAAAAAAAAGGTTAACTTAATAAAACATTTATAATGACATTTACTAAATAAATAATAATTTAAAATATTTTCTGTCATGTATGTTTCACATTTCATTATGTTAATCATATAAATAAGTAATATAAAAAAGAGTTACATAGTTTTTATCATACTGTATTAAATCATTTTTTTTGGTAGAGTTAAGAATTTTGTTTCTCATAGATCTTCTCATCTGAATTACATGTATACTATTTTATATTACATCAGAATACTGCTATATATGTGGAGAGAACGATGATCAGAAAATATGGCTGGGTATGTATAAAAATAAGTATAAAATGTATAGTCACTCCACCATGTACATGGTCACCTGTTGATGATCATATAATTATATTTCCCTAGACTAAAATAATTTATACAAATTTTATTTATCTTTCTGGATGATTTTTGTATATATAATACAAACTGGTTGATTTATTAAAATATATAATTTCATACCACTCCCCCTCCCCCCATATATATATGTGTGTGTGTAAATTTATAAATAAATATTAGAAAATACAGTACTTGAAAGTTTATAAAAATATATTTATAACCATCACTTAGAAGTACTTCTAACAATCTTTGTAGTTTTTATTAACTAATACTTTTAAAATGTCAGCTTTCCCATAATTTCATGATGTTAATTTTCCCATAATTCCACGATCTCAATGTTTGCTGCTTGCCTATTAATTAAATTTTGCTTGTATTTATATATTAACATTGCTTCTTTAATTTTTATTTTATTATTATTTTTTTCAGTTTCCAGTATTTTTACATTACTATAATTAAAATCAAAACCATATATACATGATTTATTATGGTCATAAATGACAGAAGCTGATAAATTATAATTATTTTTAGAATTTTGTTTTGTATTTTGAACCGTTTTTAATAATAACAAGTGCTCTTTTGTTCTTTTTTCCAATGTGCACCTCGATTCACCTATATATCCACTGACATTGGAAAAAAGAACAAAAGAGCCATATGAGTCTTCAAACTTAGAGTTGGACAAAAAATTGTAAGCATGAACTTTTATTTAACCTATTTTAGTCATTATATACATTTAAAAGTTATGCATGTTTTATTTAGAATGGCAAGAAAAAGAAAAAAAATGTTATGCACACTCTTTATAAACAAAAAAGAAAATATGTTTTGCTTGTGAAGTATAATATTAATAAAAATCTGATTAAAAATAATTGGAACAAAACTTTTAAAACTGAAATCAAACAAACTAAAACTTCAATTCAAATGGTATAGATTGATGTAAAGGTATATACATTTATTATATTTATGTTTTTTGTTATTTTACCAGTTGGTTTAAAATGTACTGTTCTATCTAGTATGTTTAGATATAGAAAAATAATCATCTCTTACATTTTTGAAAATAGCTTCTGATATTCTACTTAGGGGTAAACATACAGAATAACTTGTCAGAGATATGGTATAATGACACAATCATTTTATTATTATATGATGTATTCCATATAAGCATTTTTTATTTTTTTTATTTTGCCTATGAATTAGCATGTTCACTTTAGTAAGAGAATGTATGCTACATTGTCTGCATGTGTATTTCTTGTTATAGCAAAAATGCTATTATTATTTTAAAAATAATTATTGGTCATTTGACTTACAATGTTGGTTTGCTTAATTCACTATTAGTTTATGTATTGTGAAATGGGATATTTATCTTTTAATTTTTATTGTTAAAATTATTTTATCTTGCTATTGTATTGATAAGGATTTGTGATAGTTTTCATCTGATAAGTATGTGCAACATATAATAGCATCAAATATTGTATCATTGATATTGTGCATTGGTAGATGAAGCACTCTCCCATTGCTTATTCTATGAGATGATTATATTGTTGAGGCAGATAAATAATTAATGCTTAGTTAGCACAGTTAATGCCTAGAGAGAATTATATTCATGTCATGTGTTCTGCTTCCCTGTGATGAGAAAATGTCCATGCATTTTGTACCTAGGAGAAAGGAATCGGAATTGGCCATATTATTGTACAACTATTTAATGTTGTTTTGTAGAGCCTCTCTTTATTGTCTGATCCTTCATGATATTATGTAGTTATTTCCCACCATGTATGGTGAAGTTCTTGGTATTTTAAAATTATATAGCAATGATAGGATAAAATTAGATTCAGGAATACTTGACTGTAATGATAGGATAAAATTAGATTCAGGAATACTTGACTATCTATAGTGTTTGCCTAATTGTGAATAGTGTATGTATTGTGCTGTAGTACCTTCATCAGTTTACAAGCAAACCAACCAATATTTACTAGTAATTATAAAACTTCTGTATGGCATAATAAGAAATACACAGGTACAATATTCTTTTATTTTCATCAAGCAATGATTCCCTGATGGATCGGTAAGGCAGGTTAATAGTTAGAATGATAATAGGCAGGGTTTTGGTGTCATGTATACATTTGACTTCTGAGGTCTGTCCCCACATTAACATAATAAATTTCTTCATATCAAATAAGAATAATTATTATTTGTGCTGTATATGATAATTGCCCTTATCATATTCTGATATAAATAAAATAGCTGTTTGCTGCTTTATAACAATAAGTTTTAAATTTTAATGTTTCCAATTATCCTAAATATTTGAATACACTTTTATTTGGTAACTTGAATGCTTATTTACGTTTAACTGAGTTTAACATTCTGGTTCTAAAATAAAAAAAATAAGAGAAACATAGCTGATCATGATAGTGATAATGAAGATATCATTGTACTATACTATTTTATACATTAAGCATGTATTCAATGGGATATTCTTTGCTTTCTATAATGTCTCTGTCTTGTTTCATATAATGTTTCTGAAAGATAGATAGATATTCAATTATTTTTGATGTTTAAAAAATTTTTGTAAATAGTGTAAATAAATGTTGATGTTTTAAAAGTCTATTTAGTTGTCTGTGGTCTTATTGCTAATCATCATACACATTATTATTGTTATTGCTATTGACACACTATATTATTATTTTGAATTCATCATCAATGAATATAGTATATTTAACTATAAATTAGCGTATCATAATAATTTTGTTAAGCCCTTATATTTTAAAAGTAAATTTAAAGCATCATCATTTAGTGATCAAAATATTGTTAACCTGAAGTGCATATGTTATTTTAAAAGTATATTAAAAGATTAAACAATTAATTCTGATTTAACTTGTTTATTTGAACCATCAGATATATCATTCACTGATCTTAATCACATTACCCATAATTATTTAATAAAAAAAAGTTGGTAAGTATTATGTTTAGTTTATTAAATGTTTATTCTTACTTCTCAAACCTTAAAGTTTATAGTATTATTGGTAAATTTTATATTGCGCTTTATGCAAAAAAGTGAAGCTCAGTATTATTAGAAAAGAATTATATGCCCCAGCACTTTCAGAGAACTTAAGTCTCCATATTCATAACCTATTTTGGAAGTGTCGGTTTATGTTGAGATTTTAAGCATAGTTTAGAGGTAACTTATATAAAATTTATTCAAAGTTTTCTTTCATAAAGACCATTTTCTGGAGATTGAAAAGCATGATTCTTTTTGGTTTATTTCATAGTTGTCATTTGCAATAAAGCATGCCTCCTTTATCTTTTGTTTCATATCATTACATTCAGTGCACAGTGCCTTTTCCATAGTGGGTTTGAATACATGGCCTGTTGTTTTTCGGTGCTCAAAAATATGGATTTGTTTTCAGTATTATGCTGAGATGTTCTGATGGTGATATTGGCATGCTTCTCTCCATAATATGCTGCTCTACATCCATTGGATGGACATGAAATTTTGTAAACTGCTTGGGTTATTTGATCAGAAGGCATTTGTTTTTGGTATTGATTATCATTGTTTGTTGTAGGTGGGGTGTTGAATCCTAATTTGAAGCACTCAGAAAATTTTTTATAATATTTCCTAGCAGTTGATGGCATGCAAGGTAGCAACATTCTTGGTTTATTGATCCTAATTGTGTCAGTTTGTAGATTAGTTTGAAATTGCCTAATTTTTTTGTAGATAATGTTGTGTGAAAATCCCACATTTTCCAATTCTTTAATGTAATTTGTGAGTTCATTTTGCAGTCAGTTTCAAATTTACATAATTTATGATTTCTGTGCAGGAAGGATGTGAGTCCAGCTAATTTATGTGAGTTGGGTGAATTTGAGTTTGGATGTATAAATCCTCAAATTTCTAATGGCTTGACTATCATGGCCTAGGTAAGTTGGTGAGGGTCTCTGTGAACTTGAATATCCAGGTATTTAACATTGTATTGGAGATTTTCTAGTATGCAGTTAATTGTTAAGGAGGTTTGTGTTTGCAGCTCTTTTTGAATGTATGTTACTATTTGTTCTGGTGCTGCTAAGAATGTCTAGTACAATTGCATAGTACTTAGTCAGTATTTGCTTTTTAAAATAATTGAAGAATATACTAGATATTTCCCCACTTATTGGGAGGCCCATTAAACCATCTGTCGTTCATTCTAAACCATTCACCATTTAATGTGACCACAATATTTTGATCCATCCATTTCAAAAATTTCACTATGAAGCTCAGCTGTGCTTGTGGGAAATTATTATTTGCTAGTTTAGCTACAATAATTTCAATCAAATTTTATGGTTAATTGACCTATATAGCTCTGTTACATCCAGTGATGCAATACTAAATTCAGGTTTGACTCTGGCCTGTTTAATTTTATTAATGAATTCAAAAAATAATTTAATAGAATGTGTGCCAAAACTTATTCTTTCAAGGAGTCATAGATTTATCATTTTTTCTGTATTGATATAATGCGCTCTACTGAAGTCTACCATCAATCTTAATGGCACATTAGATTTATGTAACTTAATGTTATTGAAGATTCTTGGGGGTATAGGTGCAAATGGATATATATGATAATATTTTGTCTTTGAGAAGACCTTGTTACAATGTTTGCAAAGTATAGATGCTATAAATATTATTGGTATTGGAGTTGCTAAATATTCTGTATTAATTCTATTTTGTATTATGAGCTGTTTTGTTTGGTATATTTGAGTAGTGGCAAAATCCCTCTCACTGACTGAGATATATGTTCTAAAATTATAATAGTTAAGTTATTTGAATCCTGAGAAAAATAAGTTACTAATTCACAGTATAATTTTGAATTTATGGTAAATTTTTATATTTACAGTTATTTATTGTTCTTGGATTTGTGTTATGTTATTTTCTCAGTTTTATTAAAGTCAACATAACTTTAATGTGTAAATTTCTTCTTTTGTCTTAAAGCTTGTAGCTTTTTTGACTTTATGGTGAATATTCTGGTTTTTTCAAGCTTAAAATCCCTATTTTATTTTAGTTTATCTTCTTATCACTTAATACAATATTAGTTTATAGTTCAAGATCTCATTCTCCATCATCAACATTGTTCTACTATTTCATTTTCATCTTTCTTTTATTTCTTCAGTCTCATTTGATTTTAATGTATTATCATAATTTATTTACCCACCACTGGATTTTATTCTATTACCATCTTAATCATTCATTAGTTCTTATTCTATCATTATCTTAATTATTCATTGTTCTAACACATCTTTTTTGTTTTCTTTTCACTCTTAGGCTCGTTTCATTTTATTATTTATTTTCATCATCCATTTAGTCATCTACATCCTAATTTATTTATTATTTAATTCATAATTTTAATTTCATATTTATTTCACAGACCTGATTATTAATTATTTATTGGTTTGACAAATATTAAATTTATTTCATAATATTTTGTTTGTGCATGTTAAGATTAACTAGAAGTTATTATCTTCATGGAAACATTGTGACCTTCTTTAGAATTATTGTTTCATGTTAGCCATGTTGATTTTAAGAAAGTAATATTTTATTTGTACATTATTTTCACCTACATATTCTTAATTATTCGTGTAGTGAAGGTTACAATATATATATAAACCATTATACAATTACAAATATCCAGTAACGTCCTTTGTTTAAAAGTCTATATCTCAATAATAGCAAACTTCAAAATGATACCAATTTGAAGTTGTATGCTAAGTGATGTTAAATATTGAAATACAAACTAACTCAAACACATAGCATGAAATTTTAAATAAGCAAACGATCTTAAATTATGCTAATAAACGAATAAGTTTACAAACTGTTTTAAAGACAAACTTAACTTTAGATTTTAATCTTTAAAAGCTCTCCCAAACTATAAATGAAAAGAAAGTTACTGTTAACACTAACTGAAATAATTATACAAATATATAAACCGTTATACAATTACAAATATCCAGTAACGCCCTCGCTTTAAACAGCGCGTCACTGGATATTTGTAATTGTATAATGGTTTATGTATTTGTATAATTATTTCAGTTAGTGTTAATAGTAACTTTCTTTTCATTTATAGTTTGGGAGGGCTATTTAAAGATTAAAATTTAATGTTTAGTTTGTCTTTAAAACAGTTTGTAAACTTGTTAGTTTATTAGCAAAATTTAAGATCGTTTGCTTATTTAAAATTTCATGCTCTGAGTTTGAGTTAGTTTGTATTTCAATATTTAACATCATTTAGTGTACAACTTCAAATTGGTAGATGCCACCTAGTGGCTCGAGGAATACAACATTAGTTTCAGATCCCCTATAAAAGGTGGAATTAAAAAAGGATAATGAAGCTTCACGGTAATACTTTGAAGTCAAACTGAGGGTAAGCTCATTACCTTTAAGTGTTGTTATCTAAATGAAGAAAACTTCTAGTTTCCTAACAGCAACAAGATTTTAACTGGCATCGTTGTGAAAACAAGGATGGCAGAGAACGTTTCAAGTCAAGTGCAAAATAGAGGGGGAAATGCAAATCAAGAAAACAGCAGTATAAATAAACAACTGACGGAAAAAGAGAATCCATTTAACAAAGAAATCACCTCAGGTGATTTGGACTATATGTCACCCAAAATATCACAAGTGACAGAGGAAGTGAATGTCGTCGAGGGCTTTGAAAAGTTTAAAATTGAAAATAACGTTATCTAAAAAGCGAAACCGATTAATAAAAACAAATCTATAAATATAAATTTGAAACTAATGAGAGAAGTAAGTCAAACAAATTATTTAATGTTAATAACCAAGAATTCAAGTATGAAGAAGCATTACAATCAAAAATGAAAATGTACGCAAGTGCAGTAAAAACTAGTGGGAATAGAAGTATGTGGTAAGTAACGTTATATAAGAGGTTTATGATAATATATTGGATTTAATGGATGAGGAAGATGAAGAATCAACTGTTTTACTGAAATAATTCAATGAATAAATTTTAATAAGGATTGAGAAATTTAAGGAATAAAAGCGAACAATTCTTTTATCAAGAATATAATCATAGACAAATTCAATTGACATGCTGAATGCCAGACACTCCAGCTAGAAATATCTCTGTAACATTAATGGAGTCTCTGTACTCCTTATTTCTTTCTCAAGGATCGATGGTGGTGGTCGTTGGGAGTCTGGTTTATGGGTGCGGGCTGTTGACAATTATTGCCGCTACCTGGAAAGCCTACCGGGAGGGTACAGGGTCAAAGTTTCCAGCACCGTTTCCACTCTCGTGGGTTGCTGCGCCCCTTGATGGATTGTTTTCTAGCAGTGCAGATCTGTGCTCGTAACTCATTTAACTATTTTATGGATATAATTGTGATCAAGAGTATTTACTTTTGTAAACCTGGTCTTTAATTGTTTCACCTTGTAATATTGAACAATGTATTTATATCATGTAGTGGGTGATCAGTCACCTGCATTTTTTTTTACTTTTGTAAACCTGGTCTTTAATTGTTTCACCTTGTAATATTAAACAATATATTTATATCATGTAGCGGGTGATCAGTCACCTGCATTTTTTCCTTAATAAAAAAAAAAAACCTTCAAATTGGTATCATTTTGAAGTTCGCTATTACTGAGATATAGACTTTTAAACATAGGGCATTACTGGATATTTGTATTTGTTTAATGGTTTATATATTTGTATAATTATTTCAGTTAGTGTTAACAGTAAGTTTCTTTTCATATATATATATATATTGATTACCCAGGTATCCATTCTCACAGGTTAGTATATCAATAAATTATTTATATAATTTAGTAATATACTTGAAATCACCAATTTTTCCTGAGGTAGTATTTCATGCATGTTGTAAGTATAAAAATGTAATAGTTTATAGATCATTTTGCAATCTTATTCACTTATGGATGTGGTTAAATTATAAATATCTGTCAAAGCCTGACTTGTGTGTACTGTGCATTTAAATTGTTTAGATATTAAAATATTCCTAAGTAGAGTAACATAATCCATCCAGAGATCATTGAAATGTCTGAGATAATATAAATAATATCTGTTTCACACACATAATGCATCAAATAATGTTAAGTTAATGATTTTATAAAGCACATTTATAATTATGAAATAAGTAATAATGCTATATAGACCGAGATAATGATTATACCGATATTTCTCAATTTTTAATCAGGATAATTTTATGAAATTAGTTCAGTTAAATGTGACTAAGATGGTCAGCAATAATTTAGATTTAAACTCTGAAAGAATTAATGCCAATGTTTACTCTAGAATATTAAAATTTCAAATAAATATTCACTCAATTCTTAACCTGACACTATTAAATAATACGTATTCTAGTGATAACTTTAATAGTGATAAATTATCCTGTGATCAAAGCTCAAGTTATCTTTGTTGTAGCTACAGAACAGATATCATCCATCACCCTTCTAAATACATGTTAAATGCGTTTGTAATTTTATTGTCATGTTTTTTTATTTCTTATAATAAAATATTAATACACTTATTATCTTTGCACTTTGTATTATTTTTCCATAACACTATGTATTTGTACTATTTTGTAGTTTAATTTAGAGACTTTTGAATCTCTGTGACCTAGTGGGTTATAAGAAAAAACGATGTTAACATCAAGTGTAGTAGCCAGCTGAAGATAATGATGTTTGGCTTTAACACATTGTCCTAGTTTTTAAGATTGATTTTGATGGCCTTCATATTTATCTGTTACAACATATATGCGACCCTCAGTATTAGCATTAATGCTGAATGTCAAATTTTGTGATGATACATTTTTTTTTTAAAAAACTAACAGTTTAATTTAAGTAAATACATTTTATTGTTAAATAATAATTAAGTGTTTATGTAACAGATTAATCATTTCAGCGTAAATATAATATGGTAATAGCTGAAATATAATTTTATATGTGTAATTTGCTAATGTAGTAACTCTTATAATTTCAAGTATTTGTTCATAAAGTTGCTACTGTTTTAAAGTACCAATGAGTCAATTTTTATAATAATAAAGCTAAAATAATCTTACTTTAGATATCATATATTTTATTAGATTAAAATGTTATAGAACAACTTTAAAATGAATTTAAACTTTAAAGTAGATCTTGAATATTTAAATTAAGTGTCAGTAAAGAGTATTATTTAATTTTCATAATGTTGTAATCTAGTTTAATTAGAAAATTTTAGAATTTTAGTTGATTAAAAAAGTGTTATTTTAAAACGAGTAATTACATCATATATTTATGATGGTATTTTTAAATAAAAGATTTAAAACTAGTATCTGTGGAGTGTTTGTATCAAGCTAGCTAATTGTATAACTATACAAAATGTATGGAAACCACTAATCAACTTTGCTCTTAAGAAAAAGTCGAGACATCGGGAGGAACTTCATAGATAAATATATGAAATTTCTACTGACTGTTGTTTTTAGCAGAAAGAGTCAGTTGGTCAGTGCACTAGCTTAAAATTTAATATTCAAGAGTCTAAGAATCCAGATTCAATTCCCATGATAATACTGCCACTGGTCAGGCTGGAAATACACGAAGAAGAGAAGAGAATAATACATATTGAAACATGCATACACTAAACTGTGTGCTAGTACTAACAGTTGAATGTATTTGGAATATTTAACTAAAGTTACATTTTTCTAAAGACAATCAATATTTATTTTTATTTTTATATTCGTTATTTCCATCATTTAATATATGTATTGAATGTCTTTAAAAAAATTTAACTTTATTTATATATTCCAAATACATTCAACTGTTAGTAATAGCACTTCAAGCATGTTATTATATGCCCAATGTTTAGAGTGGTATTAGTCTCCTTTTTCAGGCATTGATGGTCTGCCCAGTGACAGTACTAGCATAAGATTCAAACCTGGTCCTCTAGATTCTTGAGTTTTGAAATTTTAAGGTAATGCTATAACCAACTGAACCATTCTGTCAAAGGCAATAGTCTGTAATAATTTCATATACTTATATATAAGGTTCTTCCTGATTTCTCTACTTTTTCCTAAGAGCAAAGTTGATTAGTGATTTCCATACATTACGTATAGTCACACTGGGTTGGCTTTTTGGAATTTTTACCATTGTTATGTGAGCAGTTCTTTAAATTTTCTTCTTTGTACCTTTGCTTCTCTATCCAATATTTTTGTATTTTCCCAATTGAACATATGTTTATAGGCACATACATGTTCTGCTATCTTAGACATATCTGTTTTCTCTCTTTTAATCATCAGTTTGTGTTCATGCAAGCACTTTTCAATGTAATGACTGGTCTCACCAACATATGTTTTTCCACATTCACATGCTATTTCATAGATGTAGTTTTTTTTCTTTTCATCATTTCCAGTTTAGGCTTTGGAGATGTTAGAATTCCTCTTAGGGTGTTATATGCTCTGGAAAGCTGTTCTGAAATTATACTGATTGAAATTTTTCTTAATTTGTCTGCTATTTTTGGAATGTATGGGTACACTACAGTACCAATAATTGTCTTTTATCTCGATGGTTATTTTTGTCTATTTAAAGTTTTCTTAATAACAACTGATGGATAACCATTTTTCATAAGAATTTGTTCTATGTAGATCTTTTCTTTTTCCAAATGTCTGGTTTCTAAACAAACTTCTTTTGCTCTGATCAATAGTGATAGTATAACTCCATGTTTTGTGTTTCTGGTGTGATTGGGTGTATAGGTTAGGTATTTTCCTGTATGTGTAGGTTTTTGCTAAACTAGTTTTGATTTTGCCATGAGGGATTCTTGACACAAGAATGTCTAACAATGCCAATTTTTGTTCTTGTGCTGATTCTATTGTGAATTTAACTGAATGGGAATATATTGTTGATGTATTTCCAAAAGGTTTATAGCAGTGCTTTACTATTTGGCATACAACAAATGTATCATGCACATAGCAAAGCCAAACTTTAGGTGAATGTGGAGTTTTTATGGCCAATGTTTTAAGTTTTTCCATGTAAATATTGCTAATAAGGGGAGACAATGGTGAGCCTATAGCCATTCCTTGATTTTATTGGAAGAATTCTGTTATATTGAAAGTAGGTTGTTTTTATGCAGAATGTTAATAGTTCCATTATACTATCAACAGGAAGAGCTGTTCTGATTTGTAAACTATTATCACCATTTAATATTTTCCTTACAATAGACAATGAACATATATGTTCAATTGGAAAAATACAAAAATATTTGATAGAGAAGAAAAGGTACAAAGTAGAAAATTTAAAGAAGCTGCTCACACCACAATGGAAAAATATTACATAAGCCAACCCAGTGTAACTATACATATTGTATGGAAACCCCTAATCAACTTTGCTCTTAGGAAAAAAATGGAGAAATCTGAAGGAATCTCATTGCTAAGTATATGAAATTACTACAGACTGTTGCCTTTGGCAGGATAACATGGTTGGTAAGAAAGTTACCTTAAAATTCAAAACTCAAAAATCTAAGGACCCAGGTTCAAATCCCATGCTAGTACAGTCACTGTTCAGGCCAGCAACACCTGAAGAAGAGGGAAGACTAATACCTCTCAAAACATTGTACATATACTAACCTGTTTGATGTGCCCTTACTAACAGTTGAATGTTATTGAAATATTTAAATAAAGTTAAATTTTTCTAAAGTCATTCAATACATATATTAGATGATGGAAATACTCCAATATAAAAATACATCTAGAACACTATCATCACAAACCTTCAGGAAAACAATCAATATTTATATTTAATGATGGAAACCATTATATTGTAATGGTTCAGGAGTTATCAAGATCCACATCCATCTGTGGTCTGACCAAGAGTCTTCTGGTAGGATGCTAGGGGTGGTGATGAAGTACATAACTAATGATTGCAACCACTTTTCATTGACTAGCTCTAAGCCTGTTTATTAAATATAGATACAATTTAAGCTAGTTCATCCACCTCACATCTCTTTCTTTGGTTGTGTTATACCCCAGAATTTAAACTCTGGAAAAATTCACCTTCAACTCTCTTAGCAGAAGTGAGCATATACATGTAGCAACTTTCGCGCCTTTATATATGTTACAACTAACATTATTGGTATTCACTTTGATATAGAACTATGATATATAAGAGAAAAATATATGTGTGTGTAAATATTAAGTCAGATAGTTGACTTTTGAATGCAAAGTTGAATCAATAAATCAGATACTGGAATAATGCAAACAAATTGTTTAACATTTATTTAACTATGACAAAAATTAAAAACAATATATTTTAGCAACAATAAAAAATAAATAAATTGCAAGTCTCAAGTATGAACCTATACCGCATCATAAATTAAATAATCTTATGAGTCCAATCCCTTTTACCAATAGAAATCCATGATGACACCAATTATTTAGAAGATTATTGAGATATTATTTTATATAGTGCTCTGTTTTTATACTGTAATAGTGATATTATTTGTTATATATATATATATATATATATATATATATTATTTTATTTTAGTGTGCCTTGAAAAAGACTATATAAAATAGTTGAAACGTTGGATATTTTTTTCCCATGTAATAGTCATATAAAAACAAGTTTTAAAAAGGAGTTAGTTTGTTTTATTTCTTTTTTTTTTTAAAAAAAAATGGAATGAATACCCATCCTTTTGACCCAAACATTTATGTATGGGCAAATCTTAAGCAAATGGAAATGAGAGTGTGAAGATGTTAAGCAACTAAAAAATGACATATTGTAAAAATTTCGCAAGTGTCATTTGTTCAAGCATAATAAATTTAATTTAAAGTGATTGCTGAACATCTCCATGCTCTCATTTTCATACATTTAAGATTTGCCCATACATAAATGTTTGGGTCAAAAAGATGGGTATTCATTCCATCTTTTCTAAAAAACTATATCTTGTGTCTGGAAAAGTGAGAGTATTCATTTATAATTTATCTTTAAAGTGCATGTGCATTGGTTTAATTGCTAATATCACTATTAGAAGATTATTGAAAAAAAAAATGAAAAAAAAAATATTAAGATTAGAAAATAAACGTGATGCTATCTAAATTAAATATTTATTTTTATATATGTACAGTAACATCATTGTTTATCTTTGGTTGAAGATATATCACTTGATTAGGTCCCCCAAACTAAAGTATAAATTACTGTTGTCATAGATATGAATACATATATGTATGAGATAGTTATTCATTCATACCAAAACAAACATATAATGATTGTTAATTAAAAATAAAATAATAATAACTTGAATTCTGTCCTGTGTCAAGTGTTTATAATTTAATTTGAAATAAGAAATGAATATCTTACCTCAATTCATGTGAATGAGCTGATATTAGATTGCTATAAAGGGAAGGGTAGGTCTAAACTTTATTTACAATAATAATAAAAAAGTGTAACTAAACTTAAATATCCTTCTTTCTTTTCTATCAATATTACAAATGGAATCTTCCAAACCATAAATTGTGAAGTATGAAAACAAAATATTTTTTAAAAAAAGAAAGGAAAATTTACAATAATATGCTGGTTTAGCATGAAATACATATATTGGTGATTATTTATCTTTTCAGCATATATGTGCTTGAGGGTATCAGTGTTATTAGATAGAGTGGAGAATGATGAGTCATCTGAAAGTCTGTGCTCATATACCCTATATTACATATATAGACACAGGTATATAATAAGCCTGTGTTTCAGTTATTACATTGTAGAGATGTCTGCCCATCCTTGCATATGTATTAAATGGATTATGTCCTGTACATGTGGGGTTCAGATTGACCTTAGGTCAACATGGGTGTGACAAGAATCTCAGCCTCATGGTGGCCTTTGAGCATTCCATCATCAGATTTTCAATTGGATGGATGGTTGAAGAGTTGGAGTGTGTAGTAGATTGGAGCCTGTCCATTAAAGTATGAAGATTGTCTATCTTAATATATATCTGAGCACTTATAGTATATATGTGTGGGAGATGATAATCTGGACCAACTGATGATTGCTGGTTTAGCATGAAATATGTATATTGGTGATTATTTATCTTTTCAGCATATATGTGCTTGAGTGTATCAGTATTATTAGATAGAGTGGAGAGCAATGGGTCATCTGAAAGTCTGTGCTCATATACCCTATATTACATATATAGACACAGGTATATAATAAGCCTGTGTTTCAGTTATTAATAATAATATGATAAAATTTAATAGTTGAATCAAAGTTCATCAAATCATCCTAATATGAATTGGAGAGTTTTTGCATGAAAGTCTTTGATAACACTGTTATTCTTCACAGTGTTTTTCTATAACAAAGGATTGTTCATGTAGCAATGTCTCCTCACATTGTTTAGAATACAAGCACATCAACCCTTAGTTGATCTATCCTTTGATTTTTCTGCATACATCTCAGGTTGGAGAATAAACTTTTTCTTATGCATATTATCAAATTACAAAATGAAAGTTTCATGCAGTCTTGCTAGGTAAGAGAGCAATCAAAGACTACAACATGACTGTTTTACCCCACATGCATCTTACAATATTTTATAAAACTGTTTGGATTCATAAACTATGATTTAATATTGAATATTTTTTCTTGGTTAGATAAACCACTCCATAATTACTTTTGATTACTGGCAATGTTTGTGTTCACTTCTGTCAGTATTTAAAAATAGTTTCTTCACTAATACTTCAAAAATAAATTTTATTATTGCACAAATTTATATTAATTTTTTTAAGTTCACTTAATAACCTATTGCTTTGGTTTTACATCACCATATCTAATTAAAAAACTTATTATTTCAAACAACATTCTCCATTTTTCTGCATTCAAAATTCTTATTCATTTGATGTTAAGTTTTTATAGCAAAAGCATTATTTTGGAAAAAGAACGATTTAAAATTGATTTTTGTTTTATAGTGTCCTTGATTTCTGTTACCTGGTGTATTAAAATCCTCATTTCCATTTATGGCGCTGTAGCTCCTTACTGTTTTATCTATATTATCATTGAAACAATTCATTCAAAAAATAATAGTAGAATTACAATTTTATTTTCATACTCAGTTCCCTAGCAACTAAATTTGGCATCAAGGTCATCTCCAAGTTTGCTTAGTTTCAATTTGAATCTTGTAGTATTATTTGGTTTTAAAACATACAGCACAATCTTTCTAAGTTTGTCTAATAGTGCATACATATCTATAGATTTTTTGTTTCTATTATTTGGCTATATTAATAATCCACTAAAATATATAATAATCTATCACAACATTCTATTGTTCAAATTTTACTAAATGAGCATACATGTTAGGTATATATATATATTATATAAATAATCCATATAACCTAATATATATATATATATATATATATATTGTACCCTTTTGTTTAGGTTAGCATGGATTATTTCTAATAATTTACTGAAAAAGTTTAAATTTTGAAGTTGGGTAAGGGATGATGTATGTTGTGTGTTAATAATCTTTGAATAATTTAGTTAAGGCAAGTAAAATAATGGATGTATAGTATTGGGTTGGTATTTGTAAGAAAACAGTTAACTAAAAATCATTATAAGATTGTATGTTTGGGAGAATTGGCCATAATAAATACTGATTTAATAAGTCTTATAAATAATAATTAGGGTAAATTTTAAAAGTAATGCTTTAAAGTTAAACGGATAGATTTAGTAATAATAATTGTATTTAATGGCTATATTTTTAAAATCATTTGATTAAAAAATAATAATGTGGAAAAAAAGTGTAATTTTTTTGGTTTTATAATATTAAAATAATTATTTTAAAATTGTGCTATAATAGTGATTATGTAACATCTTATAAATTAAATTATTATTTTAGTCTTTAAAATATTAGCGCCTTATTTAGTTTTGTAAATCACGTGACGTACACCTGTGTTCGAAAATAGAATAATATTATCTAATATAAATGTTAAATTGGATTTTAAAAGTGAATATAATAAATAAAATCAGATTTATGTTTTTTGTTGAAAATAAATACTTTAAGTTCAAAATAAAGGTAGAAATAGTAATAAATATTGAAATGTGATTTTTAAAAATTAATTTAGAGTCTTTAGTAAGTGAAAATAAAATGTGAAAATTAAGTTAGAATTGAATAATATAATAAAAATAAATATTTAGTAAATTATTATTAACTTTAACTTTACACCAATGTTCGTGGTCCCAGATAATTTGAGGCCAGGATTGTTTAATGGACCAATCAAAATTGGAATCAGCTTAAATTGGATAAGATAAGTTATGTTGCTTAGAGTAAAATAAGTGTAAAAAATTATAAGAACATAATTTCATCAGTGAAAGAATCATAAAACTTTTATAGTTAAAAATGATATTTATTTTTTTTAGAAAATAAATAGTTGTCAAATTAAAAGAATTTATAATGATATTACTTAATTATTAAGAATTTTTTAAAAAGACATACTTATAATGCATATTTTTATTTATGATTAAATGTAATAAACTGAATCGTGTTGAATGAATGAAAGTAGTCATAAGCTTTACAAAAATAATTTTATAACAACACACTAATACATACATGATATTTAAAGTTTAAAGCAATAATTAGTAAGTAGCTTAGTTTGATGGTATGCTATGAATTAAGGTTGTTCACATAAATATTGAAAAATGACTATACAGAATAATAAATAATTTTAAAAACTAAATAACAAGGATAAGTTCATAGCAAAAGGATTACCTATATTTTTTTAAAACTTATAAAGTAATAGTATCGAATAACTGTAAAAAAAAAAAAAAAAGAAATATTTTATTTAAGAAATGTTCTGTATCTTATATTTTAAGTCATTTGATTTGTCTTGAAAAAATATCTGAATACAAATAAATAGAATTCTATCAAAATGTAAATAATATAAATAATCTTATTGTTAAGTTTGTTAATAAAATTGTTAAATGTGTTTTATAAGTCTTGGTGTTGACTCAGTTTCTTCACATCACAATTACATAATCACAGATAATTATAACGAAGACATAGTATTTGCACATCATAAATAAAAATTTTATTTAAGAGTTATACTATTTTATTGATATATTTTATTTAAGAAGTTTTACTTATTGTATTACTATGATGGTCATGGAATAATTACCAAAGATTTACATTAAATTATCTTAGTAATGATTGACACATATTCTCAGATTATAATATCATATCATACATGTTTACTCAAAATGCCATATGGATAATAGAAAATTATATTACATTTTTATTATAAGATATACAAGAATAATATTATAAATAAAAAGATAGAAGAGTGAATTATAGATTAAAGATTAGTAGTACTATTTGTTATTATTAGTATTATTAAATTGTAGCTAGGAATGATATTAAATCCCTTATCATACTTGATTACAAAAGTTATAATTAATTTATCATTATTTTAAGAGAATCTGAGATAATTTGAGTTAAATTAGTTTTGAAAAAGATATTAAACTAATTTGTTAAAGGTAATTTACTTAATTAGTTTTGATTAAAGACATACGAGTACTATAAATGTAGTATTTGAATAATAGGAATAATGATAGTATTCTTATGCCATTAAGGTGATATCCAGTGGGAGATTATCTTAATGTATTTGTTCTACCACTTGTAAACTCACTTCATAGTCTCATGATTTGATTAGATATTGATTTATTTCATTTTATAAAGCAGAACTATATTATTATTTATTAATTAAGTTAATTTAATCATTGATATTCTTAAAAAATATAGTTATTGTTAATTTAAATACATTTAGATAAACATAGTTATTTATCTGAGCTAGATCAAGTGATTATAATTATATATTTCCCAGAGGTGAGGGTACAATATATATATATATATATGTGTGTGTGTGTAATTATATAACTGAATATTTGTAAATACAGTAACTAAATAATTAAAATTTTTATCCACTTAAAAGCGCTTTCGATTATCCCAGTAATCTTTGTCAACTAAAGCTTTGAAAAGCTAACTTTCCCACAATTCCATGATTTTAACATTTGCTCCTTACCTATTAATTAAGTCATGTTTATATTTGTATATTAGCATAGCTTCCTTTATTTTTCGCAATTTGCAATATTTTTACATTATTAAAATTGAAGTCAAAACCATAAATACATGATTCATAAAAAAACAGATGCTGAAATATTCTCACTGTGAGAATATTTTTTCCTGATAGTTCATTATGGTACTGTTTTCACACAGCCTGTAACCTACACTTACTATACCTTCCTCTCTTTATATCACCCCCCCCCCATAATTCTAATAACCCACATACGATCTATACTTACTTGAATTATTTTATTTTATTATAGATTTCATTTTGTCTATTATATGTTTTATTTATTCTTTTTAGATTAATTATTTTGTTACTGCATTTTGATTGTATACAAAAAAATATTTTATTAACATATATTTACTCTAAAACTATTATTTTACTTTAAATAACAAAATTCTCATTATACTTTCATTTAACTAATATAAACTCGAAAAAAACTATTTTTAAATCAAATGAAATATTATTTGACTAAATATTTCAAATTGAATGAAGTGTTCACCAAACTTCAAACCCCCAGTTTTAATTTCTTATCGTTATTTTTAATTTAGATCTTAACTTGAAATGTCTTTTAATTAATTTTACACTTTTGGTTATCTTAATCCCTTGCACAAATTTATTTAAATGACCTCGATAACAGTTTACTGTTTTTTCATTAATTCCCTTGTTGACTTTGATTTTATTATTAATCGAAAATCTTATAAACTAATTAATTACATTTTTGAAAGTTTTCTTTTACAATCAAAATTTTATTCTAAATTTTACATATTTGCTTAGCTTTTACTTTATGAAAGCTCTTTTCTTTAAAAAGAGAAAGTTTTTAACTTTTCTTTAATTCTATTATACATTTCTCCCCCCCCCCCATCCTACTAAGAAGTTTTATTCTAAAAGAAAAATGCGACACAGTATTTTTAGTTTTCAATTTTTTGTTTTAAAAAATCTTTAAGTCACTTATAATTTAATTTTTTCTTAAAAAATTATATAACATGTTTGCTGAATAGTAGTACAATATATATGGTTGTTTTATATTTGATAGATTATTTAACTATGAGAGAATTAGAAAAATTGTCATTTCTGGTTTCTACATATGTAATTGGAGGAATTTTGTTTATTAATGTTACATATTTGGTTAAAGATTATTAATCCATAAATAAGGTGACCAATGCTAAATACTGTAATAAATATTATATTAAAGTTTGTTAGATGGTGATGATGATAACAACAACAACAACAACAACAACAACAGGAATGCTTCACTCAGAATTAGAATTTCCACTTGAACAGTTTTATTAATTGCAAACAATTGTAGTATTCCCTAAATTTTATAATCGTGACAAAAATTTTTACATTCATAATCTTTTAAAACATAAATTGAGATAATGTCTTTATTTCTTTCTATTGCACTGACTCTGACAATGAAGATTACATTATGTTAGACAGCATTTGAGCTACAACATATTTAAAAAGCACAGAACTTGATATTAAAAGACATAAAGTTTCAGAATATTTATTATTTAAGAAAATGAAAAGATATAATAATATTGTATAATTTGTTCAAATAGTTGTTTGAAATGTAGGTCAGAACTTACTGCTACTTTTTATTTGATGAACATTTAAATAAGTTTATAGCATATAACAATCTATTTTGATAGTTAATGTTATAAAATGAGGTCATTGAAAATAAACAATTTGAAATTAATATAAATGATCATATATTGTGAAGTTTAAATATTAATCATAATGAAATGAGGTTGGGTATATATCAGATGTGAACTTTAATTTTACTCTTATTAATATCACATTTCCCATCTCTGTAAGAACTAAGACTATGACAGTCATTGTAATTACATATTCTAGGTCAGTGTTACACATGCTGGCAATAGACCAATAATTTTTTTATTCTAAAACAAAGAAAGTATTTAACAAAAAAATGGAAGAAAAAGAGAGTGTTTTTATAGTAAAATATAATTATTGCACTGTTTAACAAATTTAATATATATAGGCAAATAATAATAATAAAAACATAGAATAATCAAATAAACTATACTAAAGCAAATTATCTAACAAAGTATTAAACTGATAATAAACAAAATCTAAAGGAAAACAAAGAATAATATTTAAATAATTGAGGAAAACATAATTATAATTATAACATCAAAAACTAATGCAACTGCTATTGATTCTTATCAGTATTTAGTTTATCAAGTCTTGGTGATAGATTTGTAATTGCTAGATGCAAAACTGAATTTATTGATAAAAGACTTCTTTTTTTTTTGATTTTATGAATGACATTACTAAAAATGTGACTTACACAAGTATATGATGAAAAACGTCAATAAAACTCTAAAAGTTTTTTTGTGTAATTCCGGATATTCAGTTTTAATTTTAACCCAAAATTAAGTTATATTTGTCGACTTAAATAATAACTTTAATGTACCATCCCAACCTTTTTTTGTTTTAAGTCAGATAGGTTATTTTTTTGTTAAATAAACAGATATAAAATCCACATATTATCTTTCTATGTGCCTTTTTTCTGCAGATAATATTGGCCAAATGTACAACAATGTTCTATTGACAGTTCATAACAGTATGTTTCTATTGCCGATGTTTATATCAACTTTATTTGCCAATTCTGAAAATTAATAAAACGTCTTTTTTTTTCTACATGCTTACACGTAGTACTAACTTTTCTTGAATTACCAAATTTTATTCCATAAATCAAAAGTAGCACTATTTCTTTGCAGGCTTAAATTTAGGTCATCTAAAACACATTGAGATCTAGATAAGTTTTTTTTGTGATTCAGGCCAAGAAATACAAACAAATTTTAAGTAATCAGGATTGAAATGACAAACAACAGTACATTTTAGTTTTACTTGAGACAAATGAATTTGTGAATAAATAATATTTTCTTTAGCATTCAAATTACTTATGCTTGATTAATGAAAAACGTTTGCAATAGTTTTTGATGTTTTCTTGTTAATATTCATTTTTAAACTTCTAAAATTTATCAAAAAAGTAAATATTAAGTACTTAATATACTTTTTATATTTAATGATGAACTTTATTCATCCAATAAAAGTTAGGTACATTATAATTGGCAGTTTAGGTGACAAGATGTGGCCAATATAATTGGTGTTAGGGACATCTGAAAGATAAATTAATGAAAATAACAAAACATATGATTGTTATGTAATGAGGATTTTACAAATTTGCTGTGGATGGTTTACAGTAATATTTAATAGTTTCCATGTATTGTGTCAATGATTTTAACAAAGGAAACTTTGCAGTCCCTTGCTTTTAAGGATTTTAGCAAAGGAAACTTTGCAGTCTTTTGCTTTTAATGTTTTGATAATATTTAACAATTCATTAAGTAGATTCCCTGAATTTCTTTTTTACCAAATGTAATGTTGCACCTAAGGATTCACAGTGAATAGTTCAGAATAATGGAGAGTCTTATTGCTGAAAAAACACCAGCCTGAATATGGTCTTGAATATTGAAAATTCTGTCCTTATATGATATCATCTAGCAGATGATTAATGATCTGTACTGTTGTAAAGTTATGCACTTACTTTCACCACTGCATACTTGGCATTCAGTGTGCATCAAGAAATAATTAGTTGGTAAGGAATGTATATTTATTTTTAAAATAAAGTCTAAATATTTAGCCTCAAGATTCCATAGTTTGAAGCATTTGATGATGTATTCATTGTTAACCTTGAGAACAGTTGGGTTTATCAAGAAAGATTGACAGAAGAGTTGATGAATGTCCCAATATTTGAGCTTATATCCAATCACCCTCACATTAATCTCAGAATTTGCAACCAAATTTACAACCATATTAGTCCAGGGTGGGGATTGACCATGAAGTCATGGTGCATCAGTGGGAGCAACTAGGGAGTGATAAGAGTCCTCCAAGACTATTCTTCTAATTGTACAAGCATATTATATGCTCTCTGAACTAGAAAAGAAGAGATGATATGTAGTCCTAGTCCAATGAGTTTTCTTAGGTAGGCATGCCTTCCTAATACTGTTTGCAACAGTTTTCTTTCTCCACAGAAATCCATAACATGGATAATTAATTTTTGCTATAAAGATCTCAGTAGGAATGATGATTGGAAGGAAATCGTTTATTTTTGGGAATATTAATGAGTTGAGTAGTGTGACATTGCCATAGAAAGACAGATAAATGCTAGAGTGACTTAATAATATCTGTTATGCCCTTGTAAAGAATATTTTGTAATTGGATTCTTATGTCCCAAGGATAAATCATGAATGGGAACTCAAGGAATTTTTTTTCCAGATGACAATTTCCAGGCCACAGACTTGTCCTGATTGAAAACCAGCTGATATTGTTCTGAATACCAATGCAGTATGTTTTCCAGAATAGGTAGGCAATCTGTAAATGGGAGGATGACTGCATCATCAGCATATGTCAGGTATTTTACCTCCCTCCCAAGCCTTGGAATGTTCACACCAGGAAGATCTCTTTCAATTTTTATAACAAGTGGGCTGATGAATGCAGTAAATAACAATTTTCTTTGGAGATCCTTAGGGTATAGAAATGGTGGGATGAAATACTGGGGTGATTCTGCCATCCATCAAAACAAGTATTTCCTTGTTGCAAAGGAGGTTCTCCATGATGTATAAGTGGGTTTCAGGAATAGAAAAGGTTTTTGGTAAACTGATGAGTAAATCAACTCTTACTGAGTCAAAGGCAGCCTGAATGTCTAGTTAGACAGCTATTGGCCTGGAATTTCTCTGACACTTCATGTGTTCATCCATCATTCTGAAAATAGAGGCTGCATCAATCATAAACCAACTTCTACATGCAAACTGTGAGGGAGATAAACTGGGAATAATTAGATCTAGGATCAAACCTTTGATCATAGACTCTATTATTTTTATGAGGAGAGGCATCATTGAAATAGGCCTAAGACTTGTGAGCTCTGATGGTGGTCAATCCTTCTTCAAAAATGGGACTAATGAGATCAGATATAATCCTTCAATAATCTTGCAACCTCCAACCAGTTTATTCAGCATATTAAGAATGATGTAAATGGTCATGGCTGAGGTGCAGTAAATGCATAAAATGTTTAGAGAAATCCAAAATAAAGTGGCTCAGGAAATAAGTGAAATGATGAAAGAATTGTCAATAGCTTTAGGTCAAGATATAAAGGTGATGAAATTAAAGATACAAGGTTTAGAAATAAAAATGAGTGATCAAAAGCAGATTGAGGAGGTTAACATAAATGTAGTAAGAATTAAAATTGTTATAAAAGAAAGTAGAACAATATGAGAAAAAAAATTAAGGACTGAGGATAGAGGTATTGCAATGATGTCATCTAGCAATCCAAAAAAAATTGCTGAACAGAAGACTTTCAGTAAAAGCATTCAAGTTTTTTAAGCAGAAGTGTTGGGCCAGATTAAAAACTGTAAGTTGATCAAAGAGAGTTATGCCAGGTTAGATATCAAACATTTCTCAAAAAAGGAGTTATGATTTCAACTAACATAGGTCAGTGAGCACAGGTAAAAAAGTGGAATTAGTGTGTAGTGCAAGAAGATTAATCAAACCCTATTACCAGTGGTGGAATGACAGTAGTTTGTTAATCAGGTTTTGAAAATCTAAATGTTAAAAAGACAGTTACAAAAAACACCAATTCAACATCTCAATAGTTTGGAGAAATATTTCACCTACATTTCATGTCATAAGAAGCCAAATTCACCACTATCTATAGCCAATTTCATGATGCATCATGTTCATGGTGAAATTCATTGCATACTAGATCAGACAAAAATATAAAAAGACATTTCTGGAAAGTTACTGGACTGAAGGATATCTAGATGATATCATTTATCAATCATCTGAGAAATACTATAAACCACATGTGTTATTTTTCCTTTCTTTTTTCTACAAAATGCAAAATTATGAGCCCACCCTTTAGCAGACAGAAAATATGTACAATTTGTTATAATTTTTTGCTAAAGTAAACCAGAGGTTGATTTGCATGTACTGACAAATATTTTTGAAGGCAACTGAGACATTTAACATATTAGATTTGAGCAGGTTTTACAATAAAGGTTTTTGATCCTTAAAAGATTCTGAAACTAAAGTTAAAGAGGGCTAATATGTAAATAGCATTAATATTAAAAAGAAAATGTAAAAATGATTGGAAGCAACATAAAAGAAAAGGGTCTGTCTATATTTTTGAAATAAACTCTTGTTAATTAATCCATAAGGGAATCTAATATCAGCCAAATGACTGGATTGGAATGACAGTCTTGTCACTAATCTATACACAGATGTAGTTACATAGTACCTAATATGTAGAAGGAGGTCAAGGAAGGATGATACTAGCAATAATTTCAATTGGTTGATCCTCATGTAGGCGATCTCATGTTACTGAGATGATGAAATGGATCAATATTAATATCTGTATAGATAACCTATTATGCATATGGAAAGATTAATTCCCTCAATTTGAAAATCAAATTTGTCCGAAAGCAAAACTTATTTTAGAAAGATTGGAGATAAAAGCATGATCACACTTTTGTATACAAACATCATATTATCATGAGAATTGTATAATCAAATTATTCAAATGAATTCTGAAATTAATACTGTTCCATTAAAAGTTCTTTTTGTAAACCTGGCTAACAGTAGAAAGGCTAAACTTGCTCCCAAACAGTTTTGAGAACATTTTAAAATCAAAAATAAAATGGGGATTCATGTTTTTTTTACAGAGATTTGAACCATGACATTATATTAGGAAACAATTTTATGCCTAAGTCTAACTGTGTGCTAGAATATCATGAGGGTCACATTATTTGCCATTGAGAAACATTTATGTTTAATGTTAGAAGTGTATCTCATACTACTGTGATATATGTATAAATAAAATAGTCCAAGTTTTCACAAGGACCTTATCCTAATTGATTACTTTAATTACTCTTTTAAATTATCAAAGTATTTTCAGAATTACCTGGGGGTATGAATGGGCATGAATCCAGAATTGTGTTCAAAAATAATCAGCTATATCAGATGATATTTTGCCCAGTACCACAACAAAATTACAAAGATGTGTAAAGCAATTGATAGAGTGAGGAATTATTTTCAGGTACCCTTTATCATAATAATTCAATCATTTTAGTAGAAACACTGGATCATTTAGGTTTTGTCTGGATATGAGACAACTCAATAAAATGATAACCCAAATAGAAATATTCCTTTATTAATCCCTTAACTAGAAAATATTTTTACCCAAGATGTCATTAAGATTACAGTATTCAGATTTGGTGCTTACTCTATAAATTTAACCAAATGAGTTTTCAGTCAGTCAGTAAAAGTGATGTGTTACTAATGTGCATAAATTAGGTACTATAACTGGATATCAAACGCATACTGTCAATGTATATTAATAATGTGATGGTTGCATTAGCAGATATGTAAGAGCATATGCTAGACTTAGAATTATTTATCTCTGAGGGTAGAAAAGGGAATACAGATTATTAAATAGTTATTAATTACATTTGTTTTGGGACAGATTACAGGAAGTGAAATTATTAGATCACATCCTGACAAAATATTAAAAATGTAGCATTTGATCTTTTTTTTACTAATGGAGGCTCAAATCTGATGAGGTAATGAGTATCACCATCTTTAGAAAAAAATATTATATGTTTAGGTCTAGATTTAGATGCAGACAATTTGAGAATATTATTACTTAGAGCCAGAACATTAACATGATAAACTATATGCACTGATTAGCAGTCGCTTCTCTGATTTACCATATTATAATATTGATCAAGCACTAAATACAAAAAAATCAAAAAGAGCTGAAGTCAAGTTTTCTAGAGACATTATATTTTGCCATTATTTATTTAAGATTTATTGCAATGTATCATAGATTACTTTAATGTCTCATTTAAATTTACAAAACGTATTTAGTAATGCATAAAATAGGTGAACAATGTACTTAATCTTATCATGGGTTTTTGTAATCATTTCCATAATAAGGCTGGGTTTAAATTCCAAATGCATGGTAAAAATTACAAAAATTAATCATATTTTTTAAAGATAATGAAAATGTTCGTAATAGTACACATCTTAATAATAAAGCGTTAAACATTGATAAAAAGTGTTAATAAATGTCTTTTGTACAATTAAAAATATTATTTAATTTAAAAAGTATAACTAAATTATTGTAAAAAATAATCCACAGTGATTATTAAAGCTTATCATTTTGATTTATAATATATAATTTAATTTTCGATGGCAATACTAATTTAATCAAATGTTAGATGATGGAATAATGTGTTTTGGAGAGAGAATAAGTTCCCCAATCGGATAACCAGAAAAGAAGAAAATAACAAATAGCAAATGACTGTTTCTACTAAGATTTATAAAAAGACTGTTTGACATTGGAGCGCAGAGTTAATTCTTTCATGGTCGCATAGTTCATAGCTTCTAACGTGCTAAAATATTTTAATTCGATGCCCATTAGTTCTTTGTTGTGAATTTTCTCCATTTCACCATGGATTGAAAATTGCTAGAGTTCATACTAGAAAAGAAAATGAGAGCCATGTTGGAAACTAATTGTTTTACAAAATGTAACTTCAAACTTGGGACAGGACAAGCAATCTTAAGCATGAACTTTTATTTCACCTATTTTAGTCAGTATATATATTTAAGGGTTATGCATGATTTATTTAGAATGTCAAGAAAAAGAAGGAGAAAATGTTCTGCACGCTCTTTATAAATAAAGAAGAAAAATATGTTTTTCTTGTGAATTATAATATTAATAAAAATCTAACTAAAATAATTTGAACAAAACTTTTAAGATTTTAATAAACAAAGTAAAAATTCGATTCAAATGGTATAAGTTTAATCAATTTATAAAACGATAACTTACTTTATATATACATTTTTAAAAAGAAAAAAATATCCTTTGACAAACTATTTGAGCGCTAAATTTATTCACCATTAGAAATTAAAAGTGAGATATATTTACAGTACTAATAAATGCAAAAGGAAAATGTTTCACTCATAGTTATTAAATATATTTTATGGAAATTCTTATAAAAAAAACAATAGCCATTCATTATATTATATATCATTTCTGACGTACAGGCCATGAATATAAAAGATACATTTTATGCCATATCTAAGAAGTGGCAGATCTAGATCTATTCCACCCTTATTTGCATATTTAGTCCGCCCTAATTTGCATAGTTTATTTCTTAAAAATTAAGGCTTAGACCTTTGAAAGCGCTGGAATAAATCGATAAAAGGTTTGTCATTCGTTTGATTTACGGTGATTATATATATATATTTAAGTTATAGTGTGTATTTTCATATTAACACAAATATTAGAGTTTACAAATATATTTTTCTAACACACAGTTGAACGTTTAAATATATATATATATATATTACATAAGAAAATAAATAAACCCAATATCTATTTTTTGATAATTGGTGGAACATGGAAATGGATTATACTTTTAAATGTAAAAAAAGAACACTTCAAAATGGCTCAAAATACTATAATGCTTTTTTTTTTTTGATTGTTTTATTAAATTACCCGCAAATGGAAAAAAAAAATCAACAAAACAATTTTGAGAAAGTTTTCTCTGGTTGTCAAACTTGAAGATACGGCTTAAGTTTAAATAAAAATTTGTCTGCAGAAAGATTAATAAGCACTATGGTATTATTATTCTATTGCTACAAAATTTGACTGTTTACTATGTTTTCAGTATCGGGATCAAATATTAATAAAATATATAAAAAAAATATGGATGCATTACTCATAAAATGTTTTGCCCTTGATGTCATTTTCCCTCATCAGTCAGCTCATAATAAAAAAAACGAACTATGAACTAGGGAATAAAGTAAAATGTGATAAAATATTCAGTATAGGATGTTGGTTTTAATATGTTATTAAGGTATATATATATATATATATTTAGTATTGTGGTATAAATATATAATTGCTTTGAAGAGAGATTAATTAAAGGTATATACATTTATTATGTTTATTTATTTTATTGTTATTTTTCCAGTTGATTTAAAATCTACTATTCTATCAAGTTTGTCTAGATATAAAGCGAATTACTCATCTCTTACATTTTGAAAATAGCTACTGATATTCTATTTAGGGGTCAACAGACAAAATAACTTGTCAGAGGTATGGTATAATGACACAATTGTCTTATGATATGGAATATTCCATATAGGCAATTTATATTTATTAAATTTTGTCTATGAATTATTATGTCCACTTTAGTTATAGAATTATGCTGTTCTTCATTGTCTGTGTGTGTATTTCTTGTTCTAGCAAAAATATTATTGTTTTTGAAAATAATTAATGGTCGTTTGACTTACAATGCTGCTTTGTTCAATACACTATTAGCTTATGCATTGTAAAATGGGAAATTTATCTTTTAACTGTTATTGTTAAAATTATTTTATCTTGCTATTGTACTGACAAGGATTCATGATCATTTTTATCTGATAAGTATGTGCAACATATAACAGTGTTAAATATTGTATCATTGATATTGTGCATGGATAGATGGAGCATTCTCTCATTGCTTATTCCATGGGAGGATTATATTGTTGAGGCTGATAAATAGTTGATACTTAGTTAGCACAGTAAATCCCTAGAGAGGATTATATTCATGGCACATATTTTGTTTCCCTGTGATGGGACAATGTCCATACATTTTATGCCTAGAAAAAAAGTATTGGAATCAGCCATATTATTAACTATATAATGTTGTTTTGTAGAGCCTCTCTTTATTCTCTGATCCTGCATGATGTTATATAGTTATTTTCCACTGTGTATAGTGAAGTTCTTGGTATTTTAAAACTATATAGCAATGATAGGATAAAGTTAGATTCAGGGATACTTGTTTATCTGTAGTGTCTACCTAATTGTGAATAGTGTGTGTATTGTGCTGTAGTACCTTCATCAGTTTACAAGCAAATAAACCAAACTTACTAGTAATTATAAAACTTCTGTATGGAAATAATAAGGAATACACATGTACATTCTCATTTGTGTTTCCATCAAGCAGTGATTCCACATTGGATGAGTAAGACAGGTTAATAATTAGAATGATTATGTTGTGGACATAGGCAGGATTTGGTATCATGCATACATTTGACTTCTGATGTCTGTCCCCACATTGATTTAATACATTTTTTCATATTGAATAATAAAGATTATTATTTGTGCTGCATATGATAATTGCCCTTATCATGTTCTGACATAAATAAAATAGTTATACTGTAATATGCTGCTTTATAATGTAATTTTAAATTTTACAGTTTTCACTTATTCTAAATATTTGAATACACTTTTATTTAGTAACTTGGAATACTTATTTATGTTAAACAGAGTTTAATATTTAAAATATGAGAAACATAGCTGCTAATGATAGTGATAATGAAGGTATCATTGTACTATACTATTTTATATATAATGCATGTATTCAATAGGATAGACATTTTATATAATGTCTCTGTCTAGTATCGTATTATGTTTCTGAAAGATAAATATTCAATTATTTCTGATGTTTAAAGAAAATTTGTAAATATTGTAAAAATAAATATTGTTTTAAAAGTTTATTTGTTTGTTAAAACAGACAAAACTCTCCATACAGTAGTGCCACTCAGTGCCAACCAGGTAATCAATGGATTCCAGAAGGCTTGTGCATAAAACCCCTATCTAGTGCCTACTAGTCCAATATCCCCAGACTACTTTCTGTCTTGTTGCCTTCATTAGTGAGAAGCTTTGGATCTGAGAACATTGCACCTAGATCTTAGGATCTAATGCAACTCTCCAGCAGCCATCTTTCTCTACTTAACTGCAAAACTATGAGAATAAAATTGAAAACATAATAATATTTTCAATCTAAGCTCAATAGCTTATATAGTCATGTGGGTCTGAACCCAGTTCAGTACCCATACATTTGGTGTCTTTGGCTTTTTAACAAACCATGGCCAACAATATCCTATTAGGCAGGATTGGTATTAAACCACTAAACATCGACAATAATGTGCTAGCATAAGAAATAGTGATCATGTGATGTTTAGTGGTTTAACACCAATCCTGCTAATAGAATATTGGTTGCTATGGGTGTTAAACAGCTTAAGACACCAAAATGTATGGGTATTGAACTGGGTTCAGACCCATATAACTATATAAACTATTGAGCTTAGATTGAAAATATTTGATTTTTAATTTTATTCTCAGTTTTGTAGTTAAACAGAGATAAAAGGTGGCTTTTAGAGGGTTGCATTAAATCCTAAAATCTAGGTGCAGTGCTCTCAGATCCGAAGCTCCTCACTGATGAAGGCCACAAGTCAGAAACCAGTCTGGGGATATTGGATGAGTAGGCACTAGATAGGGATTTTATGCACAAGCCTTCTGGCCTGCATTGATTACTCTGGTTGGCACTGAGTGGCACTACGGTATGGAGAGTTTTGCCTGTTTTAATAAAAGTAATGTGTTAGCATAAGAAATAGTGATCATGTGATGTTTATTTGGTTGTCTGTGGCCCTACTGCCAATCATAATGCACATTATTATTGTTATTGCTATCTACCCATTATCTTATCATTTTGAAGTCATCATCAATCAATCATAGTGTATTTGACTAGTCAATGGAATATCATAATAATTTTGTTAAGCCCTTATATTTTAAAAGTACATTTAAGGCATCATCACTTAGTGATCAAAATATTGTTAACCTGAAATGCATATATTATTTTAAATAATATATTAAAAGACAAAACATTTAAGTTTCATTTAACCTATTTATTTGAACCATGAGATATAACATTCGCCGATCTTGATCACATTGCCCATAATTATTTAATAAAGAAAGTTGTTAAGTTATTGTGTTTAGTTATTAAAAGATTATTCGTATTTCTTAAAGCTTAAAGTTTATAAAGTTTATCTGGAATTGCCAAATATTGTTTGTTAATTCTATTTTGTATTATGAGCTGTTTTGTTTGCTATATTTGGGTAGTGGCAAAATCCCTCTCACTAACCCAAGTATATCTTGTAATATAATAATATTTAAGTTATTTGAATTTTGTGAAGAATAGGTTACTATTTTGCAGTGTAATTTTAAATTTATAGTAATGTTATTTTCACAGTTTTATTAAAATCAGCATAACTTTAATGTTTAAATTTCTCCTTTTCCCTTAAAACTTATAGCTAGTTAGTTTTTGACTTTATGGTGAATATTCTGGTTTGGTCAAGCTTGGAATCGTTATTTTATTTTAGTTTATCTTACTATCAGTTAATAGAATATTTGTTTATAGTTCAAGATCTCATTCTCCGTCATCAACATTGTCCTCATATTTCATCTTGATCTTTCTTTTATTTTTTCATTCTCATTTGATCTTAATTCATTAGCATAATTGATTCACTCTTCACTGGCTTTTATTGTAATATCACCTTAACCATCTATTAGCTTTTATTCTATTATTATCTTAATCATTCATTATTCTAGCACATCTTTCTTTTCTCTTCACTCTTAGGCTAGTTTCATTTTATTATTTAATTATTATTTATTTTCATCATTCATTTAGTCATCTACATTTTAATTTATTTATTACTTAATTCACAAGTTTAATTTCATATTCATTTTATAGACCTAATTATTAATTATTTATTGGTTTGATGAATATTAAATTTATTTCATAATATTTTGTTTGTGTATTTTAGAGCTAGTTTAACTAGAAGTTATTATCTTCATGGAAACTTTGTGACCTTCTTTAGATTTATTGTTTTATGCTAGTTTAGTTGGTTTTAGAAAATAATCTCTTTATTTCAAGATTTCTTTATATGCATATATTCTTAATTATTCATGTAGTGAGGGTTACAATATATCTATATATCTATCTATACAGATATATATATATTATAACGATCTGGAGAATGCTACTTAACATAATCTGCACTACAGGGCGCCATCTAGGCATTTGAACCTAGAAACATTTATAAAGTAGGCAGATATGTAAGTCAAAAAAATAATTTTTTTTAATTTTATATATTTTGATATCCGGTCGTTAGCCCATTGTCACTAGCTCAGGGAATAGCAGAGATTTATATTTATAATAAATTCTTATCTAAGAATATATAAAAAAGAATAAAATAAGCCACTGCCAGTAATTAACACACAAACATTTATTTACGCACATATATAAAATTTAGCATTATTTTAGAATAACTTTTACTTTGGATTTTAACTTGATTTTAGAATTTAAATTTACATTTTAATTTTTTATAATATTATAAGTTTACATTTTAATTTTTTATAAGTTTGCACAGATGGGTTTATAAAATATGTTTTTAATGTTGAGTATAGATTGGTTACATAGATTACCTGGTCAAAAAACATTTCAAAATAAACATAAATGATCAAAATACAAAGTCATTGATACCGACAATTGCATAGGAATACAAGAAACCCAATGGTGTTCATCATAATACACCGCATTGACACCAATAACTTAAAAGACATCCGACATAAATACATCTTAGATACTTACCATAAGGTATCAGTATTTACCAAATGTCTATATATTTTGATCAAATATGAAAATCAAAAACATAATCAACCGGTAACGAACCCATGCAAGCGTCTAGACCCAACTTAAATTTAATGCATCTTTATTTAGAATGTCGAGTATGAATAGACTACATAGATTTGCATTTGAAAAGAAAATATTCAATCCTTGCTTAACCTTAGGCCAAAGGTTCGCAGTCAAACCAAGCTTCAATCCATCTGATATATCGATGTGTTCAAAGTAATACGAATACAGCAGCACAATTAGGTTAAGAGAAGAAACTGCTTCTCATCAGATAGGAATATTACATCTATCTAATGATGAGAGCAATAAAAAAAAACTCCATAGGAAGGAACTGCGGTCTCCATCTTATAATTCCTCCCATAGGCAAAACGAGTGTGTGCGGCATATAATAGCGATTCTGCCCATAGCGAATCTTGTACTACATCTACTAACTACACCAATATATCCAATCCATTGACCTAATTCAACTACGAAATGAATAACCTAAGATTACCCTCCCCTACTATAACTTTACAAATCTATATAGCCATTCATGCCCGACTTAAGTTTAACATTTATATAATTTAATTTAACGAAAACAAAACTCATAAATAAAACTTAAAGAACAAAAAAATAAATGGAAATGATTTTACAAAAGAAATACATCAAATTAAAATTACTTATTAGTAAATAAAGTTGGTCAGATAGGATTCTATTGCAATTATTTTAAATACGGAAAGTTTTTAATTTAATGTTCATTAATTATAAAGTTCTTATGGTTTTAAACAGTTCATTTTTATCCGTTGCTTGCCATTTGAACATGAATTCCCATGCCATCCTAAAGAGATTGTTTGAGTTAGCCATTGGTTTTTTATTTATCTGGAGGTCTTTTAGTTTAGCTGGTCCTTAATGTAGAAAAAACGATGTCATTTCTTTTTTTTTTAAATAAAACTGAAGGGATTGAAGAGTGCATCTTTCAATCCCTTCTCCTTCAACTTTGCACTAACACATATAGTCACATCGTAATAACTAACTAATAATTTCCAAACTTTTCCTTTTATATTATCTTTAGGATCCAATGGACATTACATCATCGTTGATGATGATCCTTCCATTGAGGTCCGATTTCCCAATGGATTTCTCTCATTTGCTAATAGTTTCTATTGTTTTCCTATCTGACCATTGCTTATACACTTAAATGCCCAAAGGCTAGTTCACTTTGACTAATTAAAATAATCATTTCCATTTCTGATTAATTAATGTGTTTTTCAAACTTAAAGTTATTTTTATCTCTAAATCTTTTTGTTGAAAGATTTAGTTTTTCTATTTTTAATAAAGTTTTATTTTAATAATTTTTTTTTTATCTGTACGATTTTATATATATACGAGTTTAAGATGATTTTTTTATTTTCAATTTTTAATTCTTAAAAAAGAAATTTTTATTTGCGAACTTTTATTCTTTTCATGTTTACTAATAAAAAACAATGTAACGTATGTATGTGCCTGTTACAATATATATATATATATATATATCAAAACATCATTGAGTAGATCATTATATCAGGGTATTTTTGCATAATATTATGTTATTTGCCTCTATTATCATTATCATCATTCAAATATATTTAGATTGTACATAAACTTTTCTAGAGCAGAGATTCCAAATTTTTAGGTCACTGTATTTTCAGGTTTTCAATAAATTATTTAATATCATTTATTCATTATAACAAATAAAGAGTTAGAGTTTACTATGCACTACATCAAATACATGCTCAGGAGGTGCAGAAGTTACAGAAGAAAGCCTCAGGGAAGTGCTGATCTGGCACTTACATTAGCTATCTTGAATCTTAACCAGGCATTATGAATTATTGGAGTTTACAGTAAGAAACAGTCTATGCAACCACATCACCCCGAGACCTGAAATATTGATGGAAAGGCTGACATTCAGTAACAACATGGAATAACCTGGAAATGTTAATAACATTTTTAAAATAAATTATTATTTTTAGCCTAATATTTGCTGGAACCCCTGGACAAGCTTCCTATATTTGTGAAAGTACAGGTACTCCAGGAAAGACCACCCATGTTTTAGAGTTATAATACTAATAAAGGTTGACAATTATACATGCACTACTCATGTGTAATTACAAAATGTTAATAAAACTTTATTTACATTTAGATTATATATACAAATAATTCATAACTAACATTTGTATTTATAATTATTTATTTTGTATAATTTTTCTTATCTGCATTATACATTTTTTCCTGCTTATAATTGTTTGTTTACATTACTTTTTTATATGCAAGCATTTTATAGGCTAAAAATTTTAATCCATATCTGTGCAATTTTATTATTATTATTATTATTATTATTATTTTTATTATTATTATTACTATTATTATTATTATTATTATTATTATTATTATTATTATTATTATTATTATTATTATTATTATTATTATTATTTCCATGTGTCATAGCATCAGCCAGGAAGTGAACGGACTAACCCGGGACAACTGCTTGTAAGGCTGCTGTGCTGACTTCTAGACCACCAATGATTGACTATTATTTTTTTGTTTCTTTTTTCTTTAGTTGTTAAGTAGTTTCTCTTTATTAAGATAATAAAAACATTTAATTATTTACTATTCTAATTTTCTGTCTCATTTCACTAATTAATTTGATATTCAAATATATTATAAGCCTTCCATTCTCTCAACTGTGCAATTGTCAAGTCATAACAGGAATGTTACTGAATTGCAGAGCTGTCTATACTCATTAGTATCTATGCTGGAATAAATGATGGCTATCTATGTACGGTTTTTGTCATTAGCAAAAGGCTCTAAATTAAACTAGTAGTATATTGAGATATTTTGAGGCATTGTGTCAGAAAAATAATTGACAAAATTAAACTTATAGAGGAAAAACACTTTCTTGATCATTATCATTAATTTTAAAGGTGGTCATTTGAAAAACATCAATAATAAATGAGATTACTCATTGAATTCTGGTAGTGACTTTGGGACATATAGTAAATTATCTTCTTTTTTTATATATATATATATATATATATATATATATATATATATATATATATATATATATATATATATATATATATATATATATATATATATATATATATATATAAAGGCAAAACCATAAAACAATACAATACTAGATTAAATCCAAAATTTTACCAAAATCCTTACACAACCATGGTTTCATCTACTACAAATAGACCTTCTCAAGTGAAAATCAAACTAAAGAAAACATATATATATAAAGAAAACATATATATATATATATACAAACAAACAAACCTTCCCATAATTCATTGCAAAACCCACCTACCCTTAATATCAAAAGAAGTCTTCATAAGATTGATAGCCTCAGAATCAAGGAGTTTTATCATCAAAGTCTCCTTTATTCTTCTTATTAATCTTATGAAGACTTGGTTTGCAATGAATTATGGGAAGTTTTGTTTGTTTGTATATATATATATATATATATATATATATATATATATGTTTTCTTTAGTTTGATTTTCACTTGAGAAGGTCTATTTGTAGTAGATGAAACCATGGTTATGTAAGGATTTTGGTAAAATTTTGGATTTAATCTAGTATTGTATTGTTTTATGGTTTTGCCTTTTTATTTCTGCTAGTATAGTGTTAGACTGTTTTGGTGATATATATATATATATATATATATATATATATTGTAACCTTCCAGGTTGGCACCAGAAAGAAATGTGGGAAGGTCACATTTGTGCTAACAATGGCTGAAAGTAAGTAGTTGAGAAAAATGAATTGTGATATAATCTAATATTTAAAATTGAGTTTTTAGGAAAACTAAACTTAAATTGTGATGTAATTTGCTAGTTGAAATTAAGATTTTAACAAAATTAAAATCTTAAATGGGTATATTGATTGGTGGAGTTTTGGACTATATGTTTAGTGGTAGATGTTTGTGTATAGTAGAGGATTTACATGTCATAATAGGCAAATGCATAAATATATTATTAATTAGAATTTGCTTTAATATATTTTATTTATAAGTTACTGATTATATATTGTCTTAGAATCTTATGTTTTAAAAATGATAGAGATTATTTGTAATAGTAAATAACATTTCTAAAATTAATAATTAGTATTTAATATTTTTTTATTACTATGTTTATTATATTTAAACATTTTATTGTTAAAATTTTTATAAATAATATTTCTGGCAAGCTTCCAAAGTTGATTGTCATAGAAACACAGAGGGCGTGAGGGGAGAAAGATATAGAATGTAAAACTTGAAAGTAAAAAAAAAAGGCTCCAAGAAAGAAGAAAAAAAAACTTAAAGGAATCAATAACTCTCTAAAAGTATTACAAATATTAAAAAAACATCACAAGGATTCTAATGATATGTTTATGGAAAAATTTTATTATACTACTGGAGTAATAAAACCATGAAGAGATAGACCCAGAGGAAAATCAGCCCCAAACTTCTATTAGGCTATGGTTCAAGTTCGCTACCTTTTCAAAAATACCTTGATGTCATGTAAGATAAGTAATATAATTTATTTCAAGATATTACCGAAAGTAAGTAATATTAAAATGGCAAAATTGTATAAAATAACGCTAGCACAATTTTTTTTCATTAGACGCTAAAACCAAACGCCTAATATTAAATTCTAATCATTTTTTATCAATCTTCTGCAAATTAAAATTTAAAATAAAAAAAATGTATCTACTTAATTTCATAACCAGAGGATCATTTTCTACCGTATAACTTTGCTGGTTGCGTATATATAGTGAAATAATGTCAATGCATGCAAATATCATTTTTTAATGCCCGTCATGGAATTCTAGGATAAAAAAAAAAAACTCTTATCATTCTTAACAAGTTATGCTTAACAATTGGATAGACATTTTTTTTTAATGTTATAATTTACCATTGTTTTTAAAAGTAATATGTATGTTTCTTTAACTTTCAAACTTCAATTTTCTTTTAAAAAACTTAATATTTAATAATAGGATATTGACAAATATTTTTTTTTGGTTACAATAGATGTATAAACAATTTTTTTTTGTTTTTGTTTTGTGTTCCTTTAAAAAAACAAAACAAAACAATGTAATTTCATTATCATTAGAGTATGATAATTTATTATTTTGTATGATTTAGAAAGTATATAATAGGTGATTCTAGATATTTGGATGTGTGCGTGATGCTATAGATTATTATTTTAAAGATGTTGTATTTATTATGCAATTTAGATAATGAAGTATATTTAAAGGAAAATAAAAAATTAAAACCTTATCTGTTGTAAGTTTGGTATATATGAGTTCTATTAAATATGAGATGAGGATAGAGATGGTCAAGGGACAATTAGATTATGTAGATTAAGTTTGGAGATATTTGTTAATTCTTAAGCGTATAGGTATAAGTGTTTGATTATTATTTTTCCCTGCCTTTATTTATTTTGTATAGTTACTGTTAGATGACTTACACCAATTGTGACAGATAAGTGTTAAATAATTTTTTTTATAGTATGTAAAAGATGATTGATTTGTGGCATCATACAAGTTTATAAGTAATCTAATAAAATGTATTTCATGAATACATTGTGTTTACAATATAATCAAACGCACATATTCAAATATATATATTATAACGATCGAAATGGAAGTGAAGATCGAATCTAACCGCAAAAACAATATCTGCAACTACCAGGGTGCCATCTAGGCATTTGAGCCTAGAAAAATTTATAAAGTAGGCAGATACGCGCTATTAAGATTCCACTTTATTAAATATTCCGATCGTTAGCCCAAGTCACTAGCTCAGCGGAGACGCAGAGATAAAAATCTATAAATTTTATATCTTAAATATAAAAGAATAAAAGCCACTGCCAGAAATTAACACATAAAAATATTTATTTACGCACATATAAAATAACATTTAAATTTTGAGGAATAAGTTTAACATTTTAGATTTTTATATTAACTTTTAATTTTACATTTACATAAATTTCAAGGAGTTTTAATATTTTATTTAGATGGTCAAGTATGAATAGACTACATAGATCTGCATTTGAAAAGAAAATATTCTTCCCTGATTTAACCTTAGGCAACAAATTTCGCAACCAAACTGGCACCAATCCATCTGATACATTCATGTATTCAATGTAGCATGATACGACAACACAAAATACTATACTGTCAGGAAATGTACATCTGAACAATAAGTAGAAATAGAGAAGACATTGACTCTCTACCAACAGGAATGTGATTATCTGTTGGCAAGTAGAACAATAAACAAAAAACTCCATAGGAATGGACTGCAGTCTTATGCCAACTTACAAACCCATCCATAGGCAAACAGAGAGTGTGTGGCGTATATCTATAATCCTGCCCGTAGCAGACCTCATACTACATCTACTAATTACACAAATATATCCAATCCATTGAACCAATTCAACTACGAAATGAATAACCTAAGATTACCCTCCCTTAATATAACTTTACAAAACTATATAGCCATTCACGCCCGACTTAAATTTAACATTTAAATACGTTCGCACAGATTATTTTTATCCAATTTGTTTTATAATGTCGAATATAGATCAACTGCACAGATTCCACGGTCAAAAACATTCCAAATTAAACACAACCGATCAAAATACAAAGTCAATCAATAACATCAATTGCTGAGGGAATACAGGAGACCCTTTGGTGTTCATCATAAGACACCGCAGTGATATCGTTGACTTATATATTGTAATCGACTGTGAAAACCACAACATAATCAACCGCTAACGAATCTATGCAATGTCTATACCCAACCTTAAATTTCCTCATTTAAAATTTAAACAATAAATATTAATACAAATAAATAATAAATGGAAATGATTTTTTTTATCAAACGCAAACATATATAATATTACACATTATCAATTGAGTTGACTCATAAGTCAGAGAAAAGTTCTTTTTATAAAATTTAAATTAACTTATCAATCTTTAAAGTTCTTAATTAATATTATGATTTTAACAATCGTTCAGTTCTATTGCTTACGGTAGAAGAGTCTATGTTCCCGTTGGCAATTCCCACGGAGACTTTCCTGGAAGACCGGTCTGATATTTTGGAGGTAGCATTAGCTGGTTCTGTTCTGGTATCACAGTCTTTGCATTTTTAAAATAAGTGAGTGAGGACGACAAGTGCGTCTTGTCGCCAGACTCACCAAAATCAAGTTGAAAAACTGACTGGAACTCAATATTTTTTTCTTTTTATCGTCCTCCTATGGATTCTGTGAACAAAAACGTCACTGTTCTGTTTTTTCGTTATGGTCCGGGCCTTTATTTGCTTCCATTGGTCAAGCTAAAATCTCTTTCTTCTCTTATCTAACTTTTCATCTGACTTTTTAATTAAACAGCTTTTAGATAATTAATAAACAATCATTTCCATTTATAGATTACAGGAATTAATTAATACCTGTTTTTATTTTAACTTATGTTATTTTTTTATTAAAATATTTTTATATTTCAATCTTGTATTTTTTTATTAAAAAAAATATGTTCAAATACTTTTTTTTTTGTTGTTTATGAAAAAAATATTTTTAAAGTTTAGCATCTGTGCGAATGTATATACGTTTAACAATATTTTAATTTTAGCATTTAGTTTTTTACTTTTATTTGCGAACTTTTAAGTTTTTATTTTAAATAAATGTAACGACATATTTATATATCGTTACATATCAGTAAACTTCCTCAAAAAACAAAAACATTAAAAAAAAAAAAGAATTTACTTAGTGTTAGTGATTACGTTACACAAATTTGTTATATATGAAATTTCAAAAGGACAAAACTTTTTTTTTAAAAGACAAAACAGTAATTACAAATATAATGATAAAAAAAAGTTGACTGATGATTCCTTACTACCAGCTAAATTTCTGCCCCCTCCCTTCCAAGTTTCATTTCTCCTACCTTTAATTATTACTTAGGTAAGTTTGAACGATTAGATTTTAATTTAACAAGCCTTTTTTTAAAAAAATATATATTATGATTTATATATATTATTATGTTTTATTTATTAGTTTTTATTCCTCGAATTTATCTCTACATATACGTAATTTTTCTTACTGTCAGCACTTTTTAAACAAAATTTCAAACTGCAACTCCATGTCAACACAACAAATATATTTATACTAATTTCAGAAAAAATATTACGGGCATGATTTATTTTCAAATTCTCCAGGCACTCGTGTTTATTAAAGATCGGAAATTTCATCATCATCAATTCCCCTTCTCAGGGTCAATCTCTGAGGTAAGGCCCCATGTTGGGCACCAGTTGTAATGATCCGAAGAAAGGTGACTTAACGTAATCTGCACTACAGGGTGCCATCTAGGCATTTGAACCTAGAAAAATTTATAAAGTAGGCAGATACGTCAGTCAAAAAAAAATTTTTTTTTTTTTTAAATTTTGATTTCGGTCGTTAGCCCATGTCACTAGCTCAGTAGAAAAGCAGAGATTTAATAAGATTCATATCTTATCTAATTAGATTTCAACATTAAAAAATAAATAAAATAAGCCACTGCCAGTAATTAGCATACAAACATTTATTTATGCACATATATATAAGATTTAAAATTATTTTAGTATTAGTTTTACATTTTAACATTTAACATTATTTATAACTTTGATTTTTGACTTTAATTTATATTTAATTACTATTATATTCTAAGTTTACATTTTAATTAAGTTCGCACAGATGGGATTATAAAAGCTTGTTTTAATATGTGGCTATAGATCAGTTGCATAGATTACATGGTTAAAAACATTCCAAAGTAAACCTAAATGATCAAAATACAAAATTATTGATAACTGACAAATTGCAGAGGGAAATTTATATGTAACCCAATAGTATTCACCATAAGATACTTGCATTGTCACCAATAACTTAAAAGACATCCGAATAAATACATTTTAGATACTCACCATAAGGTATCATTATTTATCGAATGTCTATATATTTTGATCAAATATGAAAACCCAAAACATACTTAATCGATAACCAATCCATGCAAGCATCTATAAACAACTTAAATTTAATGCATTTTTATTTAGGGTCAAGTATGAATAGACCACATAGATTTGCTTTTGAAAATAAACATTCTATCTCTATTTAACCTTAGGTTAAAATTGGTAGTCAAACTGGCATCAATTCATCTGATATATCAATGTATTCAATGTAATAAAATACGGCAGCACAAAAAGTTAAGAGAAGAAATTGCTTCTCATGAGATAGGAATATTACATCTATCTGCAAAGAAGAGCAATAAAACTAAAAACTCCATAGAAAGGAACTGCGGTATCCGACTTATAATTCCTTCCATAGGCAAACGGAAGTGTGCAGCGTATGAAGCGATTCTGCCCATAGCGAATCAATATTACATCTACTAATCACACCAATATATCCAATCCATTGACCCAATTTAACCATGAAACAAATAACCTAAGATTACCCTCCCCTAATATAACTTTACAAATCTATACAGCCATTCATGTCCGACTTAAGTTTAACATTGATATATTTTAATTTATCAGAAAACAGAAATCATAAATAAACTTAAAGAACAAAATTAAATAAATGGAAATGATTTTACACAAATAAATAAAAAATACATCAAATAACATTTTAACTACTTTAGTCAGATAGGAAACTAATGCAATTATTTTAAATATGAAAAGTTTTTAATTTAATGTTCATTAATTGTAAAGTTCTTACGGTTTTAAACAGTCCATCTTTTACAGTTGCTTGCCATTTGAAATCCAGCGTTAAATTTCCCCATGATCCTGTGGTCCTCTGAATATAAGAAAAGCGATATTTCATTTTCCATTTTATAACAACTGAAGGGATTGAACGTGCGTCCTTCAATCTCTTCTCCTGCACCTCCGCACTAACATCTATCTGTCACATCATAATAATCATAATAACTCACTAATTAATAATTTCCAAATTTTCCTTTTATACGTATTCGAAGGATTGACTTGGCATTATGTCATCGATGTGATGATCCTTTTCCTGAGGTCCGATTTCCCGATGGGTTTCTTTCATTGGCTATTTGTTTCTATTGTTTTCCTATCTGACCACTGTTTTTACATTTAAATGCCCAAGGCTGGTTTACATTTAACTAATTAACAATCATTTCCATTTCTGATTAATTAATCTTCTCTTCTCCCGCACCTCCGCACTAATACATATATGTTGGGCGCCAATTATAACGATCAAAATGGAAGTGAAGATCGAATCTAACCGCAAAAACAATATCTGCAACTACCAGGGCGCCATCTAGGCATTTGAGCCTAGAAAAATTTATAAAGTAGGCAGATACGCGCTGTTAAGATTCCACTTTATTTAAATATTCCGATCGTTAGCCCAAGTCACTAGCTCAGCGGAGACGCAGAGATAAAAATCTATAAATTTTATATCTTAAATATAAAAGAATAAAAGCCACTGCCAGAAATTAACACATAAAAATATTTATTTAAGCACATATAAAAAAACCTTTAAATTTTGAGGAATAAGTTTAACATTTTAGATTTTTATATTAACTTTTAATTTTACATTTACATAAATTTCAAGGAGTTTTAATATTTTATTTAGATGGTCAAGTATGAATAGACTACATAGATCTGCATTTGAAAAGAAAATATTCTTCCCTGATTTAACCTTAGGCAACAAATTTCGCAACCAAACTCGCACCAATCCATCTGATACATTCATGTATTCAATGTAGCATGATACGACAACACAAAATACTATACTGTCAGGAAACGTACATCTGAACAATGAGTAGAAATAGAGAAGACATTGACTCTCCACCAACAGGAATGTGACATCTGTTGGCAAGTAGAACAATAAACAAAAAACTCCATAGTAATGGACTGCGGTCTTCTGCCGACTTACAAACCCATCCATAGGCAAACAGAGGGTGTGTGGCGTATATCTATAATCCTGCCCATAGCGGACCTCATACTACATCTACTAATTACACAAATATATCCAATCCATTGAACCAATTCAACTACGAAATGAATAACCTAAGATTACCCTCCCTTAATATAACTTTACAAAACTATATAGCCATTCATGCCCGACTTAAATTTAACATTTAAATACGTTCGCACAGATTATTTTTATCCAATTTGTTTTATAATGTCGAATATAGATCGGCTGCACAGATTCCATGGTCAAAAACATTCCAAATTAAACACAACCGATCAAAATACAAAGTCAATCGATAACGTCAATTGCTGAGGGAATACAGGAGATCCTTTGGTGTTCATCATAAGACACCACAGTGATATCGTTGACTTATATATTCTAATCGACTGTGAAAACCACAACATAAACAACCGCTAACGAATTTATGCAACGTCTATACCCAACCTTAAATTTCCTCATTTAAAATTCAAACAATAAATATTAATACAAATAAATAATAAATGGAAATCATTTTTTTTTATCAAACACAAACATATATAATATTACACATTATCAATTGAGTTGACACATAAGTCAGAGAAAAGTTCTTTTTATAAAATTTAAATTAACTTATCAATCTTTAAAGTTCTTAATTAATATTATGATTTTAACAATCGTTCAGTTCTATTGCTTACAGTAGAAGAGTCCATGTTCCCGTTGGCAATTCCCACGGAGACTTTCCTGGAAGACCGGTCTGATATTTTGGAGGTAGCATTAGCTGGTTATGTTCTGATATCACAGTCTTTGCATTTTTAAAATAAGTGAGTGAGGACGACAAGTGCGTCTTGTCGCCAGACTCACCAAAATCAAGTTGGAAAACTGACTGGAACTCAATATTTTTTTCTTTTTATCGTCCTCCTATGGATTCCCTGAACAAAAACGTCACTGTTCTGTTTTTTCATTATGGTCCGGGCCTTTATTTGCTTCCATTGGTCAAGCTAAAATCTCTTTCTTCTCTTATCTAACTTTTCATCTGACTTTTTAATTAAACAGCTTTTAGATAATTAATAAACAATCATTTCCTTTTATAGATTACAGGAATTAATTAATACCTGTTTTTATTTTAACTTACGTTATTTTTTTATTAAAATATTTTTATATTTCAATCTTGTATTTTTTTTATTAAAAAAAATATGTTCAAATACTTTTTTTTTGTTGTGTATGAAAAAAATATTTTTAAAGTTTAGCATCTGTGCGAATGTATATACGTTTAACAATATTTTAATTTTAGCATTTAGTTTTTTACTTTTATTTGCGAACTTTTAAGTTTTTATTTTAAATAAATGTAACAACATATTTATATATCGTTACAATATATATATGATTAACATATTAAATAGTAGTCAATTTTGATTTTACCTTAGAAGAGATGTAACTGGTTATCAAGGTGCATAAATAATATTTTTTTTTTATTATAATTATTTCTTTTGTCTTTTATTTATTTTTTAATAAATACTTTTAAAGAATTAAGAGTCCAAATGAATTGCTTGACTATTTAAGTTCGATTCTCTATTTCCACACACACAAGTATAATTAACATAGCGTAGAGATTTGCTAGTAGAAGTCAATTTATTTAATTTGTCTGGTGGTAATAAATCTCAGTATTACAATGCTAATAATATATTTTACTTTACTTAGAATAGATGGTGATATGGATGTAAAGGTACCCTGTCCTAATCATTATCTATCCTATAATAAATGTAATAATTGTCAATTTTGCAATAGTTTTGGTATAGAATAGATGCTCTGAACATATTTAAATTAATCTTATAGTATTATTGTTTATAGACATTTTATCATCCTTGTTGGCCTCATATATAAAGACCATATCCTATAACCTCAACTGAGCTAGGCCATAGAATAGTTATCATATAAAACCTTTTAAATAAGTTTAAATATAATTTATAATTATAAATTTATTCTATTTTGCATAGAATTGGTGCCTGGGCAATTATAAATAAGTGAAGAAGATGGAGGTTATAGGTGAGGGTTAAAGTGACCGCCCAACTGGTGCTTGATATATGATTGGGCTAAAGTGACTGACCAATCGTGGGGCCTGACAGTTGTGGGGTCTGATATAGATTTAGGTTAAAGTGGCACACAATGTGGACGGGTTGTTATATATATAGAGGCCACAACTGCTAGGGTTAAATGGCTGTCCCTGTTTAATTAAGTGTCATAGCATGATATATTTACGGTTAAGTGGTGGCATGCAATGTGGATGGCTTGATATACATGGGTTAAGTCTCATATCCTGTAGAATATTTATCTTTTGTTGGTTTAATGGGTATAGTGGTGACCCAAACATTTAGGGCCTTGATTAATTAAATCTCACATCCTGTAGACTGCATATCTTGTTGTTGGCTTAATCATTGGGGTCTATATTAATTAAATACCATACCCTGTAAGTGCTTGTGTTTTTGGTGGCTTATGTTTTAAGGTCTCCAGGATTATCTAAACCTAGGTTCATTAATTAATTTTGTTGGTTAAATACCATAAGCTATATGAGTAAAACAGTATTGTTAGTCAAAATATTATTTAAAAAGAATTAGTTTATATATATATATATATATATACATAAACTAATTCTTTGATATAGTATATATCTATACATATAATATATATATATATATATATATATTATATGTGTAGCTTGTACTATCTCAGTGTATATACTATACATTTGTTAATATGTGTTCGTGACAATAAGGAGAAAGAAAATTAAAGTGTTAGAAAAATAGTAGGAGTAAATTGGAACTAGGGGTAAATGGAGTATTAACTAAGGTTTAAAATAAGCAAAGTAGAGTTTGGAATAAGCCAATACCTGAAAGATGTGTAATAGATATATAAATGTAAGATGTATAGTTTAAAAAACATTTTTTTTAGGTGAAATAAATAAATACAGCCATGAGACAGCTTAATTTCAATTATAAAGCTATATGAATATCACAATTCAGAGTAAATGTTAAAGTTGATGCCAATTTTTTTATATATATCTTTTGCTTATCAATTAAATATAGTACTGATGCTAGATAAACATAGAATTATTGATAGTCTTAAATTATAAAGTGTTAATATTGTTCATATTTGGAACACTTCTGTTATAGAAAGTCTGTAATTTTCAAGGTTAAATAGCATACTTGATTGTTGGAGTTTTGTTGGTTGTATTGCAAGTTTTGGTGATGGATGGAGAATTTTTGTTATTGTCTTAAGTATATGGTGTACTCATGTCACTGGTGACTGATTGTTCTCATTCACTGCTCCAACCCAAATTATGATATCAGTTGTTAGTTATCATGAAGCAGTTAACAGTAGTCCTGCCATGATTTTGCCTCTAAGACTCCAGAGAGAGCAAGGCATAGTTCTTTCTAATATATATGTAATATTTGTCTCTAAGACTCCTAAGGATGAGCAAGACAATATTTTATAAATAGCCCCTAAGACTTGGATGTAAGCAGGGCATTGTGATAGTGTTTGTAGTAGAATATTATGGGTTGTGGTAGATTAGAGTGGTTAAAGTGAGATGATCATCAGTGTTCATGGAGCATTATATGTTTTGAGAGCAGTGATGGAGTTCTTCTATCCATCCCAAAATTGTAAACTGCTAATAACTCTTTTGGCTGTCAGTATCTGTTGGATCTTTAGAAGAATGGATAAATATATAACTTGAATATATAGCTCATTCTTAACAGCCTATTTTCTTTATTCTTATGTAAAGATTGGCATTTACCATATTTAAGTAAAAATTGTACATCAGTTATCATAGTGAATGCATGTCATCATTAATTTGATTTTGGTTATGAATTTTTTTTTCTTGTTATAAATGCTGGTTATAATATTTGAATGCACCCAATACAGCATAAAAATAAATGAATATGTGTAAATTATTTTGGTATTTTATCAGTTATTTGAATTGGTGTAGTTTGTAATATAACTATAGTGGATCACGTAAAATTTAATTAATAATTTCAGCTATGTTTAGATTAATGTTATCTAATTAAAACTTAATGTCTTCTTGCCTATGTGTGTGTGGAAAATCGAACATTCTATGGGAAAATAAAATTGTGGAAATTTTATGTCATTTTAGGTAGTGGTGGTGAATTTGAATTGTTGACTTGGTGTAGGTTGGGGCTGGTAAACCTTGTTTTCTTAAATAGTATTAAGAAGTTTTTAAAGAGATTATAAAATGGAAGAGTTTAGTTTATATGATAGTTTGGGTGGGTCTCAAGAGACACCATCTCCAGACATTGTTGCAATGTCCCCTGATCTGGAATCAGGAAATGAAGCTATAGATTTATCATATGGAGAGTCTAGTAAGATGAGAGATACTATCTCTAAAACCACAGATGGTGATATGTCGATGTTGATAAGAGAGATATTTGCAGAATTGAGAGAAGAACTAAAGTCAGGACAAGCAGAATTGAAATCAGAATTAAGGGAACTGAAATCTGGACGAGTAGAAGATAGACAAAAGTCAGAAGAGATGTTTGCAGAACTAAAGTCTGGTCAAGTAGAATTAAAATTAGAATTAAGAGAAGAACTAAAGTCAGGACAAACAGAATTGAAATCAGAACTAAAAGAAATAAAGTTGAATCAAAAGAAGTCAGAGGAAAGGATAGCTGAAATAAAATTGGAAATGTTAGCAATAAAGTCAGAAATGGTAGAAATAAACACTAGTATAGTTAGGCAGATGAAAGTTGTGGAGAAGAAAGTAAAAAGTCAGGAATCAGAGATAGCAATAGAAATGAAATTGAGTCAAAAGAAGTCAGAGGAGAGGATAGTTGAAATAAAGTCAGAAATATCAGAGATAAAATTAGAAATGAAACTAGAATCAAAGCTAGAAGCAAGAGTAGAAATACTCAAAATGAAGCTAGAAATTCATGAGAATATTAATGACCAAGTTATGCAGATTAATAAGAATGTTAGTTTAGCCAGTGATGAAATAAATGTATACAAATAACTTAGAGAAATAGTTAATCAGGACTTAAAATTAGAGAAAATTGAAGATATAGACATGCTTAAGGATTTCAAGAAGAATCTTGATAAAAAGAAAGAAATTAGTAAATCAATGAAGACAGAAATAATTTCCTTAGACATGAAATACCTAGAAATTGTGGAAAATGAATTGCTTAAGGTTACTGATATTACATGTAATAAATTTAAAAATAAAAATGAAGACATAATTCCAAAGTGTGTTCTTGATTATTTAGAACATAAGGTGAAGGTGAATGTTTTTAAAAAAATATTTTATGGAGATACTAAACATGTAATATGTAGTATGAAATGTTTAATAGAAAGTGTTAGTCATGCTAGAGAAGTTGGTAAGGTGAAAATAAAATGTAAAATTAAGAATACAGAGAAGTCTGATTTAAATTTTCTTAGAAAAGTTAGTAATCCGGAAAAAGAGTTAGGCAAAGCCAAAGTAAAGGTTAAATGTAAAAGTAAGAAGAAAACTAAAGTAGATTTTATGAGAGAGGTAATTAATCACAATAAACATATGAAGAAAATTAAAGTAAAATTCAAAGAGATGAGTAAAGAGAAGGTTAAGATAAGTTATCTTAATAAAGGTGTAGATTATAGAAGAGATATTGGGAAAGCAAAAGTCAAATTTAGATTAGTAAATGAAAACATAATTAATTTGAATTTTGACAGAAAGAATGTTGATGAAGAAAAAGAAGTTGGAAAAACTAAGATCAAGTTCAAAGGAGTAAAGGAAGAATTATTTAATATAAATCATCTTAAGAAAATGAAGAATAAAGTAAGATATATTAAAAAGATTAGAGTTAAATCTAATAAAGTGAAAATGAAATCTTGTAAAAAAAAAACTTGTTAGAAGAAAGGAGATCAATAATATAAACACAAGGTTTAAAGTAACCTATAATATTCACAGTTTGGTTCCATGTCCTGCAAGACATGATTAATAAAAGTCATACATATTATTCAATATAGAAGTTAGTTATTTTTTTTTCTTTTTCTTACTTATTTAATGTTGTTAAAGTATAATATAAACATGTGTTTATAAAAGCATTAAATGTTTTTATTGTTTATGTTTATTCGACAAACATAATTTTCTAATTGAGGAATGATCTTAATGTAAAATTTAATGTGTTATTAATATTAATTGTTGTTTATCCAATTCATTTTTCTTTCATAAGGAGGACGGATTGTAACCTTCCAGGCTTGGCACCAGAAAGAAATGTGGGAAGGTCACATTTGTGCTAACAATGGCTGAAAGTAAGTAGTTGAGAAAAATGAATTGTGATATAATCTAATATTTAAAATTGAGTTTTTAGGAAAACTAAACTTAAATTGTGATGTAATTTGCTAGTTGAAATTAAGATTTTAACAAAATTAAAATCTTAAATGGGTATATTGATTGGTGGAGTTTTGGACTATATGTTTAGTGGTAGATGTTTGTGTATAGTAGAGGATTTACATGTCATAATAGGCAAATGCATAAATATATTATTAATTAGAATTTGCTTTAATATATTTTATTTATAAGTTACTGATTATATATTGTCTTAGAATCTTATGTTTTAAAAATGATAGAGATTATTTGTAATAGTAAATAACATTTCTAAAATTAATAATTAGTATTTAATATTTTTTTATTACTATGTTTATTATATTTAAACATTTTATTGTTAAAATTTTTATAAATAATATTTCTGGCAAGCTTCCAAAGTTGATTGTCATAGAAACACAGAGGGCGTGAGTGGAGAAAAATATAGAGTGTAAAACTTGAAAGTAAAAAAAAAAGGGCTCCGAGAAAGAAGAAAAAAAAACTTAAAGGAATCAATAACTCTCTAAAAGTATTACAAATATTAAAAAAACATCACAAGGATTCTAATGATATGTTTATGGAAAAATTTTATTATACTACTGGAGTAATAAAACCATGAAGAGATAGACCCAGAGGAAAATCAGCCCCAAACTTCTATTAGGCTATGGTTCAAGTTCGCTACCTTTTCAAAAATACCTTGATGTCATGTAAGATAAGTAATATAATTTATTTCAAGATATTGCCGAAAGTAAGTAATATTAAAATCGCAAAATTGTATAAAATAACACTAGCACAATTTTTTTTCATTAGACGCTAAAACCAAACACCTAATATTAAATTCTAATCATTTTTTATCAATCTTCTGCAAATTAAAATTTAAAATAAAAAAATTTATCTACTTAATTTCATAACCAGAGGATCATTTTCTACCGTATAACATTGCTGGTCACGTATATATAGTGAAATAATGTCAATGCATGCAAATATCATTTTTTAATGCCCATCACAGAATTCTAGGATAAAAAAAAAAAACTCTTATCATTCTTAACAAGTTATGCTTAACAATCGGATAGACATTTTTTTTTTTATGTTATAATTTACCATTGTTTTTAAAATTAATATGTATGTTTCTTTAACTTTCAACCTTCAATTTTCTTTTAAAAAACTTAATATGTAATAATAGGATATTGACAAATATTTTTTTTTTTGGTTACAATAGATGTATAAACAATTTTTTTTTTGTTTTTGTTTTGTGTTCTTTTAAAAAAACAAAACAAAACAATGTAATTTCATTATCATTAGAGTATGATAATTTATTATTTTGTATGATTTAGAATGTATATAATAGGTGATTCTAGATATTCGGATGTGTGCGTGATGCTATAGATTATTATTCTAAAGATGTTGTATTTATTATGCAATTTAGCTAATGAAGTATATTTAAAGGAAAATAAAGAATTAAAACCTTATCTGTTGTAAGTTTGGTATATATGAGTTATATTAAATGTGAGTTGACGAGAGAGATGGTCAAGGGACAATTAGATTATGTAGATTAAGTTTGGAGATATTCGTTAATTCTTAAGCATATTGGTATAAGTGTTTGGTTATTATTTTTCCCTGCCTTTATTTATTTTGTATAGTTACTGTTAGATGACTTACACCAATTGTGACAGATAAGTGTTAAATATTTTTTTTTATATGTAAAAGATGATTGATTTGTGCATCATACAAGTTTGTAAGTAATCTAATAAAATGTATTTCATGAATACATTGTGTTTACAATATAATCAAACGCACATATTCAAATATATATATATATGATTAACATATTAAATAGTAGTCAATTTTGATTTTACCTTAGAAGAGATGTAACTGGTTATCAAGGTGCATAAATAATATTTTTTTTTTATTATAATTATTTCTTTTGTCTTTTTTTTTTTTTAATAAATACTTTTAAAGAATTAAAAGTCCAAACAAATTGCTTGACTATTTAAGTTTGATTCTCTATTTCCACACACACAAGTATAGTTAACATAGCGTAGAGATTTGCTAGTAGAAGTCAATTTATTTAATTTGTCTGGTGGTAATAAATTTCAGTATTACAATGCTAATAATATATTTTACTTTACTTAGAATAGATGGTGATATGGATATAAAGGTACCCGGTCCTAATCATTATCTATCCTATAATAAATGTAATAATTGTCAATTTTGCAATAGTTTTGGTATAGAATAGATGCTCTGAACATATTTAAATTAATCTTATAGTATTATTGTTTATAGACATTTTATCATCCTTGTTGGCCTCATATATAAAGACCATATCCTATAACCTCAACTGAGCTAGGCCATAGAATAGTTATCATATAAAACCTTTTAAATAAGTTTAAATATAATTTATAATTATAAATTTATTCTATTTTGCATAGAATTGGGGCCTGGGCAATTATAAATAAGAGAAGATGGAGGTTATAGGTGAGGGTTAAAGTGACCGCCCAACTGGTGTTTGATATATGATTGGGCTAAAGTGACCGCCCAGTCGTGGGGCCTGACGGTTGTGGAGTGTGATATAGATTTAGGTTAATATATATATATATGAATTTAGACTGAAATATTTATAAATAATCATATAAAAATAGTGTGAAACAGACATATAAATAGATAGATTAACAAATAGAAAGATAAATAGACAGATATTTACATGGACAGAGATGTGCATGCAGATACACTGATGGCCCAATGGCCAAAGACATACAGATGGACTGATAGAAAAAAGATAGACGTATAGATATGTAAGTAGATGGATATGTTTGTATATGATTATTTGTGAACTTCTTACTTGTGAACATTTTTTTAATATTTTAAGATGTAAATAAAACTGTACATTGGCTTGGTTAGTAACAAATATAGAAAACCACAGAAATCATTGCAGTACTTACCTCTGAACATTTTTAACAATTCTGGAAGTGAAATAATACTGTACATTGGATTGGTTAGTGAAAAATACAGTAAGCCACAGAAACGTTGCAGCAATTATATAACCCCAAATGGTAGTATGAGCAGTAGGTGAAGGATCCCATCTAGAAAGTATGCAAATGTTAAATACATAAGTTAATTTTTTTCTAAAGCTTTATCACATAAAAAATATATAAATATTATACATGCGGATTTATTATTTTCAGATATTTTTGTATTTTATTCATGCATATTTTAAATGCAAGCAGTAATAACTACAAAAACAAACAATAATAATAATAGTTACTTGTAGTTAGTAATAAAGCAATGTATAGAGTGTGATTATATTACGATTAATATTTTATGTAATTTTATTATGTATCTAAGCACATATTGTAGTTATCTGTAAATATGGAAAACTAGAGTACCAAATCAAAAATAGTTTCTTATGAACTATAGTAAACATAGAATCAAAGTCATATATATATATATGTAATAAATAAAGTTTGATATCTGTATTCGTTTCACAATATATGTAATATACAAATCAATATATAATATCAAAATACAGTACAATTTATATAAATTATATTCTTTTAGAAGTACTTTCGACTATACACTTTGTAGTCTTTATCAACTATATAACGTTGAATAATCAAAATGAGACAACCCTTAATAATACCCATAGTTCAATTCAGATTTCCCACAATTCTGTTATCTTAACATTTGATGACTGGCGATTCATTAACATTTGACGATTTCTTGAAATCAACATAGCCTCTTTTATTTTACGTTTATTATGACAACGTTCAATTTGAATAATTTTCATATTTTTATAATCAAATTTAAATCCATATTGACAAGATTTATTATGATCAAATATAACAGATGATGAAGGTTTATATATATTATACCGGTCAGAATTGTATGTTCATTTAACAAGGTTTAGAATCTAAGCAAAAGTACCCGAAATCCACTCATGCCCGAGATACACAGGTCATGAGCAATCATGAATTCTGCCTATTTGCTCTTCTCTAAAACTATAACATTATAAACAACACTTTTTATGATAACAGATGAAATTTTATTCATTCTGGTCCCAGAGACACAGCGGAGAAACATGAGATCTACAGGGTAATTAGTATAACTAAATAATATCAAATCTTGGCTCAATCAAATACCTTATGTGAAGGGGCAATCTATAAATTTAAATGAATTTATATAGCTAGCATTGTAAAAGAAACATGAAATTTTTATAGTATCCATCCAGAATGAGCAAAAACAGAACAACCCAGAGATAAATGTCCATTTAAAATAATCAATTATAATTTCTAAATATTACTAACACTATTATAAAGATTAAATGGGATTCGATGAGTGAAATTCAGAAAGACACAAACGCATGAGTAATTCAACATAATTTAATGAACATAAACAATTTAATTTACATTAGAAACATAGCACAGATTTCATGTGGTTATTACTTTGCATATGGGCAACTGATTTAATATGCTAATGAACTATAAATAATAATAAATTAATGTTATCAATGCTGTGATCATTACTTTAAGTAAAGATAAGGACGTTTATAATTTCATCTCCAAAGAGAGGTTTACTCTTGATATAACAGATTAGTAATTTATCGTTCATGAGCATATCTGGGCCCGTACAAATGAGGAATGGGTTAGCCTAAATAAGCTTTACTGTGACAATCCTAAAACACTCGACTAATTATTAAATGAGTGGTTTACAAACATCACTGTGCCACATCTTATAGATAATATGAGAACTATACATAAAAAGAATTCACAGTGCTGACTATAATGATAGCGTTAAAAGTGGAGTTTATGTCCATCTTTGGACTAAACGCTTTATCATATAAGAGATCACTTGTATTTATAACAAGGCGGTATTCAAAGAGACGAGTAGTAAGTTTTCATAATACGTTTGCCGACGTTATCCAATGAAGAGCCTTAACAAATTAATGTTTGTCCTGAGGTCGGAACTACCAAATCTCATAAGTTACATGAATTCCGGAGGAATAAATATGACCAAGCAAAATACAAAATCTCAAGAATGCTATCGTAAGTAAGCAATGCGAATGTAGCTTAAGTCTTAAACATTTTTAATGTACAAATTTAAGCTTAAATAAAATAATAATATCATGCGTAATGCTATGACAAAATATTAATCCACTCAGCAATGTATGTAAAATCTTAGCAAATTAGGATGTCAAATATAAAAGAGGGAAAATATTATTTTCCTATTTATTAACCCCCGAGTATTCTTAAACGATATTATATTATAAGCAAGTTAATGCTTAATGGCATATAAGTAATAAGTAGTTATTAAAATATATTAATAATCAGATTTATTTAAAGAACATTATAGCATCAACAACAAAAAGTTTATCTTATCCCATAATATGACGTTTTAAACAATCCGCCATTAAGCATATATTTCAAAATATTCATCAGAGCAAACTGCATTCAATAAGAAATTTTAAGTTTAACTATTTAAATATTCCCAAAATATTGGAATGGTGGCTGAAATGATATAAGTTTGCTAGGTTGAAACATTAGCACACTAAAATTAATTTAATAAAATACATAGTTTAAAATAAGTTTTGCCGCATGGAAAAGATAACTAAAGCATGAAACTTAAAAATTAAGATAGATTTAAAATATAATTCTGTGCTAGCATTTTATAGAACGAGATTTTTTAAAACTTAAGAGAGAAAATCACAAATTTAATGATAATTAAGTTTATAGTCAGTTATCAAATAAATAAAGATTACATTATGAGTACAATTAAAATTTAGGAAAGAAGTGAGGAATATAAAGAGTTCATTCTTTGGCAAAACGGATTACCTTTAAAAGTTATGGCGGCCATTTAGGATAATGTATACGAAGTTTAGATGTGAAGGCACTGTCAACAAAATAATGGTAGGCATCTTCCAATAGTTCTTTTAGAGCTAAACATAACAGTTTTCAAGTAACGATGGCATGGCAGGAAGGCAGAACAAAGGCGATCTAAGATCAGGGAGGTAAATTCCTTCTACTCAGTTCATTTTGTTTCCACTCTCTAATCGAACACAAGAGATGAGTGATTTGAACTCCTTTTGTGCATTCCTAAAACTTCTGCTCCTCCTATACTTGAAATTTGGCAATATTGGAAGATGTAAACAAATACGTTCCAGAAAGCATTATTTAAACATATTTTTAAAATTGCAAATAACTTTAAGAATATGATTTTTGTCAGTTTGACTTGAAATAGTTAAATGAGAATGGCATTTTTAAATTGTAATAATACTTTCTAGAATTTTCTGGCATTGCTTTAGCTTTACATTAATTGTATTTATTTTTATATCTGTAATACATATACGCAGATACACAATTATCTAAGTGAAGAGAATTTACAAGCTTGGAAATAAAATATACTTAAGCTAAAATAATAATTCAACTGGTTACACATAACCATTTTGAATAAACAGGGTGGAAGTTATGTGTATATGTGTGTGCTTAACATTCCTGGATGACCAAATAAACATATAAATTGGTTCAAACTCTACTTTAAAGGTCTGTAATGTCATCAGGCATTGAAGTTAAATATGTACTACATATTTACCACTTTAATATATATATATATAATTATTCAAAACAATACAATAATTCAGACATCGTATATAGTAATTTAAAGTGACGGTTCCATCCTCACGCTTTACTTCAGATTTGCTCATATATAAGCATTTGAGTCATAGAAATAAGAGGATTCCTTTTATTCCTGCATAAATACTATATCTTGTATTGGTGAGAAAGTATTCATTTATTATTAACACTCGCAAAGCATATGCACAATTAGCTTAAAAGGCTGATATTTGAATGTAATAATTAATACAATAAAAAATATTTTAAAAAACAAATATATACCACAATTTAATAGAAGTACTTTCAACTATCTATGTAGTCATTATCAACTAGATTCAAATTGTATTACAAAAAAACCATTACAAATGTAAACAAAAAGTAATACATCATACATCAATTTTCCCACAATTCATTAATTTTTATATTGGCAGCCTGTCTATTTATCAAATGTTGCTTTTCACTTTTTATTAACATAGCTTCTTTAATTTTGCATTTATTATTATTTCTTTCAATACACAAAATCTTAACTTTATTAAAATCAAAATCAAAACCTTAATTACATGTTACATTATGATCAAAAAATACTGATGGTGATACATCATCATTTCTAACATTCTCTTGTCTTGATTTTTGTACTCGTTTATATAACAACAAATGCTCCTTTGATCTTTTCTCCAATGTAACAACAAATGCTCCTTTGATCTTTTCTCCCATGTATGATGTACCTTGGAGAAAAGATCAAAGGAGCATTTGTTGTTATATAAATGAGTACAAAAATCAAGACAAGAGAATGTTAGAAATGATGATGTATCACCATCAATATTTTTTGATCATAATGTAACATGTAATTAAGGTTTTGATTTTGATTTTAATAAAGTTAAGATTTTGTGTATTGAAAGAAATAATAATAAATGCAAAATTAAAGAAGCTATGTTAATAAAAAGTGAAAAGCAACATTTGATAAATAGACAGGCTGCCAATATAAAAATTAATGAATTGTGGGAAAATTGATGTATGACGTATTACTTTTTGTTTACATTTGTAATGGTTTTTTTATAATACAATTTGAATCTAGTTGATAATGACTACATAGATAGTTGAAAGTACTCCTATTAAATTGTGGTATATATTTGTTTTTTAAAATATTTTTTACTGTATTAATTATTGTATTGTTTTGAATAATTGTATATATTTTATTATAATTGAAATAGAGACATTGATTAATAATTTTATATATATATAAAACAAGTCATAAATTTTGTAACATTTTTAAGCTTGCATTTAAATGATCACTAGATGGAGCTTACCAATAGCTGTAAACAAGATTTACTTTTATAAGTGCCAAAAAAGAAAGAATTCAAAATTTCTATAGTTAAGTCCTTACCTCCACACCAATTGGTTTTGTGTTTATGGCTCACTTCAGTGGAGGGCTGGGACTCTAGAAACTAGATCTAAAATACTAAGTCAAAACTTATCACTTATAAAAGATGTTTCTATCAATTTGAAATTCTGAACTTTTCAGACATGTAAATGTCTTCAAATCCAGCTTTTCAAACCAGATAGCTATGTGGGTCTGAATTCAACTCAGTTTCATCATATAGTAAAAGTCTCTGCAATATAGCATCACAAAAGCCTCCAAAGGTACACTTATAATATTTAATAAAACTAGTCATAAATTTTATAACTTGCTTTTAAGCTTGCATTTAATGATAACTAGATGGAGCTTACCAATAGCTCTTATCAAGCTTTATTTTATAAATGCTGAAAAAGAAAAAATGCAAAATGTCTATCAGAAAGTTTCTGTCTCCAGATCAATTGTTTTCAAGTTTATGGATCACCTCAGTGGATCACTGTGACTTTAGAAACTCGATCTAAAATACTAAATGAAAAGTCAACACTTATAAAACACATTTCTATCAATTTGAAAATCTGAACTTTTCAGACACGTAAATGTCTTCAAATCCAGCTATATGGGTCTGAATTCAGCTCAGTTTCACCATATAGTAAAAGCCTCTGCAATATAAAATGGCAAAAGGCTTCAAAGGTACACATACAATAATCAATAATACAACTCATAAATTTTGTAACCTGCTTTTAAGCTTGCCTTTAATAATCACTAGATGAGCTTACCAATAGATCTAATCAAGCTTTATTTTATAAGTGTCGAAAAAGAAAGAATTCACAATCTCTATCAGAAAGTCCCTATCTCCACACCAATTGCTTTTCCGCTTATGGTTCACCTCAATGGAGCACTCAGACTCTAGAAACTAGATCTAAAATACTAACTCAAAAGTCAGCACTTGTAAAACACATTACTATCAATTTGAAAGATTGAAATATTCAGACACATAAATGTCTTCAAATCCAGCCTTACAAACCAAATAGCTATATGGGTCTGAATTCAGCTCAGTTTCACCATATAGTAATACCCAATGTAATATAACATCGCAAAAGTCTTCAAAGGTACACTTATAATATTTAATAAAACTAGTCATAAATTCCATAACTTGCTTTTAAGCTTGCATTTAATGATAACTAGATAGAGCTTACCAATAGCTCTTATCAAGCTTGATTTTTTAAGTGCCAAAAAGAAAGAATTCAGAATCTCTATCAGAAAGTCCCTAAATCCAGACCAATCAGTTTTGAGCTTATGGCTAACCTCAGTGGAGGCCTGGATCTTTAGAAATACGATCGAAAATACCAAATCAAAAGTCAGCACTTATAAAACATGTTACTTTCAATTTGAAAGCCTGAACTTTTCAGATGTGTAAACGTTTTCAAATCCAGCCTTACAAAGCAGATAGCTATAAGGGTCTGAATTCAGCTCAGTTTCACCATATAGTAATAGCTCTGCAATTTAGCATCACAAAAGCTTTCAAAGGTACACTTATAATAATTAATTAAAACTGGGGGTTTGGAGTTAGGTGATCAGAGGTTGGTATCAATACTATTTTGCCATAAAATCAAAGATAAATAACAATTAGCAAATAATAAAATAAGAAATAAAATTGAAAAATTTCCAAAAAAATTGACAGATGTTTGTAATATTTTAAATACAAGTATATTTTATACACCTGAAGTCTAAATGCAACATTGGGGATTTAAACACAGACTATTGACCACAAATATGTAAACAAGAGAAATGATTTCCAATATACATATTTTGTGCTGAACCATCACTCATCAGTTGGTCCATGTCATCACTTCTCACACATGTACATAATCAGTGCTCAGTTTATATTAATAGATGTTTATTACTATTAGTCATAAATAATGTCATCAAATTAAAAAGAACTCAATAAACAAATGAACTACATTTACCGATTTTTTTTAAAGGCTTATTTTATTTAATAGACAAAACACTTTTATTGTTTTTTCACATTACATTTAGGTGTTAAATCTGTGAAATGCCTCACATAATGAAGACAATCCTGAAAACAATCTTTCTAATTTTCATTCACCCTAATTGGGTATTTAATGTATTATAACTAAATACAGATCAAAAATAATCAAGAAAATATTTCCCCATTTAACTGTTGCAGGGATTTAATTTATTTGTATTATTCTATGATTTTAAATCTTTTAATTTTTTGTCAGATATTTTTTTTACCATTGAAAGAACTAAGAAATCAAAGATTAGTTCTTTGGGATGATAAGGGATGCCCAGTGATTTGTGTTCTCTACCATATGGAGTCATCACATCTTGGAGGTAATGTAAAATGTACTTCAATTTTCATCTTGGTTTACTAATTTTTGTAATCACGTGTAATATATTTTTAATACTTATTAATTTTAATATTTATTATATATGGATTAATGTTTCTTTTATAATTAAACATTTGATGACATAAAAGTGTGATGCTTGTTAAGTATATAAATTAAAATACATTAGCTTTGGTCTTATTTTTTTCAAGATTGAATTCATTAATTAGGTACTTTTCTCTGTATGCTGCCATTATATTTTAGGATTTTAATATATATCTTAATTTATTGATTTTTGTTGATTGTAATATTAAAATACTTTTAATTTGAGAATATTCTTTCTTATGTTAGTTTATGCAATATTTTTAGCTGCTATATTTATGATAGTCCAGCATATTTTCATGGTCTGCCACCATATTTTAAAAGTTAAATAAGGTAGTATTGTTTTTTTTTGTCTTTATAACACTATGTTTTGGTTACATGATTACACAAACTTTTTTGATTATTTTCTAATTACTAATATTTTGGATATTTGATTTGTAGAAGTATTGGGGGGAGGCATGTGATTACACTGTTTTTTTTTTGGGGGGGGGTGTTTCTTGCCTAATTATTGTTTTTGAAATTTGATTTTTTTCCCTCGATTATGCTTATTTGTATGAGAGTTTTGGTTTTTTGATGTAAATTAATCAAATATTAATATATTGTTTTTGAAATTATTTTTAATCATATGTAATATGGTTTTACAGTTTTTAAAATTAAGTACTGACCTATAAACCAATTTAGATTTAACAGCAAAGTTCATATCCTAATTAACTCTCCACTACTTCTAAATAATGCTTTTTCAATCCAATACAAATAACACACACACACACACACACACATATATATATATATATTATAACCTACACTCCCAACACCGCTCATATACATTACATGAACGAAATGCCCAGGCGCCAGTTCTATTAATGAATAGAACAATATAACAAAATATATGATACAAAATTATTAGAGACTCTTCAATTAAGTCTATGTTCAGCTCAGCTCAGTGGGAGGCTATAGGAAGTTCATAAGATATATGATTATAAGTAAATCAAAGAAGAAATATTACACAACATTAAATATAATGTAAATCCTTTTTATTAATTAATTGCATGATAAAGAATCACAATGTTTATTTATACAATCTATTAAAAATATTCTTTCAACTTAATTTCTTCCTTCATCCAAGTATAACATATATCAGCTTGCTAAAATTATATTCCTAAACAATTCTATGACTTGGCATATCATAATCTAAACATCTACTTTAATGCCAATCAAGAAATAAACAATAAGGTCTCAGGGAATTTAACAAACACAGTTGAATTAAATAAATACATTGACCCATAAGTTATAATTCTAAAGTATGATAAGATGTAATGAAACAAATTGACTAAATATTTTACTGTGTTTCAATAATAAGATAATGACAGAAATAGGGTATTTTAATCTCATATCATCATCTAACAAATATACTAACTTGGCAACTTTTCTAATACTTTTATCCAATGGCAAATGTTCCTTATAATGTTTGGATTAAGAGACAATATTGTCAGACACCAGCAGATTTATTATTATAACTCTAAAATAATATATCTATTTTGTAATAGATTTATGAAATGTGGAGATGTGGAAATGGAAACACGAATGTACACAATAATAACTCAAGACACAGTTTTTAAGATTTTAAATAATTAAAACAAATCATTTATTACAATAAATAAAATTTGGTTTAACATGATATTTACAATTGGACTACTTGTCTTACAGATTTTTAAATTATCAAATAAACTTTGAGCATCAGTTTGGGATTATCCCTATTATCAAAGCAAATTAACAACAAAACTTAGATGTTCTGACTTTGAACATATGCTTTGCCTACATGTTTCATCTACATGCACTAAATAAACAACATGTTATATTATTAGCACAAAAAATACTTTTGAGAGGATATTACTATTGATTAATAAAATAAATCAAATTAATTATATTTGGCTCTCAACAAAGCAACTTTCTCTAATTGACTAAATAATCACATTCAATTACGTATACCTTTCATGCATAGCAACAAAATCATGTTCATTCTAATGATTTGATGACTTATAACCTTTATTTAAATAAATACACTGTATTTTAAAATATTTATTTCCTGTTTTAATCTCAATAACTTTATACTTCTATTTAAATGAATGTAATGTATTTCAAAACATTCATTTCTCATTTTAATTTCAATAACTCTATACTTTATATACGCGATATTATTTATATTATGCATGTGTGTGCATGTTCAAGCAGCAATAATATAAAATAATCTTTTCTACAAACTCTCCATTCATCGAGAAAATATCATATAATTATTTTATTTCGGACAATGTCATAATTCATCAATAAAATAAGACACTAATACTACATCAAGAATTAATTTAACAATTTATCTGGCCACATATTAATTAACACATAGCTATATTTTCATGATTATACATACTATACGTTATAAGGGAATTCTACATGAGGAGCAGATGAACTCTTACTGAACACTTCTACAATAATTCATCTGATTCTAAATACAATGTTGGTGGGGAACCTTTCCTCATCACCAAGAATCTAAGAAAAAAAATGTCACTTAACTTCCTAAACATCATTTAATCATACTTCAACAATAAATCATCTACTTCTAAATACACTATTGGTGGGGACTTATTCCTCATCACCAGGGCTCTAAGAAAACATCACTTCAAAAAATATTATTTAATCATATGCATATAATATAAACTAGGCTCTACTCATGGAAAATTATTAACATATACTAAATAAGCAAAATCTTTTATCCCTACAAACATTATAACGCAATCAGATTTCTTTCCATTCTCATAGCTTTTCTAAATATCGAGCATTATAAATACACACTGGCAGATAAATACATACAGATAACATACTAATCTGTTCAACTCAGTAGAATACGACAGCATCCAAAATTTATACATAAAATATTCACAAACTGAACTTTATCAAACAAATGTCATAATTGTGCAAAACAGACACACACCCACAAATAAAAGTATATATAAAATTAGCTCTAAATTACACACTATGCAGGCAACATGGTAATTAAATATTGCATTAAGGTATAACTTTTAATTTAGAATAAACTTTAGGTTACTTTTAAAATTTAATGGTTATAATTATTACGAATGAACTTTCTTTCATATCTAGCAAACTATTTCTATTATACGTTCGTTGATTTAAAAAAGAACAAAATTCTCACTTTGAGATAATAAAGTATACAAAATAAATATAAACCTCTCTAATAATATATTATAAAAAAATATTTCTTTCTTTTACCTTCGTAAAAGAACAATAAGACATATTTATACAAAATCAATTTTTACCAGCGTATTTCTCATTTGGATACGCTTTGGAGACGATCTAGAAGGTCAAAATAACCCAAATTATAAATAAAACATAATAATAAGTAAGCCTATTTATCTATAATATACATTAATAATGACAAGCAATAAAAAAAATACAGAAACAAAAGTTATTAGTTTTGTAACTTAAAATAAAAGTTCACTTGCAAAGGTCTGCTCCAGGTTTATGAAACAAAATGGGACACATTCCAAACTGAATTTAAATTAAAATAAACTGCTGTGGGATAACTAAACAAATATAATCATACTTAAATAGGATTCAGCATCTCCAATGTTCATAACAAAGTTATTTGAGGTACTATATCATACATAAGCAATCAATTCCTGTTCTATTATGACGAAAATACAAGACAACTTTAACTACAGTTGAACAGGAATTATTTCACTCGCTCCGTAATAGTTTGTAAATTAAACATACAATTATTCTTAGTAGTTTCCTGAATAGCATTTAACACTTTGTAATTTAATATACGCATAGTTTATTTTTGATTATTTCCAATTAAGATACCATGACTCATTATTAATTCTTCAATTAATAATATTTGTTTTATATTTCATCTTTATCGAAGAGAACAAAAATTACCCGCATTTCTATCCTTCTATTCGATTTAAGCAAATACTTAATTTGAAGTAACTCACATTTTATTTCCTTCATTTAAAATACATGTTATTTCCAGAAATACCAAACAAATAAATACTGTCATCTCCTTATGATGAATTTAAACATTTCATGATTTATTAAAATATGCATATCCTTAATTTTATGTTTAATCCTCATAAATACATAACACGAAAAATAGTGAAAAATTAAAATATATTCTGTAAAATAGTTCTGCATGCGTTTTCCAGATATATTAAAAGACACACATTGGTTAATGATACAATGATAATATTCATACAATTTATTCTTATTTAAAATGACAATTAAATGAAGTAATGTAGACTGGACGTTAGCAACATACATTTTTAAAAGAAAGCAATAGTTACGAAGAGGTTAATTCAAAATGTTTAAATCAAGGAGAGCAAAGTAAACTATGTACCTTTTTAAAATTTAGAATTGCATCTTAGTTAACTTTTTCCATAATAAGTTTCTTAAGATCCTTTCGAAGTTTTACTCCAAAATCTTTTTTTTTAAAATCACTTTGACTTCAGCAACTGGCTTTTAATTTTCACAATAATGAGCCACCGTTTACTGGCTACAATTACATTACATAATAAGCAAATTTCTACTGGAGATCTTTGTTAAATAGCTCTCTTTAGCAAAGGTCATTTCCCTTCACAAGGTTACTCCCATGCTTCTCTTCTATCTCAGTTAATTACATATTCAAAAAAAATCTTTTCTAAAAAAAAAATCACTTTGATTTTTAGAACTAAATGAAAACAAATAATAATAATAATAATAATAATAATAATAATAATAATAATAATAATAATAATAATAATAATAATAATAATAATAATAATAATAATAATAATAATAATAAAATAAATAGCTTTTACAAAATTGAAAGACATGAATATTAATTAACTGTTAACAAAAATGGTTAATAATTTATTTAATTTATAAAATAATTCATTGATTCAACTATCTATTAATCATTGGAAAAAAATATATATTTGTTAAATTAGTTAAGATAATTACTGTAACTTAAATGTTTTTATTGTGAATGTACTATTGTTTGCTGTTATTAAAAGATGAATATGAAATGAAAATTAATACAGACATGTATGCATGCACATGTACTACAAACTAAATATTAAACTATCTTAACTAAATATAATTGAAACTGCTATTAATTGTTGACAAAAAGGATAAGTATTAATGAATAAAGGATTTTGAAACTATTCAACCAATATTATACTAACATAGGATAACTTTGCATTTTCCTGCCCAAATATACCAATTCCTATAATAACAACCCCTCTCTCTGGCATTAAATACCTCATTAACCACACTAATAATAACGAATACTTATAAAGTGGTCAATCAACTGCATAAGCAATCCATATCTACACTTTAAACAACTCCAGCAAAAAAAAAATTTTAATGCTAAGGCTATTTCATTTTTTTTAATATAATATAACCATTTAATACAGATACAAAGCATCTCAATTTCTTATGCCCATTCAGAAGGTCACAAATCCCCTGTCCTTATAAAGAAAAAAAATGAATTAAGTAACACCGTTAGGTTATGTTAATCATTATTAAACAACACAAATAAAATTAATTACACTTTAGGAAACTATGCATACAGAATTTTTATATTCTCACATCTCTTAACCATCTGGTACTTGAACTGGATATGGTATTAAGCTACAAGCATTATAGGTACTTCTTAAATCTTGTGCATATATTCCTGATTTCTTTTCTTCTAACAAATGTTTCTACATGAGAATTCATCCTTATTGTCTGGGATTTAACTTTAACCTTTTGGCTCTTTTTTTCTTTGTTTTTAACTTTCTTAAGAGTATTTTCATGAACTAACTATCTTTTTGCCCTTTTGAGTTTAAATTTGGCCTTTCTCAAGCTTTCTTCTAGATCAATAACTTTTTTTACTTTTAAGACAGCCTATACAAAATGTATGTGTCTTCTTAAACTTGCATTTAATTTTTAGCTTATCAGTCTCTTTAACATGATTACAATATTCCATTATTTTTTCTATAATAGGCATTATATGTTTACTACCTGCATATAACACCTTTCTACAAACATTCCTCTTCATATTACGATCTACATTATCAAGAGCACACTCAGAAACTATTCCTCTATTTTTATTTTTAAATTTATTGCTGGTAATATCAGTAATCTTTACTAATTTACTTCTTAAAATTTCTAGATATTTCATGCCCAAAGAAAACACTCCCAACTTTATTAGTCTAATAATCTCATCATTTTTATCATAATTTTCCTTAAAATCATTAAACTCATTCATAACTTCCTTCTTATTCAATTTTAGTTCTTGACTAACTATCTCTTTAATATTTTGGTATGCCTTTAATTCATCTCTATATAAACTATAATTCTTATGAATTAATCTAGCAATCGGTCGACCTTTATCTTTCAGTGATAATACTACATTATTATCATTTAACCTACTCTGATGTAGTTGATCCCTAATATCTAATTCTATAATTTCCATCTTGAATATCTGGCTACTAACATTTTTACTAACGTCTTTCACTTCTATACTTTGACCGTTGCTATCTTGCACTTCTAACTTCACTTCTGATATTTCTGACTTTATTTCTAATCTCACTTCTACTTTTATTTCTGATTCTGGTTGAACTTCATCTGATAATTTCTCTGGCATTATTTTTAGCATTTCTAATCCTACCTCTAATTTAGTTTCTAATACTTCTGGTTTTATGTGTTGGACATTCTTCCTGAACATTCTTGACATCATCTCTCTAAAATCTTCCTTTGTCATCATACTATTTTTCATCTCTAACATCATACTATTTTTATCTCTAGCATCTGTTTATATCTTTTATCATCATTCTTATCTATTAACTCAATCAATTTAGAGTAATCAAATGCTCCTCCCAATGTAAAATTTTCTGCCTTACTATCTTCTCTATTCAGGACATTCATAGTTTCATTTCCCTTATCCATATCAGGAGACAAGACAATTGCCTCTGGAGATAATATTTCTTGGGACCCATCCAACTCTTCACCAATATTAAACTCTTCCATAACTTTATATTTTTACTTATTAATAATTCACAGACAATGAAAAGGTAAGGTAAATAAAAAAGATAAGATAAAATATGGTAAGATAAGGTAAGGTACATCAGCTTCACTCCCCCTCCCCAATCAAACAATCTAAATTTCCCCATCATCACTTATATGTACATAAGATTATTCTAGTATGTTTATTTGTGTTATTTCATGCAACATTCGGTTTCCACATTTGATAGAAAAATTATGGTACTGTATACTCTGATAAAATCTCTATGTTCACCTACATTTATACTGTACATTAAATTGACTTCTATATAATAATAAAGACAGCACAATTTTAATAAGCATGATCATTAAGTTAAGTTCTCTGCATGATTCAAGACTATAATTAATATTTACAATGCCACACAACTTCCATTTATCAAGTTTTGTATATTGGTTGTATACAATATAATCCTATCAGGCATACATCATTATAATTATCAAGCCCACAAATCCACAACTTGTCTTATCTATGTCACAATATATCCATACATCAAATGTTGGGAATCCAGAAACCAACTCCATATCTAATCATTGTGACTTGACACATCAAATATAAACACTAGCATTATAATTATCCACCATTAATCAATCATGCAGCCATGTTAGCGCATCAGAAAACCCACTATAATCATCATCATTGTGCCTAATACACTGGACAACAAAAACCAGTTCTATAGTTAATCATCTATTAACCAATCAGGCCATTATGCTGGTCATTCAGAAAACATATACTGAGATCATCATCAATCAATATATCATGCCAAGTTACCCAATCATTAACAAATCAATGTCAATCGATGCCCAAAGTTGTCACACCAGAACACGTTAAATAATGTGAAGAATATACTAAACTACTCGATGCCAAGTCATCTGGGCACCACAATCCAACCTAGACTATGTGTAGCGCGACTACACATCACACATCCACATTGGTCACCAGAAAACCTAGTCCAATCATCATCATTGCACAATTGATTGAGCTACCACATTCATACAACAAAATCTGTATTGCAATCTATTTACTGAAATGTCAAATATATCTCAAGCCACCACAACGGGTATCCAGAAAACATACTTCTCATCATCATCAGTCAATCGATGCCCCAAAGGTGGTGCACCAGAAAATGTACCCTATAACCTACACTCCCAACACCACTCATATTCATTACATGAACGAAATGCCCAGGTGCCAGTTCTATTAATGAATAGAACAATATAACAAAATATATGATACAAAATTATTACTGAGACTCTTCAATTAAGTCTATGTTCAGCTTAGCTCAGTGGGAGGCTATAGGAAGTTTATAAGATATATGATTATAAGTAAATCAAAGAAGAAATATTACACAACATTAAATATAATGTAAATCCTTTTTATTAATTAATTGCATGATAAAGAATCACAATGTTTATTTATAAAATCTATTAAAAATATTCTTTCAGCTTAATTTTTTTCTTCATCCAAGTATAACATATATCAGCTTGCTATAATTATATTCCTAAACAATTCTATGACTTGGCATATCATAATCTAAACATCTACTTTAATGCCAATCAAGAAATAAACAATAAGGTCTCAGGGAATTTAACAAACACAGTTGAATTAAATAAATACATTGACCCATAAGTTATAATTCTAAAGTATAATAAGATGTAACGAAACAAATTGACTAAATATTTTACTGTGTTTCAATAATAAGATAATGACAGAAATAGGGTATTTTAATCTCATATCATCATCTAACAAATATACTAACTTGGCAACCTTTCTAATACTTTTATCCAATGGCAAATGTTCCTTATAATGTTTGGATTAAGAGACAATATTGTCAGACACCAGCAGATTTAATATTATAACTCTAAAATAATATATCTATTTTGTAATAGATTTATGAAATGTGGAGATGTGGAAATGGAAACACGAATGTACACAATAATAACTCAAGACACAGTTTTTAAGATTTTAAATAATTAAAACAAATCACTTATTACAATAAATAAAATTTGGTTTAACATGATATTTACAATTGGACTACTTGTCTTACAGATTTTTAAATTATGAAATAAACTTTGAGCATCAGTTTGGGATTATCCCTATTATCAAAGCAAATCAACAACAAAACTTAAATGTTCTGACTTCGAACATATGCTTTGCCTACATGTTTTATCTACATGACACTAAATAAACAACATGTTATATTATTAGCACAAAAAATACTTTTGAGAGGATATTACTATTGATTAATAAAATAAATCAAATTAATTATATTTGGCTCTCAACAAAGCAACTTTCTCTAATTGACTAAATAATCACTTTCAATTACGTATACCTTTCATGCATAGCAACAAAATCATGTTCATTCTAATGATTTGATGATTTATAACCTTTATTTAAATAAATACACTGTATTTTAAAATATTAATTTCCTGTTTTAATCTCAATAACTTTATACTTCTATTTAAATGAATGTAATGTATTTCAAAACCATCATTTCTCATTTTAATTTCAATAACTCTATACTTTATATACGCGATATTATTTATATTACGCGTGTGTGTGCATGTTCAAGCAGCAATAATATAAAATAATCTTTTCTACAAACTCTCCATTCATTGAGAAAATATCATATAATTATTTTATTTCGGACAATGTCATAATTCATCAATAAAATAAGACACTAATACTACATCAAGAATTAATTTAACAATTTATCTGGCCACATATTAATTAACACATAGCTATATTTTCATGATTATACATACAATACGTTATAAGGGAATTCTACATGAGGAGCAGATAAACTTTTACTGAACACTTCTACAATAATTCATCTGATTCTAAATACAATGTTGGTGGGGAACCTTTCCTCATCACCAAGAATCTAAGAAAAAAAAACGTCACGTAACTTCCTAAACATCATTTAATCATACTTCAACAATAAATCATTACTTCTAAATACACTATTGGTGGGGACTTATTCTTTATCACCAGGGCTCTAAGAAACATCACTTTAAAAAAATATCATTTAATCATATGATTATAATATAAACTAGGCTCTACTCATGGAAAATTATTAACATATACTAAATAAGCAAAATCTTTTATCCCTACAAACATTATAACGCAATCAGATTTCTTTCCATTCTCATCGCTTTTCTAAATATCGAGCATTATAAATACACGCTGGCAGATAAATACATACATATAGCATACTAATCTGTTCCACTCAGTAGAATATGACATCATCCGAAATTTGTATATAAAATATTCACAAATTGAACTTTATCAAACAAATGTCATAATTGTGCAAAACAGACACCCACCCACAAATAAAAGTATATATAAAATTAGCTCTAAATTACACACTATGCAGGCAACATGGTAATTAAATATTGCATGAAGGTATAACTTTTAATTCAGAATAAACTTTAGGTTACTTTTAAAATTTAATGGTTATAATTATTATGAACTAACTTTCTTTCATATCTAGCAAACTATTTCTATTATATGTTCGTTGATTTAAAAAAGAACAAAATTCTCACTTTGAGATAATAAAGTATACAAAATAAATATAAACCTCTCTAATAATATATTATAAAAAAATATTTCTTTCTTTTACCTTCGTAAAAGAACAATAAAACATATTTATAAAAATCAATTTTTACTAGCGTATTACTCCTTTGGATACGCTTTGGAGAGGATCTAGAAGGTCAAAATAACCCAAATTATAAATAAAACATAATTATAAATAAGCCTATTTATCTATAATATACATTAATAATGACAAGCAATAAAAAAAATACAGAAACAAAAGTTATTAGTTTTGTAACTTAAAATAAAAGTTCACTTGCAAAGCTCTGCTCCAGGTTTATGAAACAATATGGGACACATTCCAAACTGAATTTAAATTAAAATTGACTACTGTGGGATAACTAAACAAATATAATCATACTTAAATAGGATTCAGCATCTCCAATGTTCATAACAAAGTTATTTGAGGTACTATATCATACATAAGCAATCAATTCCTGTTCTATTATGATGAAAATACAAGACAACTTTAACTACAGTTGAACAGAAATTATTTCACTCGCTCCGTAGTAGTTTTTAAATTAAACACGCAATTATTCTTAGTAGTTTCCTGAATAGCATTTAACACTTTGTAATTTAATATATGCATAGTTTATTTTTGATTATTTCCCATGACTCATTATTAATTCTTCAATTAATAATATGTTTTTTATTCCATCTTTATCGAAGAGAACAAAAATTACCCGCATTTCTATCCTTCTATTCGATTTAAGCAAATACTTAATTTGACGTAACTTGCATTTTATTTTCTTCATTTAAAATACATGTTATTTCCAGAAATACCAAACAAATAAATACTGTCATCTCCTTATGATGAATTTAAACATGGCATGATTTATTAAAATATGCATATCCTTAATTTTATGTTTAATCTTCACAAAATCATAACACGGAAAATAGTGAAAAATTAAAATATATTCTGTAAAATAGTTCTGCATGCGTTTTCCAGATATATTAAAAGACACACATTGGTTAATGATACAACGATAATATTCATACAATTTATTCTTATTTAAAATGACAATTAAATGAAGTAATGTAGACTGGACGTTAGCAACATACATTTTTAAAAGAAAGCAATAGTTATGAAGAGGTTAATTCAAAATGTTTAAATCAAGGAAAGCAAAGTAAACTATGTACCTTTTTAAAATTTAGAATTGCATCTTAGTTAACTTTTCCCATAATAAATTTCTTAAAATCCTTTCAAAGTTTTACTCCAAAATCTTTCTTTTAAAATCACTTTGACTTCAGCAACTGGCTTTTAATTTTCACAATAATGAGCCACCATTTACTGGCTACAATCACATTACATAATAAGCAAATTTCTACTGAAGATCTTTGTTAAATAACTCTCTTTAGCAAAGGTCATTTCCCTTCACAAGGTTACTCCATGCTTCTCTTCTATCTCAGCTAATTACATATTCAAAAAAAGTCTTTTCTAAAAAAAAAATCACTTTGATTTTTAGAACTAAATGAAAAAAAAAAAAAAATAGCTTTTATAAACTTGAAAAACATGAATATTAATTAACTGTTAACAAAAATGGTTAATAATTTATTTAATTCATAAAATAATTCATTGATTCAACTATCTGTTAATCATTGGAAAGAAATATATATTTGTTAAATTAGTTAAGATAATTACTGTAATTTAAATGTTTTTATTGTGAATGTACTATTGTTTGCTATTATTAAAAGATGAAAATGAAATGAAACATAATACAGACATGTATGCATGTACATGTACTGCAAACTAAATATTAAACTATCTTAACTAAATATAATTGAAACTGCTATTAACTGTTGACAAAAAGGATAAGTATTAATGAATAAAGGATTTTGAAACTATTCAACCAATATTATACTAACATAGGATAACTTTGCATTTTCCTGCCCAAATATACCAATTCCTATAATAACAACCCCTCTCTCTGGCATTAAATACTTCATTAATCACACTAATAATAATGAATACTTATAAAGTGGTCAATCAACTGCATAAGCAATCCATATCTATGCTTTAAACAATCTCCAGCAAAAAAAATTTTAAAATTCTAAGGCTATTTCATTTTTTTAAATATAATATAACCATTTAATGCAGATACAAAGCATATCAATTCTCTGTGTCCATTCAGATGGTCACAATATATACCTTTCAAAAGTTAACTTTGACAATGGCGGATGCTAATTCATCGAAATATCGATTTGTAATGCGGTTTTGTCCCAAAAATAACAATATATATATATGTATGTAAGTGTGCAATATTATCTCCCTTAATACAAACTAAGGTATAATATGTATATGTAATAAGTATTAATACCTAAAGTAATTAGAACTATGTTTAAAGTATTTACTGTATCAATTATGTATCCTTAATTTGTTTATTTTTTGCTTAAATATTATTTGTAAAATCATTGTTTTTAAAATTTTCTACCCTCTGCATTTTTTTGCCCTGCAAAAATTCTTGATTTTTTTAAATATTTTCTATGCTGAAGAAAATAACCATAATATTTTGATTTTAATATTTAATAATTATTGGTAACGTAACTATTTGCATACTATTTTACAAAACATTTTTGATGAAATATTAAATATTACTCTGCCACCATAATTTTATGTTTCATTCCTTTGTATCTTAGTTTAGTCATTTTTCAACTATATTTAATATCACATGATCAGTGCAATACATATAGAGAATTTTGCCTGTATTCACTTATTTATTTTATCAAATATTATTTGCTAATTTGTATTTCATTGATTAGCCTTGTATTTTTTAACTTTGATTTAGTGATTTATTTTAACACGATACTTTTGATATGCTATTTTGAAAGTAGAATACTTGAGTATTGTTTAAAAGTTTTATTGTGATAATTTCTGGGGGCATTTCCTAATTACTAATATTATTGACATTTGATTTGTTGATTTTGGTCACATAATTATGTCAATTTTTTGATCATTTCTTTATTACTATATTTTAAAAGTGAAATATTTTAATAGTGTTTTAAATTGCTTTTTACACCAATTTTTTTTTTTGTTTGTAATTACTAATACTTGCTAAGTATTCTATTTTGATATTTGATTTTTTTTCTTTGGCTCTGTCACTTGCTTATATTTTGGTCACTTTTTTATTAATAAAAATATTTGGTGTTTGATTTGAAAAGTTATTTGAATTTTTTGGTCAAATGATTGTTTATTTCTATGACAGTTGTGTGGTTTTTGTGATAAAATTTATTTTTTTAACTATATTGGACAAAATAAGTAGAATATTTCATGATGACGATGCAGGGTATTATCTGACATTATTAGCACTTGTTTTAGTCAGCAATACTTTTGGTGAAGTTAACATTCTAAACTGACACCAACAAGTCTTCTTAAAAGACTTTCTTGTTTTTATTCATATCTTTAAACCCTGTTTTTTGTTTTATTTTTCTTATTTTTTTAATTACATTTAATTATAGTTTTGATTAAATTTAACTTTAATTAAACATTATCAGTGTACTCATTTGTTTTTGATTTTAGTTTTTTTTCTTTTTTAAATATATTTGAACTTTGATTAAATAATTTAAATTACACATATTCAGGTAGAAGTATGATATCAGTTGAGAATTTTTTTTATTCTATTAATTTTACTTTAGTACTATAATTTTTATTTTATTCGAAAATAATTAGCATATCCCTTATTTTAAGCTTATTTGAAGATGAGGCTGGTAAAGTTTGTAACATCAAAATATATCATCATCATCATCAACCATTATCAATTTACTACAGGATGAAGGTCTCTCAAAGTTTAATCCTTCTACACCGATCTTTAGCTTTTCTTCTCTACATCACTCTGCACACTTTCTTATTTCATCCATCCACCTCACATGTGGTCTCATTCTGGGTCTTTTACAATCTCTTGGAATCCTGTTTAAGATTTCAGTTGTCCATCTATTATCATCTCTTCTAGCAATATGTCCAGCCCAACTCCACTTTTGTCTTTGAATTTTTTCAATGAGGTCATTAACACCAGTTTGTTCTCTTGCCAGTATATTGCGTTTTTGATCTCTTCTTGTTACTCCTAATATGCATCTTTCGATATTTCTTTAAATGGTCTGAAGTCTCTGTATTGCTCTTCTATTAAGTATCCAAGTTTCAGATCCATAAGTAAGAACTGGTAAAACGCATTTATTATAAACCTTCCTTTTCAATCACATAGGCATATTTCCTTTTAGTATCAAGTTATTTCTACCAAAATCTCTCCAACCAAGTTTAATTCTATGTTTAATTTCATACATTATATTTCCATCTGTATTAATAATTTGTTAAGGTATTTATAGCTGTTAATTTCATCTAACTCAACATAATCAATCTCTACTTTCATATTTTGAGAAAATCCATTGAACATTACTTTAGTCTTTCTAACATTTATCTTTAGTCCTGCGACATTTCCTGCAGCTCTAAAGCATTATTGGAAAAAAAAAAAAAACAACTACATCATCCGCAAAATCTAAATGACTTAAATAATCTCCATTTACTTTCACTCCTTTAGCTTCCCATTTTAATTCACAAAATACTTCTTGCAGCACTGGTGTAAAAAGTTTTGCAGATATGGAATCACTCTGTCTTACAGCCTTCTCATTATTGACATTCCTAGTATCATTTGCTGTTGCATTTTTATAAATATTATTTAAAATATGGCAATATCCTGGATTTGTGACTTGATGATCCAATGCTTTAATCACTGAAGAAATGTTTACACATACACACACACACACACACACACACACACATATATATATATATATATATATATATAATCACATTACATTAGTTAAGCACTTTAGTAAGTAAAGTGGTGCTGAAAACGTTATTATCATTGTCTGTTAAATTAGTCAAGATTAAAAATTACGCATAGTGTTAGAATCATGCTGGATTTAATAATATTATACATATTTGTCTTAATATGCCTTTACATACATAGGTATTAAAATGAGTAAGAAACAGAATTTTCTGAAACTCTTTATTGTTAAATGTGTGGAATGAATTTAAAGGCAAATATTTTTCCCATTTATTTAAATTTTGTATATTATATTTTCTATTGTTTCAGAATATCTACAAATTGATTTTTTTGAGTTAGTAATAAATGAAAGGAAAATTTAATAATCGAATAGAACATTGATGCTTGTTATCATTTTCAACCATTATAAATTTAATGCATTATAATAAACTTTTCTTTTTATTCCGGTTTTTTTAATTCATAACTTCTTTTCTTGAAATTAAACCATCAGTTTGTTTTATATTTCATGTGATTTTTATGTATAAAATCTCTCAGGATCCCGTTTAAAACTTTCTATTATTTTTTAGCAATATTTGTAACCTGATTCCATTTCAATTACTTAATTATTTCAATGATACCGATGCCATCTGTTTTGGCATACTCATAGTTCATTTTCAATCTGTGTTAGTTGTTTTCAACATACAACTTTCCACACATGGCTAAGTGATTTGAAGTTTCTCTATTGCTTTTCTGTTAAGCATCCAAATTTCAGTTCCTTAAGTAAAAACAAGCAAAACATAATTTATTAAATACTTTAAAAAAAAAACATATAGACATATTTCTTTTTAATATTATTTGCAACAAAAGAATTTCACCCCCAAAATACTATGATTAATTACATTTGCTATGTTTCTTATCTGTATTGATAATCTGACCAAGGTATTTGTATTTATTGACTATATTTTCCGTTTTAACAATTATCTTTAGTGTTTACTATCTTACGTTCTCATAACTCTTGAACATTTTCTGAAGTTCTGAAGCATTATTTGCAACAATAATCATATTATCAATAAAATATAGATGATTTATACAAAATCAATGTAATTTCTTTTTATTAGTTTTATTTTAAACCATTCTTATTATAAAACCAATATAAAATGTTTTGAAAGTAAGAGATGATAACATCATAATACTATTATTAGTGTTAAATTTAGAGTCACCAGAATAATCTAATCATTATTAATGGAATTTGTTGAAATTGTTTAGGAATATGACAAAACCATGAATCTCTATGTTGATGGTATCAAGCTTCCATTTCTGTGGAAATGTCTTTTATATTCTACAAATCCAAAGCATAATGGCAACCTGTACTCATTGATATTTTATATAATGTTATTGTTTTCAATTTGCAAAAGAGATCTTTTCTAAAACAAATAGATTTCTCAATAATGACATGTAAAGTTTTCAAAGATTTTTCAAAGACTGGGAATTTATTCCTAATTCAATGAAAATAGTATTTTCAATTTTTCATCTAAGCAGCAGAGAATCATCTTCTAATCTGAGCACAACTTCTCTAATAATGGACAAAAATACAATTCTACCACATGTCATTTGGGAGTAATTTTGGAGCAAAATCTAATTTATTTTTATCATTTAGGTAAAGTTAGATTAATGTTAATTTATAAGAATAATCTCCATGGACAATTAGCTGGCATTTTCTGAAATTTTGAGAAAAATATTTTAAGAACAGTTTGATTAGCACAACATATTCTGCTAGCTTGGGAATATTATGCTCTTGTTAAAGAAGAAAAATTTCCTATACTAAATTGCAGGACTTAATTTAATATTACATGAGATATATTACTATTTTACTCAAATATACTTCTTCACAATATCTTTGTATTCTTTCATATATTCTTCGACCAGATATCAAGAAAGAAATTACGTCACAAAAAACGTATAAAATGCTATGAAAAAGGTCGGGTTGTCAATAACTCAACATACAGTTTGATTTCCTAAGACTCATATGAAATAAATATATGTCCTTAGAAAGATAAACGAATAATGTATAATTGAAGGACTATTGCTTATAATGGAATTCTTGTGATGTTTCAGATTTCTTTTTCTACATCCAACAAAGAAGCCTACTGAATTTTATTCTGCTAGCTGCAATTGGAGATTTATCAATAGATTCAAGTTAAGTTATGATTATTAAAGTCATCTGTTTCATAAATAAAACTTAACACCTACAGAAATTTGTAAATGTGAAGAAATACACATTATGATCCACATAATTACTGATTAATCTATAGTTACAATGTAAAATTGTAGGATTTTATATAGCCACTGGTAATATTATCTCCTGGTTGGACTGTATTTTGACATTTTTTTAAATCCAACTTGTTCTTTACTTGACTTGAGTCCAAAGTTTTCCAATATGAGTTATAATTATCATATCATAATAGATTCTTTTAGAGTACTGATAAAAGGATGAAAGGTCCACAATTTGAATATTTATATTATCACTTTTCTCACTTATTTAGCATTCCTTCTATTACCTTGCACATGTTTCTTATTTGGATATTTCGTAGGATATTTCTTCTTATATAATTTTGCCAATAATATTTTTATTTTTTCACCTGTTACTTTTAAGATATCAATTACAATTTCATAAAGTTTTGGAAATTTTATTTTCATCATAGATTTAATTGCATGACAAACTTCTCTTAAAATGTTGGAAAATTCAGAAGTTACTTTGTTTTTTCATCCTTTATTACAATATCATATTTTAAAACTCTTTCACAGATTTCATCATTTAGTTTATCTTTTCAATAATACTACATCTTTGTTTTCTAAGTTGAAATGACTTTTCTTCCAAAAGAGAGATATTGTTTTATACTTTTTCTTAATATTTTACAGAAATCCACTTATTTAATTCTCCTCAATGTGTTATTTTTAAACACGTTCATAATAAATCTTTTTTATATACATTATCTGGTCTCAAAAAAAATGTTATGTGGCCCAGTGGTAAAATTAACATAACAGCAGTCAACAATAATTTTTCTACACTAAAAATTTTTAAAATATCTTTAAATAATATTTCTAATAGAAGTAAATGATTTAACAATTAATTTCTACATGGATATATCTAAAATAATAAATTATAAAAAAAACTATCAAATATTTTCTATAACCAAAGTTCAAGTAGTATTTTACTATGTTAATTTTTTTTAATTCTGTAGTTTTTTTACATAAAATTTTGATTCATTTTTCTGCATTTTTGAAATTTTAATTTTTTTTCTTTTTGTGTTTGTAATTTTTAATATTTGATTTACTTAAAATTATTTTTCCATTGTTTTTTTAATAGTGTATTATAAATAAATACAAAAACAATATTTTATAATAACTAGCCCACTGCAGGACAAAGATTTCTCAAAAAGCCTCTCCTACCAGAAAAGTAGAAGGTTTAAGTAGCACTCACCAATTTTGACATTTGCCATTTAAAACATAATGGCCAAATACAAGAGAGTAAATTACTAAATCCTTGAAAACACTTTATATGTCCTGAATTTAAACAAAATATTGTTCCTGCTTCCTGAAGCCCTTCTAAATAATTTTAAAAGATTCAGTTTATTAAGGCGTGCTTTGCATGACAAAATTGATCAGTTCAATTTGGTAACATAAACATTTCATATAATTTTCTTCAAAGATGAATTATAAAAAAGAAATGATTATTTTTTTCTGAATCCTCAGAACTTAAAATGTGAAAGTATCCTGTGGAAGTATTTAAATCGATTTACTTTTAATATTTCAATTAATACAGTTAATAGACAAATAAAGAAAGATTCCGAAAAAAATATTTAAAATTTTTATAAATAGTTTTCATATAAAAATATTAGAAAACTAAAAATAAATATTATCATAGGATTTCATAACATTATATGAAAACAGTATAGTTGATCTTATTTAAGCAATATTATTATTAAAAGTAGTGATTTTATAATATATATATATATTACAATAATAGATTATAACTATGTTGAATTTTTTACAATGCATTAACTATATTTTTTTTCCCACATAAATACTGATAATTTCAATTGACAATATTCTTTTAGTAAATTCAAACATTAAAAATTATCTTCACTCTACAATGTTTGAACCTTGGTCAAACATAGTACCTATTGCAAGCAAATAACAATACGACTTAAATGTGTATAGAATGCTTATAAAACGTTTTATAATATGTTATATTTAATAATGAAAATATATACAACAAAAAAGTACAATGTATATGTGCAATTTTTTTGTATAACAATCGTATAATGTTTATTTGGCATTTAATCACTGGTTAAATCTCAATATTTTTATTTAGGATTTTGTTGAGTCTCCGAAAAATAATTTCAGCTTGTCCGTCCCTTCATGAAAAAAAAAACCATTCATGATTTGATTTCAAATTCTTCTATTGTGTGGACATTAAAATGAGGAAACAACCACTAAACCGACAATTAAGCTAATGAGACTGGTGTTACATCTGGCTTATGTTGGTTTCTCCCTTGTTCGAAATATTTACTAGATTTGTCATTCGCTAAAACAATCTGAGCAATCAAGTAAATAAAGAGATACAAAAATGCTCATTAAAAGCATTTCGTTCATTAGTTATAGCTAAAAATTGATTATAATGTGGGAAAATAATGCTATATTGTTGTAATAATATAAATATTTGACTTAAAATTTTTCTCCCGCATTGACTTAAAACTGAAAAAGAAAATTGATTCTCCCATAAAACTTAAAACTAAATTGTATCCAAATAAGTCTGCGTTTATATATTGATTATAATGGTTTCATCCTTATTAGTTTTATTTACTATATTTATTAATTATTTGCAATAGCTGAACAACCTAAAATTTAAAAGTTACTGAAATGCTTATTAACAATATTTGGTTTACTAATAAAGGCTGGAAATTAAAATTACTATATATTTTTTATTTATTTATGCAGTACAGAAATACAAAAAAAATATTAAGCTATATTTGTAATTACCTAAGAAAATCCATTCGATTACTTTCTTCTGATCGTTTAAATATTTCATAAGCACCTAGTAAATTTACACCATAAAACAAGACAGCCATATATGATGTAAATATTATGGTTATTATAAAACAATTTGACCATAATATTCCCATAATACCTCCCTAAAATTATATAGATCTATAATTAATAGAAATGAGGAGATAATATCCATTATATATAGAGAAGCTTTAAGCTTTGTACTTACCAAGACATTCGCAGTTAGTACTCATGAGAATTCCTGAGGCTAAGCATGTTTTACTCATAAACTTATAATAGCCTTTTTGTTGGGGAAAGGGTTGTTGAAGTAAAATGTGTCCCCTTCTATTTTATCAAAGCACCACCAACAAAAGAGCTATTATAGATTTATGAGTAAAACTTGACCCTTTTTACTTCAACAACCTCACCCCAACACAAAAAAATCTATTATAGGTTTATGAGTAAAACTTGCTTAACCTCAGAAATTATCCATTAGTAATAATTAAAAATTTCTTGGTAATAACAAAGATTAAAGTTTTTCTCTCTGTTCAATGGAAATTATTTCCTCATCTCTATCAATTATTATAACAACAATCCATTGAAATATTTAATTCAATATATATATATATGTGTGTGTGTAATAATATTATTATTCGATGTTTGTATTTTTAAAGCAATATACGTAATTATATAACTGAATATTTGTAAATACAGTAACTAAATAATTAAAAAATATTTTATCCACTTAGGAGCACTTTTGATTGTCCCAGTAATCTGTGCCAACTAAAGCTTTGAAATGCTAACTTTCCCACAATTCCGTGATCTTAATGTTTGCTGCTTGCCTGTTAATTAAGTCATGTTTATATTTGTATTTTAGCATAGCTTCTTTTATTTTATTTTATTTTTTGTTATTTTTTTCAATTTCCAATATTTTTACACTGTTAAAATTGAAGTCAAAACCATAACTACATGATTTATTATGGTTATAAAAAACAGATGCTGAAATATTATCTACTATGCAATTTTGTTTCGATTTCTGGACACGTTTTAATAATAGCAAGTGTTCTTTAGTTTTTTTCCAGTGTACATCTAGATTCACCTATATGTCCATTGCCACACCTACATATCCATTTCTAAATGACACAATTTTTATTTATAAATGAGGTTTTACCTTTGGAGTTATTTATTAATTTGTTTAATGGAGGAGGTGTGTAAAATGCAATGGCATATATATCTTTATAAATTTTCCTTATAAACTTTACTTGATAATTTGAAATATATGGGATTGATATCCATATTTTTTTATTAGCAGGAGAATCAATATTATTATTAAAATTTTTATTTTTATATTTTGTATTAAAATCTCTAATAACATTATATATGTGATTATAACTGTAGCCAACATTTAATAATTCATTCGAATATATTTCAATATTTTTGCCTTTATCTGATGAATATTTGCAAAGACTATTATTTCTAAATAAGAAGAACTTCAAACCTGCCATTTTGTGTGACATTGGCCCTTTTGATTTATATGGAATATAAAACATCTTTTTATTATTGGTTTAATGGTCATACAGTAATCCAGCATGCATTGATTTCTAGTTATTTTAAGATCAAGAAACTGAATGCACATTAAATCTTCATCTGTTTTATTCATCTTAGGCCATTTAAACAAAATAACAATAAAAGAAAAAGAAAATAAGCTATGCTAATATACAAATATAAACATGACTTAATTATCAGGCAAGCAGCAAATGTTAAGATCACAGAATTGTGGGAAAGTTAGCATTTCAAAGCTTTAGTTGACACAGATTACTGGGATAATCGAAAGCGCTCTTAAGTGGATAAAATATTTTTTAATTATTTAGTTACTGTATTTACAAATATTCAGTTATATAATTACATATATGACAATAGATGGCGTTCTATCAAAAACACTGTCAAGCATATGTTTGTTTACTTAAACGTCAGAGCAAGCATTCACTATCTCTAACTTTTGTTCCACCTTCAGATCATGATTTCAAGCTATTTGCTATCGTCAGTGAAGGATAGGAATAAGAAACTAGATCTAAACACTAACTCTGAGCGTTTATGAAACAAATTCTATTCAGCTTGTCAGCGTGAATCTTTTAGACACGTCAAACTGAGCATAGCAAGCCAGATAGCTATATGGGTCTGATATCAGTTCAGCATCACCACATAGTAGAAGCCTCTACAATATATATCATTGCAAGAAAAGCCTCAAAGGTACATTTATGAAAAACAAAAAAGAAAGTTAAACTTGCTAACACTTGTATTTATGACAATAGATGGCGTTCTACCAAAAACACTGTTAGCAAGTTTAACTTGCTTTTTTGTTTTTCATGTATATATATATATATATATATTGTTGATGTAGTTAGAAGAATATGTTTATATAGCAAAATAAATGTTAGTTTAAAATTAAAATAAATATAATATTCACATAAATGTTCTGGATATTCAGACAAAAAAGGTAGTCTATATAATTTAAATTAAGTTTTTATTAATGCTTAGCATGCTTTCAATAAATTACATACTATAATCATAACAATATCAATTCTTTATTGTTCTAAGCTTATATGTATAATTGATAAATATTTTAATATATTTACATTTGTTTACATTATATTCAAAAATATATTCAAAAATATTTAAATTGCTTCAAAGAGCCAATTTATTTGAGAAAGGAATGCTTTGCCTTTTTTGTTTATTGGGTATTGATCTTTTACTATTGCCCAAGCTTTTATAACTTTTGCTTTCTGTCTTACCTCAGTTCATATAATTCCAGGTCTAGACAAACCAAGTTTATGACCAGAATTTTGTTTGTGATCTATACATATTGAGGAATATTCACTAATCTTAAATGCTCAGTTTATAGGTATTTATGCTGGGCTAGTATTATTGAGAGATTATTGCTCACTTACCTATTATATGTTATTTTACATATAACTTGGTTGCATTTTATTTTGTAGACGATTTGATGAACTGACTCTGTGACAGTCTGTTTTTTGAAGTGTTTAGCAGTTTATTTAGTAAAGGCAGAGTACAAAAACATATTTTTAGAACATATTCTTTCTAAATCTTGAGAGTCTTTCAGGATTTATGGAAGGCGTATCAATTTTTTAGTCTCCATAGATTAAGATTGTGTTGGATTTTTAGTTTATTATAAAATTTATGGAGCAAGTTAAGAATTTTATTAATGTTATATGCTCGGTATTATAAGTGTTTAATATATGCATCTATATTATTTTTTCAGTTATCCATTTTAATTTTTAACAATTTGAAATTCTTTTATAAAAAAAACTTTAAGTCCAGCGTATTTATGTAAAAAAAGAGCTATTTGAACGAATTTAAATATTTTTGAATATTAAATAAATAAATTTAAATATATTAAGATGTTTATGATGTATATTTATAAGTTTGGAACAATAAAAAGTGAGAATGCTATGATTATATATAATTTATTGAAAGCATATTAAGCATTATTAAAAGCTAGACCACCTTTTTTGTATGAATCTCTTGAACATTTATATCAATATTATTATTAACAATAATAAATAAAAAACAAACATTGGTAATAAAATAAATATATTCAATTCTTCCCTTAAAGCAGCTTGGTTTTAATATATTGCAGCTTTATCTGATAAGTTTATATATTTTTTTAAATTATATATCAATATTTTATTTTTGTTGCACTTAAAACTTTCAGATTACTAAGTATGTGTGTATTTTCCTTTGCTTTATTACAAATGCATACATTACTTACATTTATCTGTGTGTGAAAATGAATATATATATATATATATTGTAACGGTCCAGTCTACAATGTGTGAAGAGGGAAAGAGAGCAGGTTGCATCTGACTACCATCAGACCTAGGGTCTTCAGGTAGGAAGCAGAAGACGATGCAATGAAGTACATAATCCATGATTGCACCCTCTTCCAATAGACCAGCTTAACATCCATTTATTAAATTCAGATGCAATTTGGGTCAGTTCATCCACATCATGTCATGCTTTTTTGAAACCGTTGCCTCAGATTTCGAACTCAGGAAGAATTCACATTCTACTCTCTTGACAGAAATGTACCTATGCAGACTTAATCAACAACAGAATTAGCTTATCCTATTTATTAGTAAGGAATAACCTTGATTTAACATTTATCTCATGCTCATCAAACAATAATATGTGTGTATGCATGTGTAAAATATTGGTTATAGGATTGAATGTAAATGCTGGATCAACAAACTAGAGAGACTGTCAATTAAACAAAATTTCACAGTATTTATTTACAAAAACAAAGTATATAAAAACATAGAACAAATTGTCTATCAATGAAAAAAAGGTTCAAAAATATTTACAAGTGAAAAAGGAATTATTTGGATATAATCTTCTACAATTTCAACTTTTTCGGAACATTGCATAATGATAGAAACCTAATATTATTACTGCACAGAATCCACTAGAAGCTCTTCAATGAACTTCTCTTTTAATTAATACAGTTAATTTACTTTAACTTTATTTACAATATATATATATATATTAGAAAAGAATTATATGCACTTTCAGAGAACTTAAGTCTCCGTATTCATAGTCTACTTTAAGCGAAGTTTAGCAGAAATTTATGCAAAGTTTTTTTTCATAAAGACTATTTTCTGGAGATTGTAAAGCACGATTCTTTTCAATTTATTGCACAGTTTTCATTTGCAATAGAGCATGCCTCCTTAATCTTTTGTTTTATATCATTATGTTCAGTGCTCAGTGCTCATGCCATAGTGGGTTGGAACACATGGTCTGTTGTTTTTTGGTGCTCAAAGAATTTGGATTTGTTTTCAGTATTACTTAGAGCTTTCCTGTATAAATAATGATGTTGAGATGTTCTGGTGGTAATGTTGGCATGGGTCTCTTCATAATATGCTGCTCTACATCCATTGATTGGGCATGAAATTTTATAAACTGCTTGGGCTATTTGATCAAAAGTATTTGATCTTTGGTATTGTTTATCATTCTGTTTGGTGTAGGTGGGGTGTGGAATCCTAGTTCAAAGGATGAGGAAATATTTTATAATATTTCCCAGAAATTGATGGTATATAAGATATCAGCATTCTTGGTTTATTGTTTCTAACTGTGTCAGTTTGTAGTTTAGTTTGAAATTACCTAATCATTTTGTGGATGTTTTGTGAAAATCTAACATTTTCCAGATCTTTAATATAATTTGTGAGGTTTATAAAATTTCATGCTCAATCAATAGATATAGAGCAGCATATTATGGAGAGACCCATGCCAACATTACTCACCAGAATATCTCAACATCATTATTTATACAGGAAAGCTCTAAATAATACTGAAAAAAATCCAAATTCTTTGACCGCCAAAAAACAGCAGGTCATGTGTTAGAACCCACTATGGCAAGGGCATGGAACATAATGATAAAAAAAGATTAAGAAGGCATGCTTTATTGCAAATAACAACTGTGCAATAAACTGAAAAGAATCATGCTTTACAATCTCCAGAAAATGGCCTTTATGAAAGAAAACTTTGCATAAATTTTGCATAAATTAACACTAAACTTCACTTAAAGTAGGCTATGAATATGGAGACTTAAGTTCTCTGAAAGCACTCAGCTGTATAATTATTTTCTAATAATAATAAGCTTCCCTTTTTTGCATAAAGCCAATTTAAAACTTACCACTCAAAGGTGAAGTAAAAAACAAGGAATATATATATATATATATATATATATATATATTCCTTGTTTTTTACTATATATATATATATATATATATATATATAGTGCCATTACAATTTAGTTAGTAGCTAAATTTGTAGTAATATGCATGAAAGAAAATGTGGAACAAAAATCATCATCACATTTTTATATAGGAAAGGAAGCTGTAGGACACCCAAGTTTAAAACCTACAAGATCAAGTTCTAAAAGCTTAAGACAGAAAGAGAGTGGGGGCAACAGTTATGTTCTTTATTTGTTTGTGTGTTGTTAAAAACTCAAAAAGAGTAGTACACACATTAACTAGTCAATAGTTAATTTTTTTTGTTAAAAAGTAAAGTTATAGCACATATATGGGCAGTGTGAGTGTTTGTGTAAGCTATTTAATTGTCATTTTTATATTTCAAATATTAACTTTCTTCAAAACTAACCTACATTTACTAGATTCTAATATTTTATTCTATTTCTATTTTTTTTTTTTTTTATGATTATAGTTTGGGGTTTGAAAGGTAAAGATTTAATTTTAGATATTAAAATTATAATTTCTAAAAAGCATTTAGATTGTTTTAATGGGGCAGTTTTATAAATAATTTGAATGATAGTGTGTGTACCTTGCATAAAGACATCTACATATATTACATGGGGAAAAAAGAAAAGAAGAAAATCTGTTAAATTATATATATATATATACTCAACAACTTTGTGTTATAAAATTGTTTGTCATGATTGAGACTCAGACAGTTGTGACAGATATGTGAAGAAAAATGATTAAGCCAATTTTTCCTTCAAAACAGGATTAAGCTGAATAATCAGGATAGTGTGATTTTTTATATGTTTCTGAAAAAAGTCACACTGTGAATCTAAAAATTAGTTTGCTAAAAATAGAAGAAAAAAAATCAAGTATAAAAACAGTCTGAAAGATCAGTTAAAAAGAGATTTTTTAAAAATATTGAAACTAGGAAAGACAAGCACTTTTAATTCTGCCAGATATCAATTTAAAATCATTTTTTTAATGTAAAGTTTTTTTGAAGATGGAAAATAGAAAGATGGCAGGCTAATAAATCTATATATATGTCTCGTCTGATTACCAGACTATCAGCCAGTACATCATATAGGAAAGAAAAGAAGAAAAAATAAATGGCTTGTCTGAAATTAAAAATATTCTACACCTGATGATTGATTGAAGAGATGTGATATTTTAAGTAAATGAAAACATTCACCTGCATTTGAAATCTGAAGAAAAATGATTAATCTACTGATAAGTAGTAAATCATCTAGTACAATTATTCCAGTGACTGAATTTAAACCCAAGAAAATTATAAATGGGAGAATAACTTATATACTCCATTTATTAGAAGAATTATGCTTAACCAGAGGGAAAGAAACAGTTCCAGTGCCAAATGATTCCCACTGAAGCAAATAACCTTATCATCATAATCACCATTAAATAATTATAAGCCTCAGAAAAAGACTGTTCCAATGAACTGCTGAAATTGATTGCTGCAAAAGTATGGACATTTAACAAGCTAAGTTTGAACTCTTGGACTGGTAATACGAATTTTTGTTATCTATTTTCTTTTTATGATATCAAAGACTATTCGTAAAATTTTAGAAATGAAGTTTTATATTTTTTTCTCAGAACTTTAAAACAACCATAATTGATTGAAAACAAAAATTTCTTCAATAATAATAGATATAACCTTGAGTAATAATTTTATGTATGCTAAAACTATTATACCCCGCTTATTAATGAAGTTTATTTTCTAAAAGGTATTATTGTATATGAATCTAAAGTTATGAAATGTTATTAATATGTAAAATATTATTTTGTATTATTTGTTTTTAAATAATATTTTGGTTATTATGGGAATAAACACACACATACACAGTAATATAACCATATTTGCCACATGTATATGATGTTGTACGAATGTGTAAAAAATAGATAGCATTTAAAATAATAGGTTATTTTGTTTTAAGTTAAAAGAATAGTGATCTCAAAGCTTAGAGGGAAGGGGGAAAAGCAATTTAAAACTTGTTTCTGGAAATCTTGCTCTTTCTGATTCTACTAACATTTTTTTTTCTCTCAATCATTCTACTTTACATGTTAGATTATATAAGTATGTGTGCCAAAAGAGTGTTTATTTTTTTTATGAAATATTTTCTTGTGGAGTGAAAATCTTAGCAAATAGGCTATCCCATTTAATATACATTATATTTTTAACCGGAAAGGGGGAAGAACTTAAAATTAATATTATGATGTCAAAATAGTCAATTATTGTTATTATTATTATTAGTCATATAAATTGTTATGTCTATCTAGAAATTGTATGTATATGTTAGAAAGTTGTAATAAATGCTAATTTGTTTCATTAAATTGGGCTTATATATTTCATTAAAGGTATTCTTTATTTGTTGTGATCATTCATCCTCAGTGGTGAATGTTAATTGTTTAAGTTTTAATTAAATACACTAAGATTAATCAGTAGTTATGAATTTCTTTGGAACTAAATTTTATGTTAGACTTGGTTCTGAAGCTGTGATCAAAACCATTATCATTATCATCATCATCATCATCATGTTTTAATTAATGAGATAGATAAATGTTTAAAGGCCATGCCTAAATAAGTGATTTCATGGTATTTAGTTGACACTCGTGAATCATTAATAACCACTATTCCATCATCTACATTGTGCAAGGATGAGTGAATTTCCATCCTAAATTAATAGTATAATATGAGCTAGTAAAACTTATAAAGATATTGAAACACATTTATTATGTTAAGATCTAGGAGATGATTTCAGTCTGATGAATTTTATATACTCCACTTTAGTTTAAGGAAGTTTTATGTTTACCTAAATGTTAGTGAATACCGTGATATGAATCTAAAAGCAAAATCCTCCATTTTTGTTAGAAATAATGTACCAAAAACAGATTCAAACCTGGTACATGTGAAAAGGTTATAAGATATAACTTTGTTTAGGTTCAGATAATCTAGTGGCATCCTGCTAGACCATATTCACTTGTTATTCACTTAAATATGCACTTGTATCAAACTAAGAGATGAATGGGAGTAAAATCTTCTGTGGGATTTATTGAGAAGATATTTGATTGAGTTACTAGTGTACTCACCCACTTGATGTTATTTCCTGAGTTATAATAGTTTGTCCTTAATAATTTGTTTATAGTTTCTACTTGTTTATTCAGCTACAATGCCTTTTGACTCAGGGGTGTGCTCTAGTGGTAATATTTTGATACTGAATGATCTCCTAAATTTATGTTACAATGGCCCAATAATATGTATTTACAAAGGTGATCTTTTTTTAAGTTAATATATATATATATATATATATATATATATATATATATATATATATATATATATATATATATATATATATATATATATATATATATAAACCTAATTAACCAAATGAATATTTAGAGTTATGATTTGGATTTACAGATTGCTTACATAATTGAAAGATTTAAATAATAATTATTTAAAAATTTATTTATTTATTGGAAATAAATGGAAAAAAGTGTTCTACCATATTTGAAAAAAATTAAAATGATATTTAGAATAAAAAGATGTTTGCCCAAATTTAATTTTAGAATGTATTCTAAGGTTTCTGTTGTTAATATTGATGTAATTCAGCTATAAATCAACAATTTTACTTAGATAAAGTTATTGATTCTGTCAATCATTTTTTATGCTGTGTTTTTATAAACCAAGTAAAATGATACTTGAGTAAATTACTCTTTTGGAATAGGGATCACAATTTCCTTTCCAGACATTTTTTCCTCACCATTTAATACCTGGGCAACCGTTACTTAAGGATTACTACACCTCACTAAACTAAACAGCAATTTTCCACAAAAACTAAAAATACCTCATCAATCAGTTCATGGTCTTGTATGTTAAGTTAAAAAAAACTAGCATTGTTATTTGTTTACAATTTTTTAAATTTTTAAATTCATGAGTAGACCGTTATTCTGAAAAAAACTTGAGCTGAGTCAAGCCATTTATCACTGCAATAATTTGCATATTTTGTAAACTATACATTCATCCTGCTTTCAGCAACAGTTAATTAATTTTGTACTATGCTTCTGGGTATGATTCTGGCGAGAATTCACTGAAAGTTAACTCATTGCTATTAAGTGGAAATATATCTATACAGTTAGACCTTTTCATAGTGGCTTGATTCAGCTCAAGTTTTTTTCGAAATATTTTATTAGTATATGAAAAGAATTTCATGTTAAAATATTATATTGATAAAGCATCACAATATTTAAATTATTGCCACACATGAATTAATCATTTTACTTATATTATAATCTCAGTAAGCAATTTAAAAAGTCAATAATTTGTAAAGAATTTAATTACTACTTTGGATATTTATATTATTTGCATCTTGACATATCCCAAACAAGAATCTGGATGGAAATTATCAGTGCCAAGTATCAATCACCCAGAAGAAAAGAGACTATATATTTTATATTATCAAAAATGTTATATGTACATTTAATGTTGGGTAACTGTTAAAAGAAAAGAGAAAAATATTTTGTTATTCTTAAAGCTTAAAGTAAAGTCAATATTCCAGCAAAGATAGATTATTTTATCTCACCATGTAATACCTGGGAAAATTATTATCTAATAATTATCACACCTTATCAAAATAAATAACAATTGACCACAGAAACTAACAGGACCTCATTAATCAACTCATAGTAAATTAAGTTAAAAAAGCTAGCATTATAATTTATTTATATTCTTTTCAAATTCATAAATTCATTTATAGAGCTCTAGTATTGATATTTACATAATATAATTTTTTGTTTATAAAACTGCATTGTTTTCATGATATATTAAAGTGTTATCAATTAATTTAATAATACATTAGTAAAGTTAATAAACTATATGTGCGTGTATGCTACATGTTTGCAAGAATGTACAAACTTTGAAACTTGATTGTCAATTTTAAATATATTTTGGCCATTATTATATTTAGTTAACTTTAGTTAATAGTTATTTTTATTTAACTTTGCTTTTAGTTAACATAGTGAAAATTATATATATATATATATATATATATATATATATATATATATATATATATATATATATATATATATATATATATATATATATATATTAAATTAAAGGGTTGTTCATTAAGGATACATTAGAGAAAAGGAAATTCACTGTTAATAGGGCATAAGGCCCCTACATATAAATATTTTGTTGGTAGATAAAGTTTCATGTATTTATTTATTAAATAAAAAATTATATTACTATTATATTATTAAAAAATTATATTACCAATTTTATGCCACAAAGCAGCGATGGGTCTGTGTGAGAGCATATATCCTACCACTCATATATATATATATATATATATATATTGATGATAATATAGTTTAAAATGTGATATAGATTGAATTTGGATTTTGGTGGTTAGTCATTCTCTTCTTTAACTTCTGAAACACACATGCTATCCTTTAGCACATAAATTTCTTAAACTATTTTGTTCACAACTCCCTTTCAAATTTAAAGATTTCCAATGATCCTCACCACTGATGTGCAAAAAAATATTAAAACAATATCGTATTAAGTCAATATTTTATTATATACATCTAATAAACCACCTTTGAAAAATTATGAGTAAATAATCAGAAGAATGAAAAATTTAATAAAAGTGACTAGGTAGTACTTACAACATTGCAAAAAAATTAAAAAGAGAGAAAAAAATTAACAATTTTAATATTACATTAAAATTAAATTTAGGCGGATGGTTTGCTTGTCTTGTTAGGCCAATAAATGTAATCTTGGTTCAATTTTTCTCAACGCAGCTCTTATAATATTTTTAACATTGGTAAGATGATTGCACGAATTAATGTTTACGCTTACCATTACCAAAAAACACGGTTTCACACAAATAAGTACTAGCTACTGTTAAAAGAATTGCCATTTACAATTTAGACAATAACACATATTCTGACTTTATTGTGAAGCAAAAACAATTTATTGACTATTTAATAAACTTGTTTTTAAGTCTCAAATCAGAACTAAGTTTGTTAAATTCTTCTTGAGCTTATATTGGCAAATGTTTTACTTGCTCATGGATTTTGAACCCCAGTGAATTGTTCTATATTTAAATATGATGAATAATATGTATCACATTATTTATGTAAACATGATAAATGATTAATTATGTTTTTATTAATTAAATTATTCTTCAAATTATTTTCAATCAAAAAATTATTTATACTTGCAAATATTTCCAATGTGCAATTATCCACACTTGACTTCCATATGGTTATTGCTTTTCTAAATGCGTAAATTTTATCATAAAAACTTAAAATGTTTATATTATTATCTTGAAAAGACATGTTTAATTCATTTAATTTTTCAAATATATTTGACAAATAACCCAATTTGCAAACCCATGTTTTATTGTGGAAGATATTAGATTATATTTTTTTTTGATAAAAATATAATAATTTCATCTTTTAGGTGTACTAGTCATTTTAAAACTCATCACTTTGTTAACCACATAACTTCTGCATATAATAAGAGTTGTAGGCATTCTGACTCCATATCCTTGCATAAAATTGTAAATAATCTACAATTCAATGCATGACATTTTATAAAATTGATAATGTTTATGACATTTTGTAACACCAGACTAAGATCTGTAGATAGGTTTTTAGCAACTCATGCTTCAATATGGACCAGACAATGGGTAAAAAGATTTGCTCATTCTTCATAGATTTAACTTTTGCTAAAAATCCTATATGCTGATTCTGTATCGTGTCTGCACTATTCCAATTCAATCCTTCTTCCTTGAAAAAATCATTTACTTTTTAAAATAATATCTTTACCTGTTATACGACAGTTCATTGGGAAGAAATCAGTAAATCTTACTATATATTATCATCATAACAGTATCTAATATACACTAAGAGTTAAAGCAAATTAGTAATGTCTATTGACTCATCCAGCTAAATTGAAAATTTAGTCTTTCTTTTATTCTCGAATAAATTGCTGAAATTGGTTGTCTATAATTTCTGTAATTCTTTTAGTTACTAATTCATTAGAAAGAGGAATTTGTCTTAATTCACCTGCATACATTTTTCCATGAATAGTTTCAGTTATTTGTACTACCGCAGGTAAAACCAGTTCTTCCCCGATTGTATACAATTTTTTACATTTTGCTATTAAATACGATGCCTGCTAAGATGCCAGCATATATTTATTTTTAATAAACTTCTACTTTGATTTGATGAATTTAATAGACTTTGAAAATATTCTATAGGCTTTCTTGAATAAGCAACATGCTTGTATCCAAATGACTTTCTATTTTTTCAGGCTTCTTGTTTTTGACAGCTAAAGTTTTATTGCATAATAAGCATAAAGGTAGTTGTTCATCATAATTACTGGCTGAAAATGGATTATGTCCTGTACATGAGGGGTTAGATTGACTTTAAGTCAATATGGGTGTGACAAGAATCTCAGCCTCAGGGTGACCTTCCAACATTCCATCATCAGATTTTCAATTGGGTGGACGGTTGAAGAGTTGGAGTGTGGAGTAGATTGGAGCCTGTCCATTAAAGTTTGAGGATTGGATATCTTAATATATATCTGAGCACTTATAGCATATATGTGTAGAGATGGTAATCTGGACCAACTGATGATTTCTGGTTTAGCATGAAATATGTATATTGGTGATTATCTATCTTTTTGACATATATGTGTTCAAGTGTATCAGTGTTATGAGATAGAGTGAAGAGCGGTGGGTGGTGTGAAAGTCTGTGCTCATATACCCTATATATTACATATATAGACCCAGGTATATAATAAGCCTGTGTTTCAGTTATTACACAGTAGAGATGTCTCCCCATCCCTTGTATATGTATTAAATGGATTATGTCCTATACATGAGGGTTTAGATTGACCTTAAGTCAACATGAGTGTGATAAGAATCTCAGACTCAGGGTGGTCTTTGAGCATTCCATCATCAGATTTTCAATTGGGTGGATGGTTAAAGAGTTGGAGTGTGGGGTAGATTGTAGTCTGTCCATTAAAGTATGAGGATTGGCTATCTTAATATATATCTGAACACTTATAGCAAATATGTGTAGAGATGGTAATCTGGACCAACTGATGATTGCTGGTTTAGCATGAAATATACACATATTGGTGATTATTTATCTTTTCGACATATATGTGTTCAAGTGTATCAGTGTTATGAGATAGAGTGGAGAGTGGTGGGTGGTGTGAAAGACTGTGCTCATATACCCTATATATTATAAATTTATATTGTAAATATGATTCATTATACATCCTTTTTTTTCTTATGAGGTGTTGGGTTTATTTCTTTATCTTTACAAGTTTCTGCTTCAGCAAGAACTTCTCCGTCTATATTGACATGTTTTCTTTTTAATCATTTATCTATTTTTAGAAATAACATTCTGAAATAAGAATACATATTTTGTAAAAAAAATAATTATAAATGATAAACAAGTTCTTTATAATATTTTCCTAAAACATGCATTTAGTTTAGGAAAATGCGCTATGCAATCTCTAACATATTTTTACATAATCTAACTTTTAAAGGTCAATTTCGATCAGCAAATTTAAGGAATATATACATAAAATGAAATGTGGAGAAATAATTTACTGATTTATTTCATGATATATATATATATATATATATATATATATATATATAATATATATATATATATATATATATATATATTAACCTGGATGGTGAAGCCTCATTCCCAAAAATTCCTAGGCACTACATAAAAACACAAAATGTATCTTTCAATAAACACATACAAATCATACAAATACAAATAAGCTAAATTTAGTATACAGACTTCATCCTATTTAAGAGCGAGTTGCATTTCAAAGTAGGCCAATGAGCCTGTTACCAAACTGACATTGTTGTGTGAGAACCTTTAGGAGTGTCTCAATGCAGCTCTCAGCACCCTACAGAGTGTATGAGTCTAAATAGAATATTTAATTTAAAAAACTGACTTATAATTTATACAAATTAGAAAAGTATGATAACTATTAGAGGTATTATAATTAGATATGTGATCTGCTAGAATATAAAACATAATATTTTATTGAAATATGAAGATATTTACTTTAATATTTGTGACTATTTAAATCAAGTACCTCAGATAACTATGATCATAAGATGGATTTCTATTCAAAAATGGAGAATTTAATAATGAACAAATCAATTATTGTTTGATTTTTGTCTTCAGTTGAATTTTTAATAGCCTTTTTCCAATCTTAGGCTTATTATAAGTAGAAAAGAATGATTGTAGCTGGGTGTTTGTGTTGATGAATAGTACAGAACTTGCAAAGGGAAATATTATTTTAGGATTGGTATCTAATACTAAATTTGCTTTTTTCAAATATCTGTAACAATGTTTCAGAACATTTACCTGTGTAACTTTGGAACATTGTTCTTAAATTCCATAGTTTGTGGCTTCTGTATTAATTTTTGTTTTTATTTCATTGTTTGTCAACAGTTTTATTTTACTATATAAAATAGTAGCATATGTAAGAATTTCATCACACACATAATGTATTTCTTATATTAAGTAAACACAAATTTTAATACAAAAAATGATAACTGTTATTTTGTTTTCCAAATATTAGGTTTTAACAGATATAAGTGTCTGCATATATATCTCTTATAGTTACTATGCCTTTCCAGATGTTTGTATAAATTACAAGTTGCCAAATTTTAAATTTAAAAATTCCATTTTTAGAGAGACATGTACTCTTGTTAAGTGCATACTGAGAACGGCATTTTTGTGACCCTCATTTTAAGAACCACTAGTATATGAAAGACAATGAACCATTACATACAGTACTATAAATAAAATGATGTTCCAACTAAGGTCTGATATAAACCATCTGCTTGAGATAAAGAAATAACAGAAGTAGATTATATGTTAATTGATAAAGTTCCCTTAGACAAAAAATCCTAATCAAGGTGATTAACACTATGCATAAAATAATTACTGATATTGTAATTCTAATAATTTAGAGAGAAGTTAGGAAGTAGGTGAAATAAATACATTTTCTAATGAAGTAGTTTGAAAGAGTGGAGATGAACATAAAATCACTGGATGGAGATCTATGGAGACTGTTGTTGTTGTGATCTTATTAATAAATATTAGTGATATATTAATTATATTACTGAAGATATAATAATAGTAAAAAGTAATAATTAACTAACTAGTAAAAATGGCAAAAGCACAGGAACAAAAAAGATGAGATGGATGAACATCTGGATAACATGAAGAAAAAATTTGAAATAAGCTCATGTGAAAAACAAAACACAGAAATAATCTATAAAAATTCAAATCTAGTGAATTGGGAAAACATAATTCCAATATGTCTTTAGAATTTGGCAATCTTATGAAAATAATATTAGAACTGAAACACAAGATGTTGATGAGATTAAGTGGAATTTGACAATGATTAAACAAAAATTTTAAGAAGTCAAAAGAGAATATATAAATCTTAAAAAAAGATAAAGTAAAGATGCAATGGAATGTGGAAGAGTATCATCAAGAGATTAAAAAGATGGGTATGAACAGCAACAAATAATAACTAACTTGAAGAAAATACAAGATAAGTCAATAAAAATGGATTTGACAATAGGTTTAAAAAATAGATTGATCCAATTTCAAGACAATCAGTGCAATAACTTCATCAAATAAAAGAAACTTTAATGGAAGAAGTTGAAAGATGTGTTATACAAAATATAAGTAATGTAAACCAACCTCTTACAAATCATGTATTGGATCTATATATAGAAAGAAACAGAGTAGAAGATTAAATAAAAATATGACAATAAAAAGATTGATAAAGATTTTAATACATATATTGCAAAGCAGGCTGATGTGGATAACTTAACAGATGAATATGAATATCTAATGATATATAATGAAGATCACAAGGTGAATATTATTACAAAGGAGAGTATGCAAAGGTGATACAGAGGAAAATCCTTTGGATCATCTTGATGATTGGAAAGATCTATTTTATTCTCACAAATTATATGAAAGAGAGATGGTTGTTATTGCGAGCATTCACTTGCATGGTATGGCTAAAGATTGATAGAAATCATTATATAGAAAACCATAGATATTTGAAGATATACTTTTTGGACTGAAGAAAAACAAAATGGGTAAACCATAAAATATCCCAAGAAAAATATATACCAGCAAGAGGTGAGAGATGCACACAGTTTTTTTATTGATATCAAAAGTGAGATCACTTACAGCATTTACATTGTCTGAAAAATAAATAGTACATACATCAATTATGATCTGCTCATGTCAATCTAAAGGAGTTTAATCAGTTAGCATAAGTTTTCTATGTAAGAGATAATAGTATTAAATTACATAGAAGCAGGAAATTTATACTCAAGAGCCAGTTGAAAAAATAAAATAAACAGTCTCTCCATGATTTGCTGTATCAGCAGTACATACACTTATCTAGAATGAAAAGCAAACAAGAGAGACTGTGATTATGAACATAGGTCACATCACTTTAGAATTTGTACCTTAAGAAAAAATGATGGTTGTAATGAAGGTGGTGAACATAATATGAGAGATTCACATTTTAGAGTTCAAAATAATGAAACTTATGACAGAACAAGAATATGGAGATTAGGAAGTAAAGCTGAACATACTCACTCTAAGGAATTTTATAGAGCAAACAATCAATCAAGTACAGGCAATGACAATATCCATAATAAAGCTATCATAATGGAAAACTAGATGGGAACTAATGGGAATATTTCTCCTGGTGTGGATCCCTATAATCTGGTAAAAACACTATACTATATACAGACACTATTATGTATTGTATTGAAATTAATCTAGACATAGCAATAAAAACTGAGATGTTTTAAATCCAGGCTCTCATTGACACATGAAGTAAATTATCATTAATATCTAATGAGTTTTATCAAAATATAAAATATACTGAGGCAAAATTTCAAGTATTGCTTTTATGGAAGACAAGCCAGAGTAAAACTCTGTGTAAATTTACAAATAGGATCACATGTAATACAATCGTTATTCTCATCATGCCTTTGTTAATACAAACAGTGATGTTAGTTTATGATTTCATGTACTGTAACTAATGTCTAGTAGATTATCATAAGGTATGCTTATCTGCAATAAGGAGAAAATTCATTTTACTGACACAAATAATCAAGTGCCTCTAGATATCAGTTGCATTTAGGAAACTACACTTGTAATAGATGTTAAAGAAAATTTTCAAAGTATAATGTATTATCAGCAATACAAAAAAACAATTTTGTTATAGACATCTGGAAAACCAGTTTGAAATCATCACTGAAGAGACTTATATAAAAAAAATTGCCAAAGAACATGTGATAGACAACTGAAAAATTGAAAACAAAAAAAGATGTAATGCACAGAAGCCACATTCATTTCATATTGGGAATCAAGCAGAAAATAGTAAATATAAATTTCCCTTAGGTTATAATGAACCATTTAAAAATTTAAGGTGATATAGAAAAGATAAAAGTAGCATTAAAGGATCTTACAATATCAAAAGTCCAAAACATTACAAAAAAGTAAATAATAGGACAATTAAAGACATAAGTAATAGAGATGCAAAAAAAATGTATAAATAAGAAAAGGTGATTATAGGATTATTATTTTTTGTAGATTAAGTGAGAAGGTATGAAATAATATTTTAGATTAGTGGTTGAAGACCAGATGTAATGCAAAAATCGATGATGTCTACTGGAAGGGAAATCGGTAAGTGTAATACGTCATCGGTTGAATAATCCAGAATTACCTGAAAAAATATGTAACATTGTATTTCATTTTCAAGAGAACAGATAATTGCTACCATATATATATATATATATATATATATAATCACTGATGGAGCTCTACCAATAGCCCATTCAAGCTTGTTTACAAAAAATGCTGAGAGAGAATCGAAAATCCAATATCTCTTTCAAATTGTCTCCAACCTTTAAACCATGGTTTCAAGCTAATTGGCTTTCGTCAGTAAAGGGTAGGAGAAATAGAAACTAGATTTATCACAGATGGAGCTCTACCAATAACCCACTCAAGCTTGTTTACAAAAAATGCTGAGAGAGAATCGAAAATCCAATACCTCTTTCAAATTATCTCCAACCTTTAAACCATGGTTTCAAGCTAATTGGCTTTCATCAAGAAAGGAAAGGAGAACTAGAAACTAGATTTTATCACAGATGGAGCTCTACCAATAGCCCACTCAAGCTTGTTTACATAAAATTCTGAGAGAGAATCAAAAATCCAATATCTCTTTCAAATTGTCTCCAACCTTTAAACCATGGTTTCAAGCTAATTGGCTTTCATCAGTAAAGGGTAGGAGAACTAGAAACTAGATTTATCACAGATGGATCTCTACCAATAGCCCACTCAAGCTTGTTTACATAACATGCTGAGAGAGAATCGAAAATCCAATATCTCTTTCAAATTGTCTCCAACCTTTAAACCACGATTTCAAGCTAATTGGCTTTTATCAGTTCTCCTACCCTTTACTGACGAAAGCCAATTAGCTTGAAACCATGGTTTAAAGGTTGGAGGCAATTTGAAAGAGATATTGGATTTTCGATTCTCTCTCAGCATTTTTTGTAAACAAGCTTGAGTGGGTTATTGATAGAGCTCCATCTGTGATCATAAAATGCAAGCTATAGGCAGGTTTAAAAAAAATTAACTTGTTTTTGTTTATCATATATATATATATATATATAGGGCTGTGTGTTTCTGTGTGTTATTCTGAAAATTAAATAATTAATTATTCAATATTCCTACTGAATAATTGATATACTAAATATCGATGCTATAAATCAGATCATCAGAAAAATTCTATATAGTCTTTATTACTGACAAATCCGAACAATTAGTAATATACTAATATGTATGTGTGAATTATAACCATTTTGTCTTACTAAAATTTGTGTGAGTCAGAAAAACAATAAATAATGACTCACTTATCATAAAAGCTCTTTTTAACTATGAGGTAAAACAAAGCAGTAAATCTTAAATATTATTTTCCAAAAGTTAGCTAAACTAATAAAAAGTGCTTTTTATATTATTATATTATGAAACACTTTTAAAAAAAAACACCCCATTGTGGATTATAGGTTGACTTATATATCCCGTGGGTTCTAAAAATGTATAAGAATGTTAATAAAGCAGAGAATATTTGTAATTAAATAAATGTTTTTTATATTGCTTACCAAGCATAAATTGACCACTCCTAACAATCCAATACCAATTATAGAAACATGGATATCGATTCCAACAGCTAAAAAAATAATATAAATAAAATTCTGATATAATTTAGCAGTTTATTTAAAATGAATTGCACTATAGTAAATAAATTAGAAAGTTGATTTACTTATGTATATGGTTTGCTTGATTAGATTGGAAATATAAAAATACTTTGTATTTATTAAGTCAAAATCTTTGTTGTAAATTAAAAGTCATTATTAGCTATTACATTTACATGAAATAAAAAAAATAATAGACTTTTATAATTTAACATGAAATACATTTATCCTTGTAACTTTTATTTTTCTGAAATATACATGTGACCATTAACATATGACAATAGAATCCCTAAGTGCCAAACTTACTACATAACATATGTGATATTACACACATAAGTTAAATATGTTAATATTTATTGTAAATCATTTATTAGTTAGAGACTTTTATACCACTCCTACCAAATATAAATTTTAAACTAAGTTAAATATTATATATATATATGTTGATACAAAGATTTTTACAGGTTGCATATATAAAAGACAAATTTTGTGGGTTTATCCATGGTAAAAAATTTAAATATTGATATACTGACGTTTTGACCTCATCACAGATGGTGGTAGACAGGTTACAATCACTGATTTGAAAAAAAAAAAACGTTAAAGTTTTACCAAACATTTTTGCTATTGGTGGAAGTTTAATGATTTTTTTTTTTCAAATCAGTGATTGTAGACCTCTACAACTGTGTTTCTACCTTTTATCACCCAGTAGATGACTTTTGTGATCAAGTCAAAATGTTGGTATATCAATATTTAATTTTTTTAACATGGATGAATCCACAAAATATGTCATATATATATATATATGTGTGTGTGTGTGTGTGTAATTATATAATTGAATATTTGTAAATACAGTAACTAAATAATTAAAAATTTCATCCACTTAAGAGCACTTTTGATTATCCCAGTAATCTTTGTCAACTAAAATTTTGAAAGAATAACCTTCCCACAATTTCATGATCTTAACGTTTGTTGCTTGCTTGTTAATTAAGTCATGTTATGTTTGTATATTAGCATAGCTTCCTTTATTTTATTATTATTATTATTATTTTTTTCTATTTGCAATATTTTTTACATTATTAAAATTGAAGTCAAATCCATAAATACATGATTTATTAAGGTCATAAAAAACAGATGCTGAAACATTATTATATACTATACAATTTTGTTTCAATTTTTGAACTTGTTTTAATAATAGCAAGTGCTCTTTAGTTCTTTTTCCCAATGTACATCTAGATTCACCTATATATCCACTGCCACACCTATATATCCATTTATAAATGACACAATTTTTATTTAGAAATGAGGTTTTATATGTTGAGTTATTTATTAATTTGTTTAATGTATATGTGTAAATGCAATATCACATATACCTTTATAAATTTTCTTTATAAAATTTACTTGATCATTTGAAATATATGGTATAGATATCCATATTTTTTATTAATAGGCAAAGCAATATTATTATTACAATTTTTATTATTATATTTTGTATTAAAATCTCTAATAACATTATATATATCATTATAATTATAGCCAACATTTAACAATTCATTTGAATATATTTAACCCTTCTTACCGATACATTAGCAAATTACTGCTTGATGGAAATAAAATGATATTATACATGTGTATCTCTTATTATGCCATACAGAAATTTTACAATTACTAGTAAATTTTGGTTCATTTCCTTGTAAACTGATGAAAGTACTACAGCACCAAACATACACTATTCACAATTAGGCAAACACTATAGAAAACAAGTGTCCCTGAATTTAACTTAATCTTATCATAGCTATATAATTATAAATTACCAAGAACTTCACCATACATGATGGAAACTATCTGCATATCATCATGAGGAATCAGAAAATAAAGAGACACTCTACAAAACAACATTATATAGTTGTACAACAGTATGGCCAATTCTAATACCTTTTTCCTAGATACAAAACATGTGAACATTGTCTCATCACTGGGAAACAAAATACATACCATGAATATAATCCTCTCTAGGGATTAACTGTGCTAACTAAGCATTAACTATTTATTAGCCTCAACAATATAATCCTCTCACGAAATAAGCAATGGGAGACTGCTACATCTACCCATGCACAACATCAATAGTACAATATTTGATGCCATTATATGTTGCACATGCTTATCAGATGAAAACTATCACAAATCTTTATCAATACAATAGCAAGATAAAATAATTCTAACAATAAAAGTTAAAAGATAAATATCCCATTTTACAATACATAAACTAATATTGTATTAAACAAATCAACATTGTAAGTCAAATGACCACTACTTATTTTTAAAATAATGGTAACATTTTTGCTATAACAAGAAACACACATGTAGAAAATGAAGAATAGTCTACATTCTAAAACTAAAGTGGACTTGCTAATTGATAGGCAAAATTTAATAAATATAAAATACTTATATAAAATATTCTATATAATAAGATGATTGTGTCATTATAGCATCACTTTGACAAATTAGTCTGTCTGTTTACCCATCAATAGAATATCAGAAACTATTTTCAAAAATGTAAGAGATGAGTATCTCTCTTTATTTCTAGACAAACTAGATAGAATAGTAGATTTTAAATCAACTGGTAAATTAACCATATATATATAAGTGTATATACCTTTACATTAATTTGTTGTCAAAGCAGTTATATATTCATACTACAATCTTAATATATATATATACTGTAATAATATAATAAAACCAATATCCCATAATAATAAACATGAGCAATAAAAACATTTTAGCACATTTTACTTTTTTTCCCTAGTTCATAGTTTATTTTCTTATTATCAGCTGTCTGACGAGGGAAAATGATGTCACAAGAGAAATATTTTATGAGTAATGAATCTATATATCTTTTTTATATTTTATATTAATATTTGATCCTGGTACTGAAAAACATAGTAAAACATTCAAAATTTTGTAGCAATAGAATAATAATATCATAGCACTTATTAATCTTTTCTGCAAATAAAGTTTTCTTTCAATTTAAGCTGTATCTTCAAGTTTAACAATGAGAGAAAACTTTCTCCAAATTATTTTGATGATTTTTTTTCCATCCACAACAATTTAATAAAACAATAAAAAAAATTCTAGTATTTTGAATCATTTCAAAATGTTATTGTTTACATTTAAACATATGATCAATTCTAGCATTTCACCAGTTATTAAAAATTAGATTTTTGTTTATGTTTCATATTAATAGAATTAAGTATTTTCTGTCATACTATAATAAATGACTATTGTTTTCTTTTATGTGGATTTCCATGAAAGATATTTAATAACTATGAGTTAGACATTTTCTTTTTGCATTTATTAATAGTACAGTAAACTTATTTTTATTTTAAAGTTGACGTTCAAAAAGTTTATCAGACAATATTTTTTTAAATATATATATATACAAAATAAGTTCCCATTTTATAAATTGATTAAACATTATACCATTTGAATGGAATTTTTGCTTTGTTTGATTTCAATTTTAAAAGTTTTGTTCAAATTATTTTAATTAGATTTTTATTAATATTATAATTCACAAGAAAAAAATGTATTTTTCTTCTTTATTTATAAAGAGCGCACAAAACATTTTTTTAATTTTTTTTTGCCTTTTTAAAAAAATCATGCACAACTTTTGAATATATAAACTGACTAAAATAGGTGAAATAAAGTTCATGCTAACAATTTCTTGTTCAGTCCTGAGTTTCAAGTCACATTTTGTAAGATAATTAGTTTCCAATATGGCTCTCAGTTTTTCTTCCTCCAGTATGAACTCTAGCATTTTTCAATCAATGGAGAAATAGAGAAAATGTATACAAGGAGTTAAATTTTCTTATTTCATGTTTTAAAAATACAATATCTTTTAATCTTGTTCAATTCAATCCCAGTGTTACAACTTTTTCAGCTCTTTCTTTTTTCTTTACTTTTGTAGGTTTTTGATGTTGAAGTCTTTCCTCTGATTTTTTTTCTTTATAGTCCCCTCTACATACTCTGTTAAGTTATTTATATTATGTATTACATTGAATTGTGATATTAAAATTATACCAATGACAGCATAGTGAGCATGTCACTGGTATTATGCCATCTACATTCATTATTGATAATTATTCAGACTACTCAAGACCAATTTAAACTTCCTCAAAAACCAAAAAACATTAAAAAAAAAGAATTTACTTAGTGTTAGTAATTACGATACACAAATTGATTATATATGAAAATTTCAAAAGAACAAAACTTTGGTCAGTAATTACAAAACAAATATAATGATAAAAAAAATTGTTGACTGTTGATTCCTTTCTACCAGCTCAATTTCTGCCCCCTCCCTTCCAAGTTTCTTTTCTTCTACTTTTAAGTATTACTTAGGCATGTTAAATGCTTGGATTTTAAATAAGACTTTTTTTTTAAAAAAAAAATGATTTATATTAATTATTACATTTTAATTATTTCATTTTATTCCTCACATTTATCTTTACATATGCACAATTTTTCTTACTGGCAGTACTTTTAAAACAAAATTCAACCTATAACTTTACGTTAATACAAAAATATACTTATTTCAGAAAAAAAAATGTTACTGGCATGATTTATTTTTAAAATTCTCAGGATACTGGTGGTTTATTAAACATTGGCTCATGTTGGGAGGCCAATTATAATGGTCTAAAAAGAAGGAAGTGGAAGTTAGCAGTCTTACCATATCTGCACTACAGAGCGCAACTAGGCCATTTGAATCTAGAAAATTTATAGAGTAGGCAGATACATGCTGTTAAAGATCCAACTTTATTTTATATTTAGATTGTTAGCCCTTGCCACTAGCTCAGTAGAGATGCAGAAATAATAATATGCATCTTTATTTAATCTATATCTTAAATATGAAAAAAATAAAAGCCACTGCCAGTAATTAACACACAAACAACATTTATTAACACACATATATAATCATTTAAAATTTAAGGAATAACATTTATTATCTTAGATTTTAATATTAACTTTTAATTTAAATTATTATCTTAAAATTTTAAACCATTCGTACAAATGAATTTAATATGTTTTTAAGATTGTCGAGTATGAATAGACTACATAGATTGCATTTGAAAAGAAAATATTCCATCCCTTATTTAACCTTAGGCCAAACATTCACAGACAAACTGGTGTCAATCCATCTGATACATTGATGTATTCAATGCAGCATGAAATACGACAGCACAAAATATCATACTGTCAGGAATGTACATCTGTACAGCATGGTTAGAGAAGACATTGACTCTTGTCCAAACCGGAATCTTACATCTGTCTGGTAAGAAGAAGAATAAAAAAACTCCATAGGAAGGGACTGCATTTCCATCTTACTATTCCCTTCCATAGGCAAAAAGGGGTTGTGCTGCGTATAATGGAGATCCTGCACGTAGCAAAACTCATGCTACATTTACTAATTACACCAATATATCCAACTGATTAACCCAATTTAACTATGAAACAAATAACCTAAGATTAACCCTCCCGTAACTAATTAATATAACTTTACAAATCTATATAGCCATTCATTCCCAACTTAAATTTAACATTTATATATAAGTTCGCACAGATGAATTTTATAAAAGTTTGTTTTTTAATGTTGAGTATAGATCAGCTACATAGATTACATGGTTAAAAACATTTCAAAATAAACATAAATGATCAAAATATAAAGTCATTGATGTAATTGCAGAGGGAATTTACAAGAAACCCAATGGCATTCATCATAAGATGCCACATGGACACCAATAGCTTAAAAGACATCCAAATAAATACATTTTAGATACTCACTGTAAGGTATCATTATTTACTGAATGTCTATATATTTTAATCAGATATGAAAACAAAAACATAATTAACTGATAATGAATCCATGCAAGTGTCTATACCCAACTTAAATTTAATGCATTTAAATGATTTATACAATAAATATTAATAACAAAAAAAAATGGAAATGATTTTTTTAGCAAACTCACATGTATAAAAATCAAACAATTAATTTGGAAACTTAAGTCAGATAAAAGTTCATTTTAAAATTTAGTTTAGCTGAATATTAAAAACTTGTCCAATCTTAACGAAAATTCTTAACTACTTTTAAATTTTATAGTTCAAGTCTTACAGTAGAAGAATCCTGGTTCCTAGTGCCAATCCCCATGATGTTTCCATTTGAAGACCGGCCTGTTGTTCCAGAGGTGGCCTTAGCTGGTTCCATCTTGGTATTAATCATTTCATTTTTAAATAAGTGAGAGAGGGTGTCAAGTGCATCTTATCATGCCTCTCAAAAACAATCAAGCTGAAACTCTTAATTTCAATATTTTTTCTTTTATAGTACTCCTCCAGATTCATTGAACATCGTTTCCTGTTGCAATAATTTCCATTAAGGTCCGAGCAATTGGTTATTGCTTCTATTGGACATTCTAAGTTTTTTTTATTCTCTTATTTATATCTTTCAACTGACTTTTTTCTATAAGAGCCCCAAGGGCTAGTTTGCTTTTCGATAATTAATAAACACATTATTTCCATTTACAAAAAATATTTTATCTTTAGATCTTGTACTTTTTTATAAAAAAGTACGTTCAAATATTTTTTTTTTTCAAAAAGAAAATATTTTTTTTAAATTTTGAATCTGTGCGAATATATATATATGTATACACATTTAACAACTCATTAATTTTTCTAAATTTATTTATGAACTTAAAAAAAATTATTTTAATTTTAAAATAATGTAACGGCATATACCGTTACAATATATAATATATATATATAAATTAATATGTTTGTCTATTTGTAGAAGTTAATTGTTTTTCTTTTATTCATTTAATATCATTATCTAAAATACTAATTGATTGACTTATAAAACAGATATAATCAAAGATCAAAATTAAATGTGGTCAAAATTGTTGCTAAGTGATCAAATTTGGAATAATGAATATCAAATAAAAATAATAATATTAATGTTTTATAATTTTTTTTTGTTTTTATTAAGTTGTAAAAATAGGTTTTAGCTAGGATGAGACAAAATAGTGGTCTTCACTTGAAAACTAACAATTGAACAAACAGCACATAAGTAAAGTTTTACTTTTTTTTTTTAAAAAAAAGAAAAAGAAAAAACTATTTTGCATTTAAAACAGTAAAACTTTAATACCTGTAGTTTTAAGATAATATAAAATCTTTATTTTGGATAGAAGGAAATGGAAATGTAAACTTTAATTTAGAATTAGCAGGAATGAAATAATGACATAATTTATTCTGCAAACTGGAATTTATTATTATAGAAATAATAAAAAATAAATGTGAAAATATTAGAAATTAATTGTTTCTTCAAGCCATTTTCATAATCTATTGGAGTTACAATATAATTAATAGTGAATTGATAAAATTGTCATTACAATGTATCAGGAATAAAGAAACCCATACTGTAGGACTTTCCAAAGCTAGCTTCAATATCATTATGGAATTATGAAATAAAATTTTCCATCAAGATGTCTATTTAAAGAACACTGGTGTACATCAATCTTCCATGAATTCATATACATTCAGGAGAGATAATTTGTATGGGTTTGTTGTAACCAAGCAGCATGAAAGATATAAATATCAACAGAGTTGGTGAACAGGAACATTATACAAGGAGATTGACATTTAAATTTATAAACTCTTAGTCGGAGATAAAATGCTTGTTTTCCTCAGGATATATAGATATTTTCTTTTTTGATTCATGTGATTATTATTATTATTTTGCTTTTATCATTTCTGTTTGAAAGTTTATGTATTGTGTTTTTTTTATTGTGTATTCACATTCATTTTTCAAGTTCGATCAATTGCAATTTAAAAGTGGGAGCAATGAATGGATGTGTCATATGTTGATGTAAATTAAGAATGGAATCATAATCAATTAACATTATTATTTTTAATAAAAGTAAATTTACAGATTCCTCTGGAAATTCAACACATCCATCAAGGTGACCTCAAGTAAAGTTTTTGTGTATTTAACATTGAGGACAAACTTTAGGACAAACAAAACTATTTTGTTTACTAATAAGATTTAATAATACTTATTGTAATTTTGTTTTACATCTGAGTGCAATTAACCCACTGAGTGAATGGTTTTTTTTGTATCTGTCATTAATTTTTACTATGACTTACACACACATATAGATGTGAGTGGGGCTATATATATATATATTTTAATAAAAAATAGTTATACATATATTTACCCTAGCCTAAAAATATCATTCTAATAATTACATTAATGGGGTAGTTTTAGAATTAGTGAACTCTCATTTTGCTTTTTTTTTTAATTTTATGTATATATTTAATGAATTATATGATATAATTTTGTATATAATATACTTCAAATTATTTTGTTTCTGTTGTATGAAGCTATCAAGCTGCTAGAAAACCATTTTTGATAACTGAATATGTATTTATTTTATTATCTTTTTGTTTGTAAATATTTATTATATATGTTGTTAATAAACATATTAAGCTGTTTAAACCAATCTGATCTCTGTTTGATCATTACCATCATCATTGTGCATTGATTCCACTAGATGTTTGATCATCATCATCATCATTGTGCATTGATACCACTAGATGTTTTATCATCACCATCATCATTATGCATTTACACCATTAAAGATTTGGTGATCATCACCATCATTATGTATTGCTCTCCTAAATAATTGATCATCATCAGTATTTTTCTATACCTATGCTTATACATAGGCATATTTGGTTTATAATTGAGTAAGTCCATCCCTGAAGAGAGATGACTGCAAAAACTCCCTGAGTTTGAATTCTGTGGTGTAATGGGGCCTAAAAAGGGAGGTGTAATGAATATGCATTAGTTCTGGTCATATTGAAATATTGTAAGTAAATTATGAGTTAGTATACTAAAAGTAGATGTAATTTGGAACTGGACATTTCATTGTGACATCTTTAGCAACCTACCCAATGGCTTAGGTCTGACAGTAGTAAAATGCACTTCCTTTGCTATATGTCATTCCTGATTCAATAACATCTGATGCACCCAAATGTATTGTTGAATCATAAATTTTGAATATGACTTGTTGTAGGTTGTTTGACACATAGTATTCAAGTCATCCTACCACTGAGTTGTATTCACATTGTCATATGGTGTACCCTGTGGTTCCATTATATATATATATATATTATAACGATCCAAATGAAGTGGGAGATCACATCGCACCGCACTACCAAGGGTGCCATCTAGGCATTTGAGCCTAGAAATATTTATAAAGTAGGCAGATACGCGCTGTTAGGATTCCACTTTATTTACATATTTAGATCGTTAGCCCATTGTCACTAGCTCAGTGGAGATGCAGAGATAAAAATCTATAAATTTAGATATAAATATAAAAAAATAATAAAAGCCACTGCCAGAAATTAACACAGAAAAATATTTATTTACGCACATATAAAATCATTCTAAACCCGAGGAATAAGTTTAACATTTAGATTTTTATATTAACTTTTAATTTTACATTTAAAATAGCTTGCTATAATGTTTAATATTTTATTTAGAGGGTCGGGTATGAATAGGCTACATAGATCTGCATTTGAAAAGACAATATTCTTCCCTTATTTAACCCTAGGCTAAAAATTCAAAGTCAAACTGACGCCAACCATCCGATACACTTATGTATTCAATGTAGCATGAAAATACAATGGCACTAAATAGACTATACTGTCAGGAATGCACATCTGAACAGTATAGTGAGAAGACATTGTTGCTCTCCACCACCAGGAATGCTACTTCTGATGGCGAGTAGAACAATAAACATAAAACTCCATAGGAATGGATTGCGTCTTGCGTCTTACTATCCAATTCCATAGGCAACAGAGGGTGTGCAGTGTATATATGTAATCCTGCACGTGGCGGATCTCCTGCTACATTTACTACCTACATAAATATATCGAAACCATTGAGCCAATTCAACCATGAAACAAATAACCTAAGATTACCCTCCCTTAATATAACTTTACAAAACTATATAGCCGTTCACGCCCAACTTAAATTTATCATTTAGATATGTTCGCACAGATAACTTTTATACAATTTGTTTTAAAATGTTGGGTATAGATTGATTACATAGATTCCATGGTCAAAAACATTTCAAAATAAGCATAAACGATCAAAATACAAAATTATTGATACCGACAATCGCAGAGGGAAACTTATAAGTAACCCAATAGTATTCACCATAAGATACTTGCGTTGTCACCAATAACTTAAAAGACATCCAAATAAATACATTTTAGATACTCACCATAAGGTATCATTATTTATCGAATGTCTATATATTTTGATCAAATATGAAAACCAAAATATAATTAACCGCAAACGAATCCATGCAAGCGTCTATAAACAACTTAAATTTCATACATTTAAAATTTAAACAATAAATAATTTATACAATTAAAATAAATGGAAATGATTTTTTTATCAATAACAAACATATAAAATTAAACATCAATTGATTTTAAACTTAAAGGTCAAATAGAAATTCCATTTTAACATTTAAATTGCTTTCATGAAAGTTCTTAATTATTTAAAAAATTTTTTTAAGTTCATTGTCGATAGCTTACAGTAGCAGAGTCCAGGTTCTTGTTTTATATTCCCGTGACTTCTCGTTTAGAAGATAATGTTCTGGAGGAGGCATTAGCTGGTTCCTTTCGGTATATCAATCAGTTCATTTTTAAAAATAGAGAGAGAGTGAGGTATGTGCATCCTACCCCATCTCTCACAACAAACAGCTGGAACTGCCCAATACTCAATATTTCTTCTTTTTATATTATCCACACGGATTCAAACAACAAAACGTCACCAATCCATCACTTTCGTTAGGGTCCGAGCCAAGGCTTGGTGCTTCCATTGGTCCAGCTAATTTCTCTTATCTAATTTCCATCTGACCCTTTAATTACATAAGAGCCTTGAGGGCTAGCTTGTTTTTCAAATAATAAACAATCATTTCCATTTATAGATTACAGGAATTAATTAATACCTGTTTTTATTTTAACTTATATTAAATATTTTAATATTTAACTCTTGTATTTTTTTATCAAAAAAAAAAATACGTTCAAATACCTTTTTTTATTTATATATATAAAAAAAATATTTTTAAAGTTTAGCATCTGTGTGAATATATATATTTAACAACATTTTAATTTTAGCGTCTAGTTTTTTTATAGATTTTTAATACATTTATTTTTATTTGCGAACTTTGTTTTTCTTTTAAATTAATGTAACGACATATCTATATATCGTTACAATATATATATATATAGTAATGTTTTCCACATTTGACTAGGTATCTTTATGCACAATAAACTGCATGAGTTGATATCAAGTTATGAAGAAGAAGAATATTTCACTCTTATTTCTAAAAACATAACTATATTTCCTGATCAACTCTACCTAAAAATTTTTATGATTATGATTTCCAACTGAATCTGCTTTTAATTTATAAATGAGGGTACCAGAGTTGTTAGACTCACTGATTCTGCATCAAACATATCATAACTTAACAGAAAATAAAGTAAATGATTGGGATTTTGGTTTCCCATACCTTAGTTATAATTTATAAAATTATTTACCCAGGTCATAATTGCTAAGTATTGGCAAAGGTAAATTATCTGTTCTAATAAACTAACCCTACTAAATTTAATAATAAACAATAATGTACAGTGATGAAATTGATGGGAAAAAATATTTAATTCTAACAAACTTAAAATATTTTTAAGATAATATTTAAATAAAATTGGAGAGTACTCACATTAATCCAGATATGAAATCAACTAATTAGATAAAATAAATAAAACCACTAAACAATTTTTACTTATAAATTTATTTAATAAAGTTTCTTTAAAATGACAGTTTTTTAAATATGAAAATTAAAAGTCTATATCAGGATTATGGTATAAACTTATAAAGAGCTGTTTGCAGACTTTAAGTCACAATCAGGGGATAAAGAATTTTAGCTTATCGATAAGTTTAGCAAGTTTACGAGGATTGTTGAATACTATGCATAGTTTTTTGGGATAGAATGAGCTCGTGACCATTAGTTTTAATGTGGTCTTGATCCTGGTTCTAAAGGCTAGTCACAAAAGCTTTTCTGGTGAACATCTTCATGAATGATGTAAGTAAAAGCCTCAGTCTACTTCTGCATGATGAATTATTTCCACATAGAGTGATCCTGGGTCTTTTTTAATTACCTAAAACCAGCCAAAAAAAAAAACAGAAAAGACAAGAAGCTGAACAAACTAGTCTCTTTCTTTTTATACTCAAGATCCAGTTTTCAGACTTCTGTGCATTCTTTTTGCTTTTGTTAAAAATACACTTTAATAATCTTGTGCATTCTTTTATATTTTTCAGTTACAGAGTTCTCCTTTTCATAAAGTCTTTCTGCCATCTTTAATTAGCTAAAAAAAATTTCTTGTAATTTGTGTGTCTTTTGTTCTTTCCAATTTTTACTTTTATTTTTAATTAGATAAAAAAAAATATGAACAAAAAATTCAACTTATCATTGTACATTTTAAAAAAAATTATAGGAGCTAAAAAAAAAATTAATTGCATATTTTACTAAGATCGCTAAATTTACTTTTTCTTTTAGCTTTTACCAAATGCCAATATATTTGTACCATATATATATATATATATATATATTGTAACCGGACTACCACACAACCCTTTATTACCTTGGTTGTAACAATTTCCTGATGAGCATGTTGCAGGAAGGAACTGTCAATTGGCATTACCCAATGCAGATGTTAACCCTCCCTACAACAATATTTCCTGCTCATCAGAGGATGTAGCACCATAGAGGCTGGAAGCATCTAGACATTTATATGTTTGGTTTTTCAAATGGTGCCACTAGAGTTCCATCTCACTACAACCTGACTTACCTAAGTCTAGTTATGCCAGACGTAGCTCAGGAGGCATGAGATTCTCATGAACAAGTGCAATGAATGATGAGTGATGCAACAAAAACAAAATAGAATTGAACAACTGGATAACTAATATTTAATTTTTAGTAACAATAATTTTATTTAATAACAATTAATTTGCAATTTCTAATAAAGTTCATTCATATTTATGTGATGACTCATTTTCATTTCTTTTATGAAAAGGTTGGAAGCAGTTTAGTTAGTTACTTCACAGAGAGGAGTGCATTTATGTGCATAAGTTTCATTATTTTTTTCCCAAAAAATCAATATTCAGGTAAGTATTAAGCATTTGCAATTTTATTCAATATGCAGGTAAGCATTTAGAGTCCATATAGTATTTTATTAGATTTATTAAATCTAGTAATGTGGTTTAAGTTACTTCCACAAAATCAATATTCAGATAAGTATTAAGCATTTGTAATTTTATTTCAATATGCAGGTAAGCATTTAGAGTCCATATAATATTTCATTAGATTTATTAAATCCAGTAATGTGGTTTATATTACTCCCACAAAATCAATATTCAGATGAGCATTAAGCATTGGTCATTTTATGTCAACATGCAGATGAGCATTTAGAGTCCATATAATATTTCATTAAATTTATCAAATCCAGTAATGTGGTTTAAATTACTCCCACAAAATCAACATTCAGATAAGTATTAAGCATTTGTAATTTTATTTCAATATGCAGGTAAGCATTTAGAGTCCATATAATATTTCATTAGATTTATTAAATCCAGTAATGTGGTTTAAATTACTTCCTGAAAATCAATATTCAGATGAGCATTATGCATTGGTCATTTTATATCAATATGCAGATGAGCATTTAGAGTCCATATAATATTTCATTAAATTTATCAAATCCAGTAATTTGGTTTAGATTACTTCCACAAAATCAACATTCAGATAAGTATTAAGCATTTGTAATTTTATTTCAATATGCAGGTACGCATTTTCATTTATACTTTATCAAGAATAAACAAGTTTCATAATTTTAGTATGATTTTAATCTAATTTATAATTTTCCAGTAAGAAACATATTTTCATGCAGCTATATTTATTAATAATTCTTTTTTTTTATTTATAATAAAGACATTTTGTTTGTCTTTTAAAAAACACATATAATTTCGAATATTTTCATAAAATCATTACCTTTATTTATCCAGTTTGTTTCTTCAAAAAGGGGTCATTTTATTTAAGCTGAATGGCATTAATCCCTTTCATGAAGGTTATCCAGGCAAATTGTGAAAAATCATGGCTTAGAATGAAGAGATGAAGCTATTGGTTTATTTTTCCATCATTGTAATTTACTTAATAATGTTTTCTTTTTCCATAATTAACAGAGGTTCTTTAATATCCTTTTAAAATTGAAATCTTTTTTTTTCAGAATTCTTCTTTGACAGCTACTTGAAAAATATGTCTTTGGAAAAAATATAGCTATTTGATATCCTTAAAATCTCTCTGAAAAAACTTTTTAAAACTCTTTCAAAGTCTCTTGTTTTAAAATCAAATCTAATCTGCACTAAACCTGCAACTTGACTATTTATATCTGATTCTTGGACTGATTAAACAGCATTTTCCCACTGTACCTCATACTGCTCTCATTTAAGCCCGATTGCCTTTCTCTTCATAATGATTGGATAATCTACTTTTTTAGTGGGATAGATAAGAAAGCATAAAAATTAAGCCATGTTTTTCAATTGATTAAGAGTGCCTCAAGCTGATATAACACTTTATTTAAAAACATCGTTCCAAAAGTTAAAAATATAATCTTTTTTAATAACTGCCAGCTTATTTTTTTTAACTATAAACTTTTTTACTTTATTTCTTTTTTTAATTTGATCAAATCATGCTAGTCTTTTTTAAATGGGGGGGGGGATCTTTTGAATGTATATACACGGGGAACAGTATATCTGTTTCAATATATATATATATATATATATATATATATATAACTGAATATATATATATATAAGCTTATATTTTTAATGACTGCAGAAAGGAGTTTACTGTTAACTGAGAGGAGACCCTCTGATTTCTTTTGGAGGTCTTAAATAAACAAACAAGTGCAAATTCGTACTTTCCACTCAATAGGTTCTTATTGTTGCAACTGTTATTACACTATGATTATACATATAGTATATGAACTGAGATAAACTGCTCACCAACACAGATTAACTAAGAAAGTGAGTTCATTGGCTTTTTACCTCTAAGTTTAAGATCAAGAAATACCATGGTCTTTCTTCTCAGTTATCTGATAAGGCAGAATGAATGTGGGTATAAATATAAAAAAATTTAATAGATGTAAAAAATCATGACAGACAAAAATAAATCATGGCACATATTCCCAGGAGACTGGCAAGTTACCAAGCAAAGCAGAATTGAAGACCAAAGGTGAAGAGTATTATGAATCTCCTGATTGCTTAACCAGGCTGACATTTGTGATGACTTTTTATTTAGGTACTTACAACTGCAGATTGCTTTCAAATGAAAGAAGACTGCAAACCTTGGAAGAAAAACTGTCTCATATTCAATGGGATATTATTGGACTTTATGAAGTTATAAGAAAATGTGAAGTGACGAATTAAAAAGTGGATATGTATCTCTACAATTGGAGTAGGATTCATTATAAATAAAAAAGTGTAAGAATAATGTTGTGGAGATTGATGGTGCATCACTGAAAGTGGTAAGATTAGTTATTCAACATAATAGCAAAATAATTCAGGTTTATGTTTCAACAAATTCTCATAGTGATGAAGTAGTAGAAAATTTTTATATGGATGTACAAAAAGCTTTTGATCAGAATAAACAATATTTTTAAATGGTTATAGTAGACTTTAATTCAAAAATTGGTAAACAAATGAAAGATGAAAATTAAATTTGGTTATGGTAATAGAAGTGACAGAAGACATAGACTTGTGGAGTTAGTAAAAAAACAATTTTATATTATGAATTTTTTTTTTGAGAAAAATGTTAAAAGGAAATGGACATGGAAGCATCCAAATGATGGTGCTGCAAAATTGTATTATATTTTTTGACTAACAGAAAAAATATATTTCGAGATTTTTTAATGTTTTTAATAAATTCAACACAGGAAGTGATGATCGATTAGTAAGATGTAAGATATGTGGTTATGCAAAACTAAAGAGACAAAAATTATTAAGAAAAACAATATTTACAGTTGATATTCATATTCTTTAAAAACATTCTAATAATTTTAAATTAGAACTTGCAAATCGTTTTCAAGTATTAGTAGATTTTTTATGAAATTAATAAGAAAATAACTGATACACTTTTAAAAACTGCAAGAAAGATAACTGGCGAAAAAAAGCAATTGACCAGTATCTCGAATTTTGTAAAATGGTGCAAAAAGGAGTTGAAAATGATATATGAAAGTATATATGAAAATAAAATATGAAAATATAATTGTGAAGTAGCAAGGAAAGCTATAGAAGCGAATCAAAGTCTTAAGAGTGGAAAACAACATTTTGGTATATCTACAATTAAAGATGGAACTATTACTAAAAAATGAAATGACATCATGAAATGGGTGGAAGATTTCTATCAAGAATTATATAGTAATGAATAATCTATATCTATTATATCTTCTGAATTGCTCAAGATTATAAATGAAGAAGTGAGACATGCAATTACATTTATGAAGGAGGGGGAAATGATGCATTATAATCGATATATTAAAAGAAGCATTAAAAAAAACAAAATTTTTTGACAAAGCTATAAACCAAATGTCTAAATGATAATAAAGTACCAGTTGATTGGAAGAATACAATATTAATGTTAATATTTTAAAAAGATAATTAAGAAATATTAAAAATTACAGACCTATCAATCTTTTATCAGTTTTATACAACATTTTTACCAAGATAATTACAGCTCACTACTGAGAACATTGGTTTTCAATCAATCAAAACAACAAGTTGAATTTAAAAGTGATTTTAGTACAGTAGATCAGATACAAGTATTGAGAGAAGTTATAAATAGGACGAATTAAATAAGTTGCCATTATGCTTTGGGTTTGTAGATTATGAAAAAAACATTTAATTCTATAAGCATTTATTTAGTAATTAAAGCCTTGGATTATCAAGATATAGACCCATAATATTGTCATATTTTGAAAAATTAGGAAGGTTAGAGGTATGAAAGGTGTAAGACAGGGTGATTCCACATCTTCCAATTTTTTTTACAGTAATGGTGCAAGAAATATTTTGTAGATTAAAATGGGAAGCTAAATGAATAAAAGTATATCTTCATCATTTACATTTTGTAGATGATATAGTTGTTTTGGAAAATAATGCTTCAGAGCTTTAGGAAAGAAGAAAGTAAGACTAAAGATAAATACTAAAAGGACTAAAATAATATTCAATGGATTTTCTCAGGATTCGAAAATAAAGAAGTTAACAATTATAAATACCTTGGTCAGATTATTACTGCAGTTGGAAACATAATGGATGAAATTAATCATAGAAGTAAACTTTGTTGGAATGATTTTGGGAGAAATAACTTAATATTAAAAGGAAATATGCCTATGTGTTTGAAAAGGAATGTTTTTAATAAATGTGCTCTGCAAGTTTTTATTTATGGGAGACTTGGGACATTTAATAGAAGAGCAACATATAAACTTCAGATCACCCAAAGAAATATGAAGAGATGCATGTTAGGAGTAACACGAAGAGATCAAAAATGCTATACACCTGGGACTCTTTTTACGTGGACTTATTTAACATGATTTTGAAGTTACGCGATTCGTGTTTCATCGGAAGTCGGCCTCCGATAATGCGCTATTACTTTAAATAATAAATTTCACGCACTTACGTTATATTGAAAATAATAGTATATTATTGGAATTCTACTTTCATCTTAGTAATTTTAATATTTTCAGTGCTTTATAATAGTAAGATTTTATGCAATAATAAAATTAAAATCATGATTTCCACATTTTATGTATACACACATTAAATTTTACAAGATTATAATGTAAATTTGTTCAAATATTGTGCGTGTTAATTTTGCATTTTAAATCACATTCTGTTTTTGCTTTTTAAAAAAGAACGTAATCAATTATTAGTCATTTAGTGTCCACCAGTTTATTTTTAAAAGGTCAGTGATAGCAGTGGGCACAATTAAAAATTAAAATCTGATTTTTAATTGTAATTAACAATTTAAAAATTACTAACGGGCGACTTGAAATTAATGTGATGTAAAACGAAATTTGATTTTTAAACAGAATTGAAAATTAAAGACAAAAATAAGAATTTAATTTTTAGTTGTTAGTTTTAATTAAATTTTTCCCAGCAGTGGTGAATAAATGTCTTTTTATTATTATAAGTCTAAGTTCATAAACAATTAATAAAATCATCGTTGTCATCAACAGAAAACCATTAACACAACATGAGAGTGAACTTGGCGCTAGTTGTATTTTCTCTTGTGAGAATAATTGACTTTGTTTAAGGAGAAGCCAAATATATCACATCACATGAGAATCTGATTTTTTACTAGTTTGCAAAGAACGTGTTTTTGAGCAAATAGCGATAATAATTAAAACGTGTATAAAAAATGTAAATCACTGTACTGTAAATTATGCATAAAAATATATTATTTTGAATAAAATTAAATATTATAATTAAAAAAAGTTTGTCTTGTATCAATTTTTTTCAAATTTGAAATTTTTTATTAGTCATATTTTATTTTCTTATTTTTTTGCGCGTGAATTTTAAAGTAATTTTATGTTGGGGCTTTGCTTTTACACGAATTTTGAAAAATCACAGACTACATCCCCCCTTTTTCAATGTAAGTTACGTCTATTTTTGCACGATTTCATTTGTGCATATTTTCTGAGGAACCTATCTATCGCGTAAAATGAGACCCAGGTGTATATATGTAACAGAACAATCATTTATTACTAACAATGATGAAAGAACTAAAAGACTGAAATGGAGTTAAGCTGGACATATTTCTAAAAGAGATTATAATAACTGGCCAATTGAAATCTTAAAGTGGATTCCAAGAGATTGTAAAAACCCAGAAAAAGACCACATTAGATATATGGATGAAATAAGAAAGTGTGCAGGGTGATGTGGAGAAAAGACGCTAGACATTGGAGAAGATGGATTGAATTTGAGGAAACATTCATCCTGCAGTACATTGATACTGGTTGATGATAATGATTTTTAACCAATACATTTGTTTTCATTGATAAAACATTAAGTGTTTCAATATTTTAAAAGCATTAGCATTAATAATGTATACTAATAACCATTGACATAATGTAACGCTACCAGAAAGTAATTAAAAGTCAGAAAACTATTGTTAAGATCAGGTTCTTCTGTCATTATGTCTTTGATTTTAATCAATATTTAGTTATTCAAAAATATATTTTTATTATCACAATAAGTGGTATAGTTATTTTTTCTATATGTTTTAAAATAAATATAAAGAAAAAAAACTAAAAATTAAGTAAAGTAGATGAAAAATAGTATCCTACAATCAATATTTTCTTGTAGGTAATCAAAATAATATAACACATAACATAAATATTTTTTTGTGTTTTATACTTTTTATTACCTGAACTTAAAACCATATTTGTGATAAAAAACACTGTAGAAAGACTCATTATCTAAAATATTATATAAAAAAGTAAAGTATTAATAAAATATTAATAACTTGTGAGTTAATGATATGAAAAGAATATATATATATATATATATATGTGTGTGTGTGTGTGTGTGTGTTGTAACGGTACGCACCCTCTCAACGAGATAAGTTAAGGCAGTCGCATCCCACTATAATTAGATTTAAGGTCTTCATATTGGATGCCATGAATGATGTGATTTAATTTTAATATAAAACTATGTATGTTCCAAATAAATAATTTATTATTTATTATTAATATAAATTATATCTAAACCACTTCAAATCAATCTTCACCTTAATTGATTTAACCATTATGCTCAGATTTCAAACTCAGGGAAGTTTATCAATTGACTCTTTTCAGGGGTTCCTATCAATATACTAGAGTAATAATAATAAATATCATTAATTCTTTAAAATGGGTTTCATGAAGTTAATATAATAATCAATAAAGATTATACATTAAATGTTTGATCTTGTAATCTCAAATAAATAAATAAAATAAATTAAAAACTTCATTTAGTTTAATATAAAACATAATAATTAAACAAATAAATAATTTAAACTTTATAATATATAAGAATTATTTATATATCTTCTATCAATAATTTAAAATATTTTTTATATTTTTTATATTTAATAAAATGTTAGATATGTGATAAGAAATATTAACACGGGAAGGATATATAAATATATTAAAGGGGTAGAGTGAATTTAGAGGTTAGAAATTAAATTATTCTTCAATTTACATATTTTTTTATGACATGACGCTACTCTGTTGTACTAGTTCAAATAGTCCAATAACAATTGTTTATTACAATTGAATAAATGATTAACATTAGTATGAAATATATTCATATATTTTTCTTTTGTATTAATGATCAATAATTACCTATAATCATTTTAACGGATGAAAACTTTATATACACATAATTAGATTATTTGTATAATCTAATTATTATATGATAGTTTTAATATAGTAATCTTGATATTTAGATATATATATACATTATATAATTATAAATTAAAAAAATATATCTACAATGGGTAAATAGAATATATTTATATTTTAAATATAAGATAGTAGATATATAAATCTTATATATTATAAAGTTTAAATTATTTATGTGTTAAATAAATAATTATTATGTTTTATATTAAACTAAATGAAAACTTTAATTTATTTTATTTATTTATTTGATTTTATAAGATAAGATCAAACATTTATTATATAATCTTTCATGAAACCCATTTTAAAGAATTAATGAGATTTATTATTATTACTCTAGTATCTTGATAGGAACCCCTGAAGAGAGTCAATTGTTAAACTTCACTGATTTTGAAATCTGAGCATAAAGGTTAAATCAATTAAGGTGAAGATTGATTTGATGTGGTTTAGATATAATTTATATTAATAATAAATAATAAATTATTTATTTGGAACAGATACAGTTTTATATTAAAATTAAATCACATCATTCATGGCATCCTACATGAAGACCTTAAATCTAATTATAGTTCGATGCGACTGCCTTAACATATCTCGTTGAGGTGGTGCGTACCGTTACATATGGGCACCCAAGTGGGGCCTGAATCATAGATTCCATACAATTATAGTATTGTATAGCGATATAAAACTTTGAGGGATAAATATTATTAATAATAATCTTATATATTAAAGTATTTATTGGAAAATAATGTATTGTAAAATAGTAAATAGTTAAAATAATGGAGACTTTGACAATTAAATAGTTAAAATTTAAATAAATAGATCACTTGCTTAAAAATTTAATTTTAAAATTAGGGATTAGAGTTAGAACATATATATATATATATATATATATATTGATAATATATATATATATACTTTGAAAAGAAAAAGGCATCGCATTAATATCTTATGATAAATGATATATTATCATATAAGTAAAGTTATAGTTAAAATAAAGTTAGTTTTATGATTACGAGAAGTAAGTATAAAATATTTTCTTCTAATACTGATAGTAATATAGAAATGCAAACTGAGGTACTTAGTTCAAATATAGCTGATGATGCTATGAATAGTATCAATGAACAAATAAATATAGATGTGTCTGGGGATAATTCTATATTAAATACCTATGTTGCAGAATCTGTGGATATTATTGACAAACCTATAGAAAATAAAACTAGTGATAATAATCCATCATTAAGTCAAATGATGTTAATGATGCAACAAATGATGGAAAATTTAAATGCAAATATGAAAATAGGGATGAAAAATTTGAAATGAGATTTGTCTACAAATATGGATACCAAGATGGAAAAGATAGATACAAAGATGGAAAAAATGGATACCAAGATGGAAAATTTGAAAACAGAGATGAAAGACGTAAAAGCAGATATCACAAATGAATTATCAATAAAATTAGATAATATAAAACAGATTTAAAGGATGAGGTATCACAAATACATACATAAAATAAATGTTTAAATAAAAATATTACTTTATTAAAATCAACCTGGCTCATATGAAATAATAAATCTAAAGAAGGTCACAAAGTTTCTATGAAGACAATAACTTCTAGATAAACAAGCCTTAAAATTCAGTAATAAAATATTTTGAAATATTTTTAATACTTATCAAATGAATAACTAATTAATAATTAGGTCTATGGAATGAATATGAAATTAAAATTATGAATTAACTAATAAATAACGTAGGATGTAGATGACTAAATGGGTGATGAAAATAAATAATAATTAAATAATAAAATGAAACTAGCCTAAGAGTGAAGAGAAGAGAAAGAAGATGTGTTAGAATAATGAATGATTAAGTTAATGATAAAATAAGAGCTAATGAATTATTAAGATAATAATAGAATAAAAGCCAGTGATGGGGTAAATCAATTATGATAATGAATTAAGATCAAATGAGAATGAAGAAATAAAAAAAAGGTCAAGATGAAATAGGAGAATAATATTGATGATTGATAATGAGATCTTGAACTATATACTAATATTGTATTAAGTGATAGTAAGACATCTAAAATAAAATAGGGATTCCAAGCTTGACAAAACCATAATATTCATCATAAAATTAAAACAAGCTATAAGTTTAAAATAAAAAAATTTACATATTAAAGTTATGATGGCTTTAATAAAATTGTGAAAATAACATAACTCAAATCCAAAAACAATAAATAACTGTATATATAAAATATACCACAAATTCAAAATTACACTGCAAATTAGTAATTATTCTTCTCAGAGTTCAAGTAACTTAAATATTATCATTTTACAACATATATCTGTGTCAGTGAGAGAGATTTTGCCACTACCCAAATATAGCAAACAAAATAGTTCATAATACAAAATAGAATTTATACAAAATATTTAGCATCTCTCATACCAAAAATATTAAACTTTAAGCTTTGAGAAGTACAAATAAACTTAATAAACTAAGCATAATAACTTATCAACTTTCTTTTATTAAATAATTATGGGCAATGTGATCGCAATCGGTGAATGATATATCTGATGGTTCAAATAAAAAGGTTAAATGAAAAATTATTTGTTTTGTCTTTTAATATATTATTTAAAATAATATATACACTCTAAATTAACAATATTTTGATGATTAAGTGATGATACTCTAAATGTACTTTTAAAATAGACGATCTCAACAAACTTATTATGGTACATTGACGCATAATCAGATATAATATATTGATTGGTGATGACTTTAAGATAATGTGTCAATAGCAATAACAATAATAATGTGGATGATGATTAGCAATAAGACCACTGATAACTAAATAAATTTTTAAAACAACAAGATTTATTTACACTATTTACAAATTTTATTTAAACATCAGAAATAATTGAATATCTATCTTTTAGAAACATTATATGAAACAAGACAGAGTCATTATATAAAACAGGGTATATCCCATTGAATACATGCATAATATATAAAATAGTAAAGTACAGTGATACCTTCATTATCACTATCATTAGCAGCCATGTTGCTCTTATTTTATATTCTAGAACAGAAATGTTAAACTCTGTTTAACATAAATTAGCATTCAAGTTACCAAATAAAAGTGTATTCAAATATTTAAGATAAGTGAAAACTTTAAAATTTAAAATATAATGTTAAAAAGTAGCATGTCATTCTATAGCTATTTTATTTATATCAGAATATGAAATAATGACAATTATTATATGCAGCACAAATAATAATTATTATTATTTGCTATGAAGAAATTTATTACATTAATGTTGGGACAGACATCAGAAGTCAAATGGATACATGACACCAAATATTACCATGTCCACAACATAATCATTTAACCTGTCATAATGATCCATCAGTGAATCACTGCTTGATGAAAATAAAATGACATTGTTCATTTGTATTTCTTATTATGCCATACAGAAGTTTTATAATTACTAGTAAGTTTTGTTTGGTTTACTTGTAAACTGACGAAGGTACTACAGCACAATGCCTACATTATTCACAATTAGGCAAACACTATATATAAACAAGTGTTTCTAAATGTAACTTTATCCTATCATTGCTATATAATTTTAAAATACCAAGAACTTCACCATACACAGTGTAAAATAACTACATAACATTATGAGGGATGAGACAATAAAGAGAAGCTATACAAAACTACATTAGATAGTTGTACAATAATATGGCTGATTTCAATACTTTTTTCTAGGTACAAAATGTGTGGACATTGTCTCATCACAGGAAACCATAATACATGCCATGAATATAATCATATATATGGATTAACTGTGCTATCTAAGCATTAATTATGTATCAGCCTCAACAATATAATCCTCTTATGGAATAAGTAATGGGAGAGTGCTCTATCTGCCCATGGATAATATCAATGATACAATATTTGACACCATTATACTTATCAAATGAAAACTATCACAATATCTTATCAACATAATAACAAGATAAAATAATTCTAACAATAAAAGCTAAAAGATAAATATCCCACTTCACAATGCATAAAACAATAGTGTATTAAAAAAACCAATATTGAAAGTCAAACAACCATTAATTTTTTTTAAAAGTAATAATAATGTTTTTGCTATAATAAAAAAATACACACATAGACAATAAAGAATAGCATACATTCTATAACAAAGGGGACATGCTTATTCACTGGCAAAATTTAATAAATGTAAAATGCTTATATAAAATTCTTCATATAATAAGATGATTGTGTTATTATACCATACCTCTGACAAGTTATTCTGTCTGTTTACCCATCAATAAAATATCAGAAGCTATTTCCATTAATGTAATAGATGAGTATCTCTTTTTCTATCTAGACAAACTATATTTAATACTAGATTTTAACCAACTGGCAAAATAAAATAAATATAATAACTGTATATACTTTTACATTAATCTCTCTTCAAAGCAATTATATATTCATACTACAATACTAAATACATATATAACTATAATAATATTAGTAATTAAAAAAAATATTTTATCACATTGTACATTATCCCCTAGTTCATAGTTTCTTTCTTTCTTATGAGCTGACTGATGAGGGAAAATGACATCATGGGCAAAACATTTTATGAGTAATACATCCATATATATATATATATATATTTGATCTTGGTACTGAAAATATAGTAAAACACTCAAACTTTTGTAGTAATAGAATAATAATATCATAGCGCTTATTGATATTTTCTGCAGACAATTTTTTCCTTTAAACCTTTAACTGATTCTTTTAACTTTTTAATCTTTGTCTAATTTTCTATTGGCCCACTACTTAAATCTGAGAACAATATGATTCGTCCGTTTCATTTCCAGCCAGTTTCTATTGTTAAAATGTTAATCTAAAATACACAGAATTTTTTTAATTCAGCTTCTAAAAATTGAATAATTTTAGATTCAAATTGGTTAAATGTAACGAAGAATTAAAAATAATGTTAATAACTGTAGAAAAATATAAGAAAAATGTGTAAAAAATAGCTAGCAGTAAAACAAAAGAATTATATTCCAATCAATGATTGTGTCGTTATTCAGTTTTCCAGCTGTCAAATAATTCTCTTTTTATTTCCATCATGCTTATTTTTCTTGTAAAATTTAAAATTTTCCAAATCAAACTTTATATTTCCATAAAGTAACATCAAATCTTATTTATGAATGTAAAAAATTACAATAGATATAATTATTTTACTACAAAATCAATTATGAATGCGTAAAACCTTCAATTTTTATTTCTGACATTTATTTTTTAGAGACTCCCACTGTGCAAATTACAATCATTAGCATGACCACCTGACTAAAGATGATTTTGTCCGTGCTTATTTTTTTTGTAATATTTAACATTTTTGGAATCAAACTTTATATTTGTATAAATTAATGAAAAATCGTGATAGATATAATTATTTACTTCAAAATATGAAAGCATACTACATTTCATTTTCAATTCTGAATTTTTAGTTTAGAAATACCGGATTACAGTCTGTAGCGATAATTGTTTTTTGTTACGGATTATTTCTCCAAATGTATTTTTCTTGTAATATTTAAAATTTTCCGAGTCAAACTTTATATTTTGATAGAGCACTATATTATCTTATTTGTGAACATAAAAAATTACAATAAATATAATTATTTACATCAAAATCAATTACGGACATGTACATCTTGGTTTTCGTTTCTGAATCTGTCATTTAGAAACACACCTAGAGGACATTTCCAGATTTGGTAGGTATCCAATCAGAGAAAAAGACACACCTATCAACCAATAGGCAGTAAAGAAAATTGATTTTTTTTAAAAAAATATAATGCTATATGCGGATGTTTTTAGAACTACAATTTTAAACATTGAATTTCCTATCAAATAAGCCTAAAATGAAGAAATTGTGACCAAAATTGACCAAGAGATGGTGCATGCTACCTCCAAAAAATTTTTAGCTACAGGATCTCTTCATAATAATCACATAATTAATCTTAAGCTGTATCTTCAAGTTTAACAAAAGCAAGGGGAAACTTTCTCAAAATTATTTTGTTGATTCTTTTTCCACATCCGTGGTAATTTAATAAAACAATCAAAAATGATTCTAGTATTTTAATAATTTTAAAATGTTCTTGTTTACATTTAAAATTATTATCAATTCCAATGTTCCACCAGTTATTAAGAAGTAGATATTTGTTCATTTATGTTCTATATCAATAATATTAAGTATTTTCTTACATAATATACTAAATGGCTATTGTTTTCTTTTATAAGGATTTCCATGAAATATATTCAATAACTATGAGTTAAACATTTTCTATTTATATTTATTAGTACTGTAAATGTATCAATTTTTCATTTTTAATGAAGAATAAAGTTAGTGCTGAAGAAGCTTATCAGACATTTTTTTTTACAAATATATATATATAAAGTAAGTTCCTCATTTTGTAAATTGATTAAACATTATACAATTTAAAATGAATTTTTAATTTGTTTGATTTGTAATTTAAAACTTTTGTTCAAATTATTTTAAATCAGATTCTTATTAATATTATAATTCACAAGCAAAATGTATTTTTTTTCTTTATTTAAAAAGAGCATGCAGAAGTTTTTTTTTTTTTGCCATTCTAAATAAATCATGCATAACTTTTAAATATATAAACTGATAAAAATAGGTGAAATAAAAGTTCATGGTGACAATTTCTTGTTCAGTTCTAAGTTTGAAATCCCATTTTGTAAGACAATTTCCAAAATGGATCTCATTTTTTTTCCTTCCAGTAAGAACTCTAGTAATTTTCAATCAATGGAGGAGAGAAAATGTACACAAGGGGATAGAATTTCCTATTCCATGGTTTTAAAATTACAATATATTTTAATCCTGTTCATTTCAAATCCAATGGTATAACTTTTTCAGCTCTTTCTTTCTTTAATTTTGTAGGTTTTAGATGTTGAAGTCATTCCTCTGATTTTTTTCTTGATATCCCCTCTACAAACTCTCTTATTTATACTTTTTATTCAATTGCATTATGGTACAAACAAAATTACCAATGACAGCATGGTGTGCAAATAATTAGTAGTTCTCCATCTATATTCATTCTTGATAATTACTGAGACTATTCAATACTAATTTAAACCACAATAAAAAAATTCTTATGGATTGTTTAAAGTTATTCATTTAAAAAACTCGTAATTATAATGTAGTTGGGTGTGACCACTTGATGGCATTGTTGGCAGTCAAAAACAATACAATGTACGGTTTTCAGGGCATGCGATTTTTAAATCGCTGTTTTTTACAAATTTTCATCATTCCCCTTTTTTGTTATTAATTGATTGATTGCTATAACTTTTTTCTTTTCCTGCCTTTTTAAAAATAACTTGTTTAATTTTAATTTTGTCTTTAGAAAACAACAACTTTTTTTATTTTTAATTCACTGTCTGTTTTTTGACAAATTTTCATCATTCCCCTTTTTTGTTATTAATTGATTGATTGCTATAAATTTTTTTTCCCTACCTTTTTTAAAAAAAAAGTTTAATTTTAATGTTGTCTTTAGAATATAACAACTTTTTTATTTTTTAAACATAAGTTTAAACTTATGGGGGTGAGGGGAGTGATTCATTGATTGCTGCTACTCTGCGATGTTTATTTTGTGATGTCTTTCGAAAACAATAACTTTTAATTTTGACACACAACTTTTAACCATATTTTTATATGTTTTTGTTTTTTTCTAATTTGTATTAAGATATTTTTTGATACATTTATGCTTCACTTATCTATTGCTTTCTACATAACAGAACAACAAAAAAACAACTGTGTAGTTTTCAAACCAATGAAATGTTTTTGTTTTTTTACCCTTGCTTTTTATTTATTAATTTGTATCAAATGGAAAGGTTTTGGGCCCACAATTTTGTCTCAACTAAAACAAACTTCCCCAAATCAATGCAATATTGTTTAAAAACAATAACCAAAATAATTCTGAAATTGTAACAAATTTACAATCTAAAGAAAAGTCTAATCGTAGCGAAATGCAAAGCCTTATGCATAATGCACAAACATATACCGAGAACGTTCAGTTAACCGAAGGCCAACTTGCAAATAATGAACAAGTGAATTTAGACCCTCCTGAACATGGTAATGTTAAAGATATATCCATAAATGTACTTAAAACACAAAATTTAATACCACAATGCCCTATTTCTAGAATGAAAAAAAGAAAATCAGAAATCCTAGCCTCAGATAGTGACTCGAGCGAGTTGGGCTCTCAATCTTCTAGTGATTCAAATGAGTTAATTTATCAATCATCGAAAGAAACAACAGACCTTAAAACAGAAGAAAATATTAGCAAAAAAACTACAGGCATGTTGTACATTAGGAAAACATACGATAAATGTGAAAGCAAATCAAAAATTACATCAGTTAAATCTAAAGAATCAAAAAAAGTCCGGAGCCCAGAGCCTATCGCTCAGGTATCGGACACTTACGTAATCTCCGGACAAAATAATAAAAGTTTATTTAAAACAGATAGCATGGACTCACTCATCAATAGCGAAGCTTCTCCAGTCCCAAAAATAAAAGTAAATACAATTAAACAATCAATATCTAATAAAACACAAGCAATTCTGCCCAAAAAGCCGAAATTAAACTCCGACACAAATAAAATTCAAAAACGCAGCAAAAAGCGAACAAAAAAAATACGAAGCTCGGAGCATGATGCAGCATTAGTGCTAAGCCTGAACCTTAACGCAGGAGATATAGCTGATCACGTAAAGGAAAATCACAGTGACTTCCAAAATCATATCAAACGGAAAAATAAAACTCAAACAATAAAAGAACAAGAAAATATAAAACAAAATTCCAATTATTGTCAGGAATTAGTCAACAATAATTCACAAAATCAAGTTAACCAACATGAAATTAGATCCGATACTTGCAGTGGCCGGGATGAAGCCATCGGTCATGGCAGTGCAGATTTTATGAAGAAAGATCATCCATCAGAGAATAATCACAACTCAAAACCGAAATTAAACAACAAAAATCAAATTAGTAATAACACTAGGTAAAACTGACTTATAGCTACCCGAACCATTCGCCCTCTATTTTTAAAAAACTTAACTACTTTTTAAAAAACTTAACTATTTTTACCCCTCTAATAACTGTATCCAAATTTAATAAGTGTATGTAACTATATCTAAGTGTAAATGTTAATAAAAAAAAAGTTTTATTCCTTTTTTATTTATTAATATTTCCATTTAGACAGAGTTTATTTCTTGTTAGATAAACTGATTAAAGTTAGATCTTTCTAATTGTGTCTATCTCCACTCTATTTATAGTTAATTTATTTACAGTTATATATACAGCGAAGACCGCTATAAGTGAAAAATACGCACGTAAATGTAAGTTTTTTTTTCTTTTTTTTTTAATTAACATTTACACTTAGATATAGTTACATACACTTATTAAATTTGGATACAGTTATTAGAGGGGAAAAAGTAGTTAAGTTTTTTAAAAATAGAGGGTGAATGGTTCGGGTAGCTATAAGTCAGTTTTACCCACATTTATTTTAAAATCATCAAACAATGAAATAATTCACAGCATATCCACAGGAAATAATGATGTATTAATCAGGAAAAATAGTAATGTTAAACCTTCATGAAAACAAGCGCTACTGATAGGGGCGCAAAATGGAAATCTAGGAAACCCCATCAATACTTGCATGTATTCAGGAAAATCTAATATTGCAACAGATTTAAATGATAATACTCAAGCAAATAAAAATAATACACATATAAATCAACCACAAACAAGCTTTAGTGCACAAAATAGAAACACATATGCTAATATAGCAAAAATAAAAGTAACAGATAAAAACTCGTCCTATTCTAGCTCAGGAAATCGCAACACAACAGTAACTGAAAATGCGTTACGGGTAAACCCAACTAACTCAACACTACTCAATCTCATGGAAGATAATTTTAACAAACAACAACCTGCTAATATATCCACAGACAAATACATATTCACAACAGACAACTATGAAGAAGACCAATATAATCATCTATCATTTCGATTTAATAGAACCATCCCTAATCTTTTGCTTAAATCACTGCTGAATTATAATAGTGACAAGAGTCTCGTCATGGCCATCACAGACCCTAATTGCTCACTTATCAAATTCCCCATAGACTCATTCTGTGCAATGATCAAAGAAGGGTCTATGGGTGCGGGCATTCACATTATCATTTATGGTTTGCCTTTAATTAAATGTTATTAATAAATTTCATTCAAAGAATAATGAATAAATGATAATGTGTACTATTCATTATATCCTTCAAGTGCTATTTGTCCACGTGTATTTGCTAATGTAAAATTACATAAAGAAGGTTATCCACTTAGAATAATTTTGGATTTTGGAGGGTCTTTTGTGTATAAGACTAGTAAATATATAGCTAAAATTTTACAAGATTTACTTGGAGTTGGAAAATATTCTGTAAGGTCATCATTTGATTTTGTTGAAAAAATTAAAGATTTAAGTTTGGACTGTGATGATGTTTTAGTGTCATTGGATGTTTCTGAGATGTATGGATCTATTGATAGACTTGATTCAATTAAGAAAATTTATCAAGCTTTATTGGAAAAGAAAGTGGATAATCAATTAATATGTTTTCTGATGAAGGCTTTAAATTTTATTGAACAAAATATTGTTGCATCATTTAATGGTAAATTTTATAAGATGAGTAAAGGCTGGCCAATGGGATTACCACTGGTGGCACAGTTATGCAGTTTTGTTTTGTCATATTATGAAGAAAAAATTTTAAACAAATTTATATTTGTGGGAAATATTAAGATATATATGAGATATGTGGATGATGTTTTTATATGTGCTTCTTCAGAAATGATTGATAAAATTTTTGATGAATATAATAAATTAAAAGGTCTTATCTGGACTATGGAGAAAGAATATAATAACAGTATTAAATATTTAGATTTGATAATTTCAAGGAACAATAATATGATTGACTATAAATTGTTTATTAAACCTATTGAAACTAGAGGGTATATTCCCTATTTATCTAAAGTGTCACATAATTATAAGATGGCTGGTTTTAGGTCTTTTTTGTATAGAAATAATATTTTGTGTAAATATGCATGTGATAAAAAGAAAAATATTAAAAGTTATGTAAGTGAATTATTAAGTGTAGGTTATAATATAAAAGAAATTTATCAAGTGGTTTGTCAATTTAGTAAGAAAATTAATAGAAATACTGGTGATGAAGAAATTAAGAGTAAGAAGTGGATTTCTTTGCCTTTTTATAATAATAATCAAGTAAAATTTATGAAAAAAGTTTATAATGGCATATATAATGTTTCTTTTTATGGATCAGGTAATTTAAATAGAATGGTTAATAATTCAAAAGATAAGTTAGAAAAAAATAACGTGAGTATTATAATTTATAGAATTTTTTGTAGGTGTTACTTATCATATATAGGGAAATCTAGATGTAATATAGAGAAAAGAATTAAAGAACATAAATTGTTATATAAAAGAGTTTTGAAAAATGTACAGATATGTAATGATAATAGTAATGAAGTCAAGTTATATACTGAATCTGTTTTTTATGATCATGATAGAAATTGTAATTTTAAGGTTAATTTTGATGTAAATAAAATAAAAATTTTAGGACAAGAGAGAGATAATGAAAAAGAAAAATTAAAGAGGCAGTTTTTATTAGTAGGTATAAAAATATGATAATAAACAGACAGTCAGCAAATGTTAGAATTAATGAATTGTGGGATATTTAAATCGACATGTGTTTCCGATTGGTAATAGATGATTCCATTTTGAAAGTTGAGTTGAAAATGATTATGAATATAATCGAAAATATTTCTTTATGAGTTTTTATTGAGTTTTTATTTATATTGTATTATAAATTGTTTACCGTTGTTTGGAATATATTTAAGTTTCATTATTATATATATATATATTGTTGTACCCTTTTTACTAGGTCCAAATATGTTTACTAAGTCAGTTTTTGAAAAAATGTAAATTAAGGAAAAACTTAAATAGTATAAATGCTATATAATGTTGATAAGATTTTTAAAACTTTGTTAAAGTAAAGTTAAGAGTTATAAATGAGTAAAACTTATGTTTAAATGCTAAAATTATAAAGTAAAAGCTAAATATTATGATTTTTGTATGGTTGGGAAAAACTGGCCCTTGTGAAATAATATAGCAAAATCCTATTAAACAAAGTGTTAAAAGCTAATTTTTAAAATAATGACTTAAAATTAAATAAGCTAATGTATTTTAAATAAAAATTAGATTTAATATTTATATTATAAATTATTTATTAAAAGTAGAATATTTTGCAGTAGACAAATGTATTTAATTTATTACTGTTTAAATAATTTCAAAATTTATTATTCCAAATTGTATTATTACATTTTATTATTTTTATAATACATTTTGTAATTAAAGGTTTAAATATTCTGTTTTTTAGACAGTGAATATGAAAAATTCAATACATTTTGTCTGGTTTTTAAGTCATGTGAATAGCAAATACATATACTTTGTGCAAGCTAGGTTGCTAAAGAAAGTTTCAAAATTACTTTCAAAGTTATTTTAAAATTGAAACATTTGTGTATCATAAAAATAAATGTTTGGAAAATTATTTAATTAGTTATTTTTAAAATAAGTGTAGTTAGTATAGTTAAATTTTAAAAATAGATACATTAAAATTAAGTAGTAGCTAAATTGGTAAAGTATTATTTTAAAATGTTATTTTAAAGTGTTTAAATTGTTTAAATGAAATTGTAAAATTAATTTAGAATTAAATTTTATAATAATATTTAATATTTTAGTATGAGTCATAAATTTTATTTCTAAATTTTAATAACCTAAACTTGACAAATATATAAATTACATCATAAGTTGAAGATTAAATAACCAATCAGATGGTAAATTTGATCTGCTATAAAAATAGATGCTTTCATTTTGGATACTTAATAAATTACTTACTTACTTATTTACTTGCTTTATATTAACATGCTAACTTATTATCTTATTATCAATATTGTTATCATATATCAACATTGGAGTATTACTTAGTCTAATTCTTAATAATATTATTTTTAAGAAAAGTTTTGAAGGATTATCAATTTATTAAGTCAAAGTAATAATGTGTCCTTAAATTAAAAACTCTCTACAAGTTATTTTTATTGAAGCTTAAGCCAACTTCATGATAAAACTATGGATTTAATACCAGAGATAATATGTTTAAAGGAATTAATGACAAAAATACAGCTTATAAAGAAAGTATAGTTTTAAACATATTATGGAAAAATTTGTATAATTATTTATTTTTAATACTTTGGATATTTGCAAGATTTTTGTGTAGAAATATTTTTCAAGGAACTGGCATGTTTATGCATTATATTTTAAAAATCTTAAAGTCTTTATTTGTATGACAAAGAATTATTGAAAAATTTAAAAATTAGTATTTGCTAAAAATTGGGAAATGAATTTAATATTAAACCTATAAAGAAAAGATATCATTTATGCTTACAATAATACTGTATAGTTTTTATTTAAAAAAAGTTGTAGTGAATCTTTTAAAATATGAATTTAAAAGTTATTACGAATCTTTCTTGAAAAAAAAAGATTAAATGTAAAAACTAACATTATTACAGGTATAATTATTATGATAAGTTATTGTTAAAAAATACCATAAATTATTTGGGATATTATAAAAACTGTTTTTTAAATATATTTGTCAGGAAAAGAAATAACTGGATAATTAAAAGAATAAATATTATCCTAACTGAAAAATATACCTTTATAAATGACTGTATTATACCTGCATTACTATAAAATAATGTTTTGAATGGGATATAAAAAATGTGATTTTTCCATAAAAAAATATGCATGGACTTATAATAACCAAAAATGAAGCATCTAAAGCCGATAGGATCCAAGTGAATAGGAAAAACTCTGGAGACTATTTATAAAACTTTTTCCAAGTGATATCACCTCAATAGCTATTATCCTGCAAAGCTACAGACAATAGACTGTGTTTTATATAGTTTCAGAGCAGGATAAATAGCCAATATTCAAATAATTTTGGATTTAAAAAGTCAACATTATTTTTTTTTTTTTGTTTGTGAACAACCGCACGCCAGGAGAAAGAAACTTTTTAAAATTGTACTTTATGAAGAGAAGAAAGAGTTGGAATTTAGTAACTATAGTTTTATTATTATTTTACATACTAATTGTAGTATTAAGTTTTTAGTATTAGGGTTGGAAAGATGACACGTTAAATATTTTTATTTATTCTAACAAAATTAATATTTTAAAGAATATTTTAATATTTTTTAAAGTTTTTCATAAACAATTTTAAGATATGATAGTATTATGCTGAATGACTGTTATTATTAATTAATATGCTTTCTTATGGTAAATATTGGAACAGAAGACATCTATAATAGTGACTAACAAGTGTAGGGTCACTAGGTAAACTTTATAAATATATTAATTTTATATTATGTATATTTTATTGTCATTTACTAGAATTGCTTGGAATATTTTTTGTGATATTGCTTTGTCATATGAATGTATAAACATATATGTGTGTGTATTAATTACACATAAAACTTGATTATTGTAAAGTATAAGCTACGATTTTTTAGAAAGATACACATACATTTTCTTTTATATTACCAATGTAATATAACTTATTGATACTCATAATTTTTATATGATTCTTTAATGGATGAACCCTACTTTTGGAAATATTTTGAATATTGATTTTAATATCTTAAAACGAAATCATTTGTATTTTTTATTGCTGAGTTTTAAAAGTGAATAAATCTTTTCTTGTAGTAGTTTTAGATTGTTAAAGTCATATGCGAATTTTGTTTGTTATTTGGAGTAATGCTAATTATTTTGCGATGTAGGTTGGTTAAATCTATTGTGAAGTTTTAATCAATAGTGACTTTAGGAGTATGTAAAAAGACCTTTGGATGCTTATTTGTAAGATCTATGGAGAAAATAGGAAAGTAACCTATATTGTTATCTTAGTAGTTTATGCAAGTACAAATAACATAGCCCTGGGTCTTGTATATATTTTTCATGGACAGTGTTTTATTGATATTTTGTATTTTAAAATGTTTGAGCGAGTGCTGAATAAATAGCCTGGATATTATTATTATTATATTTAAGGGTATTATACAGAAAAGTCATACCACTTTGTTTACACTGTGCCCATGAAGATTATCCAATATATTTTATACTATTGAGTGTTTACTCTAGTTATTTCTTCATGCATATGCATCATATTGCTATCTTAATTTTAACAGTTATAACTTCACATAGCATTGTATTTTATGAAAGAAAATAATGAATAATTTTGGATTGTAGTATTGTTATTTTGAAAGAAGATGAGATAGGGTTTTCTTGTTTTGTATTGGGATCAAATACAAATGAAATTGAATGTAAATACTGACAGTGCATAATAAAAAATCATAAATATGTTTCATGTTTTTATTAAACTATTTTTAAAAAAAAATAAAAGAGATGACAACTATTCATGAGATTTTTGAATAATTTTGATATTTTTGATTTTACCTGATAATGTTTTTTTTTTTAAAAAAATATAAAACATCCAAAATGAACAACACAAAATAGAATGAATGCTTGTATTTTATGAATATTAATTTATGTTTAAAGATACATGAAACACACATATAAAGATTTTTATTTAGAAAGTAGTACCAAGAAAAATATGTAGAAGAACACCAATATTATTGTTATTAAAGTCAATTTTATTTATCGAATGAACCAAGAAAAAATATTTAAAATAACAATAGCACTATTACAGTAGATAACTTTAATTTATTTATGGTAAGAATATTTGAACATATTTTAAAGACAGGTATTATTTAAGTATTTCATATTTTATATTTTTTATATACACTTATGAAAATCCATATGGTCTAGCTATGTTAATTAATAGATATTTTTATTAAATTATAAGAGTAGTCTTAAGTTTGTATTATATTTTAAATAAATGTGCCACAAATAGTACATAAGTTGGAGTAAAAACTTAATTAAGTGTTGATTTATTGTATTTTTTTTGTAATGTGGAAGTATGTAACCCACTTTATCTAAATTAGTTTTATATTTGTTAGGTTTTATTCTGGACGATTGCAAATAGTGTATATAGTTTTTGTTAAATGTATAGGATAATAAAATTTGTTAAATTTGTTTTATAAAACATTGAGTTATATTGATTTATTCACCATCACAAATACATGATTGACAGATACCAAAATAAATATAATATTTTCACAGTACAGATATAATCATTTACTTAAGAAAATAATAATGATTCAGAATATAATATATTAGAGAAATTTCCTTTTACATTATTATTATTATTATTATGGTCATAATTAATTGCACAATTTATTGCATAGAATTTTAACATTATTTGTTACCACATATGTTCAGATTGTATCAGATTATGCTACATATTCAATTTAAAATGCCACCTAAGAAATAAAAGATTATTATTATTATTATTATTATTATTATTATTATTATTATTATTATTATTATTATTATTATTATTATTATTATTATTATTATTATTATTATTATTATTATTATTATTATTATCATCATCATCATCGTCATTATTGGTAGTTACTATAATATTGAACAGTGGATAAGATTGATTATTATTATTATTATTATTATTATTATTATTATTATTATTATTATTGTTGTTGTTGTTGTTGTTGTTGTTATTATTAATTAGATGTAGTTGAGGATGATACAAAATCTCATATCATACTTGACTACAGGAGATTATAAATTGACTAGAGTAATTTTAAAGAACCTAAGATAATTATAATTGTATTGTTTTAATAAAAAGATTAGAATTTATTTAGTAATATTATACTAAATTCATTGTTATTATTTTAAAGTCTTAAGTATGCTATAAATTTATTATTATTTGAAATAATAGGGGGGATGTATTCTTATTCCATTGAGATTGTATCCTGTGGGATATTGGCTCAATATAATTCTTTACTGCTTTAATCTTCACTTTATGGTCTCATGATTTATTAATATTTTATATATTTTAATTTTTCATAAATTGAACCGTTTATTATTTATTAATCAATTAGAGATAGTTAAATAATAGATATTCTCTTTATTATTGATTTTATATATTTTAGCTGAGCATAATCATTTTATCTCAGCTAGTCATATTTTTCTATTATTATATCAACTCGATGGTGAGGGTACACACACACACATATATATATATATATATATTGTAACCTAACTAGAATAAGATGAGGGTATGAGAAAGAGAAAAGAGAGAGAAAAGAAGAAAATGCTAATAATGAAATGGAGATACGGGTGTGAGAAAGAAAGAGAAGAGAAAAAAAGAAAATGCTAATAATGAAATGGAGCTATAATGATAATGGTAAGAATAAATGATGGAAAAGAAAAGAATCGAGGAGGAAGAGAAATAACGAAAAGTAACAGAGATTATATATGTAATGGAGAGAGAAAAGAAATGAGATGATTGAAAGATATGAAAGAGAGATATAAGAAGAAGATGGAATAAAGGAGAGAGAAATGAAATGAGATGATAGAAAGAAACTCTTAATGAATGTTTTAAATAACTGAGATGATAGAAAGATATGAAAGAGAGAGATATAAGAAGAAGATAGAATAAAGGAGAGAGAAACGAAATAAGATGATAGAAAAAAAAAGAGAAATGACATGAAAAAAAATGGAATAAAATAGAAATGAAATGAAATAAAATATAAATAAGAGACTCTAAACGACTTGGCTCAGTGGGGTTGCAATAAATTTAAAGGAAAAAATGATGATCCAGAGATGTATAATCAAGTAAAGATCAAATCCAATACTGATGAACTATAACTACTACAGCATATTGATCTTTTAATAAACCATAGAAAAGATTATCTAAATCACTACTCAATGCTTACCAGATTAGTCTTACCAATAAATCATATACTCTCTGATAAGACCTGTGATGCTTTACTTTATAAGATTATCTTACAGAATTATATTTACTAAAACAACAAGAGTAAATAACCTCAGGGATTTTAAAATTAACACTCTTGTATAAAATTAAAGTTGAAGTTAAGTTGCCTAACAAAGAATTACTGTGATTAGGAAATAAATAAGTGACATCTTAGCTCACCATAAAATAATTATAATATGTTCAATCTTAAAATAATAAACAAAACAAATATTAAATCACAAAATTTAGTGAATCAATTTAAATTTAAAATAATAATGACCTATTATCTAAGATATTACTTGAGCAGGGAAAAGAGCAATGGTACTTTTAATGCCTTTCCATACTCACAGACAACCACTAAAGACGTCAAATGCAAATGGATTAGAATTCTTTAAATATATAAGATTTAAGATGATGATTGATGATGTACAGTAAATATAAAATAAGGTGCAGATTTTAAAATAATATTAATTAAAATATTCTTCTGAAGTACTAATATTGTTAATCTGATATTGCATAATCTTTAATCTGAAAGATATACTGATAATTTTAAAAAAATAAACTTTTAACTAAGTATTTAATTAGGTATCTGCTATAGTACAATTATCTGTATTTGTGATTCAATATGATAATCATTTACTTTAACATAGCTTTTTAATTTTCAAGACAATATCAACTATATTTAATTAACTTAGAATATGCTTGAAAATTTCTGAATTGAAGATTTATTAACTTTAAAATTTTAAGATTTTGTGAACTTGGAACCCAAGACAATAATATATTTTCATATAAAAGTAAAACAAAGAAAACAAAACTTTTGAAATAATAATAATTTGATTTATTAATAATGAGAAGACATGTCTACAAATGTAGTAGAATACAAACAATGCCAATACTGCACTAAGATTTAACACAATTATTTGGACTCTTAACAGTTTTATTTAATTTACACTAATACACTTAATAACAGACCAAGGTTATTCACTGTTACTTTCTTTTAATAATTATACTTTTTTCAAAAAATATTTTAAACTTTAATTATCATATGTACTTAATAAGCACACTACTATTCTTCTTTATTAAACTAATTAATAACATTATTGTATCATCTACTAACCAGAATGAGACACAGAACTAGGTTTATCTTTAAAACCCTTAACTTAATTTTATACTCCTAAACCTAACAAATGCTAAGTTGGAATAAGAATATTCAACAATACTTTTTTAAAAATATCATCACTAGTTTCATGGATATAACTAATATCATAGCTAGATATATGTTTAAATCAGATTAAGCTAATATTAAAATTAGACTAAATTAAGTGTATGGGACAATCATTCATCAGAGATCAGTTATACTTTTTTTAAAATAACTTTAGTCCACATAAAATTGTTCCCTCAATGTTTTAAAGACAATAATGTAACAGACTTACAAATCCAGCGGCGAAATTCTGGATGAAAATATTAAATTATTATGTGTGAATTGCCACTTATACCACATGCATATTTAACATACTTTAAAATAAATATAACTTTTTGGTGGTTAGCTTGTGCATGATAAAACTATCATAACAACATAATTCAAATATTGATACATCTATGAGCCTTAACTTAGCTACAACTACGTGAAGAAATACATTTCCTCAAACAAGCATATCTTGTCATCACAAATCTAAAATAAATGCAACATTACCTACTGTGGTGGAATTAGCATTAAGTCATCATAAATGATAGGCAAAAAAATACAAAAATACTAGGCTCCTCAGAGCTGGAAAAGAATGTGGTGTCTTTCAAAAATACCTAACCTTGAGGCAGAAATGAAGATACCTTGAATTTATCTACAGTGTATCTGGGAACAGGAAAGATGCACCAGAAAAGCACAATCCTCTCATGGGATTTTCAATGCTTATAAATGTGATCATCATCACTGAAAAATACAATACAATAACCCTTCTTTGGGAATAAGCACTATCAAATCATGGAAATACAATACAATAAGGATGGAGAATTTTCTCAACTCCATAAGCATATTCAAAAATTATAAACTAAACCTAACTCTAGAGGCTAACAAAGACTAACTAATAGCAAGATATATACTTTACCTAAACTAACTAAGTTATTTCCAAGAAATTTATAAAATACAAAACGTATATCCAATGTTCGAACCAACAAAGCAAACTATGTGTCAATTGACTACTGTAAAAAATACTTTGAAATTAAATGCATATAAAATTCTAGGCAAGGCACAATGCACACATGACAAAATATTAAATGCTAAAATATAATAACTAGTGGACTTTTAAAATTGTAAATTAAATGCAAGAATATTTACTTCTTAATGAATATAACATATTTGTAGTTATTCTTAATATAACATTCATAAAACAAATGAATGGATATTCTCTGATAAACTTCTTTAGTAAATTTAAAATAAAAATTGAGTAAAACATCCCATTTATATAAAAATAAGACTGTGATATTTAAATCTCTATAATAAAATTATTAACAGAAACTAGCTAGTGTAATGCTTGATAAATAAACTAAATCTACTTAAGAATGGCAAAAAACATTTGCTCATTCAATTAAACCTATTTCATTTTAAAATTATAACCCTAGTTTACCTGTATATTTATGCAAAAATTAAAAAAAAAAACTAATAGCATAAATATTTTATGGTTTTTTTTTTTAAAAAAACCAATAAAGCAGACCATAAAAAATACTAATACATTAATCTAAGTTGATATTTCTGCTCCATGATGATTTTTCCATTTCATAACATGTAGACAATTTATCCAGGTTGAGATATCGATTTGAATTCGAAGCTTCAACTAATACATTTATATACATGGCAATCATTTCCAAACGAAAATATTCAATAGTTCATTAATAATATTTTTTTAAAACAATTTAAAAAAAAATTAAATAATAAGATTAAGCCGGCATAAAACAAAATAAATTCTTCAACTGAACACACTTTAATTTATTTATAGGATCCCAAGTTCAAAATTGCATACAATAATAATAATATATATTTTTTATCTGAAGTCCTTTATCCTCTTTTAGGAAATGCTTCTTTTAAAATATAGTTTTTTAAATAGTTTTCTAATAATATTCCAAGACGTATTTATTTTTAAAATTACTTTCCTTTGCTTACTTTTAAATATGAGAGTAGAAATTTTTTTACTGTTCAAGACATTTCTCCGTTTATATGCTAATTAATTAATGCCATAAAGTTATTTTTAAATAACTGGCAAGTATGACCATTTATAATGTACTCAATAACTATTAATTCATTATTAATCATTATAGATTGCTTTAAAGTTTTATTTCCAAATACGTGTCCTTTCTTACTGTGTAAATAAGAATTATCCTTTAAAATGTATATATTATCTGTTTGCGTTTAGCTAAACAAATCATTTTTATATATGTCAAGATATAAGTAATAACTTTTTTTTAAAAAAAAAAAAAATAATAATAATCATCCTTTATAGTTTCACTGTAATTGAACATAGCAGCTTCTTTATAATGTTCTTTTTAAACTTTTTAGAAAAAATTCTTGTTTTTTTACATATACTTTTAATCTAACAGGAATTTTATTTGCAAAATAGTTTAATACCACCGAACGCTTATTTATGGAAATGATTAATAGTTTGTTCCTTAACTTTACTTCCAAGTAAAGAAAAATAAACAAATTAAAGTCATTTAATATGTGAGATGCTTTAGTTATTCTAGACATTTTTTAGCTATAATTTCTATGCCTCAACTGAAATTAAAATTGTCAGAAAAACGGATTACCTTTCTTTTAGCCCCCCTTCATTACAAGACGATTTTAAATATTTTAGACAGACTTGTATTTTTTTAGAAATATCAAGTTCTTAAAAAAATTACTTTTATTAATAAAATCTTTAAGATCCACACCAGTTGAGTCCAAACAAAATCAGCCCTTGAATGACACCTCCATCTCCATTTTATCTCACAATTTTTTATCCATGTACAATTCATTTAAAGACCAATAAAAAAACTATTTTTATTAAATTTTAATATTCTGATAAACCAGCTGTAGAATCAATCTACTGACGTGATCAATATAATTTTCCCATACCACGTAATCTTCAGCTGCAAAGTCAACATTTTATTATTAACAAATATTATACAACAAATGTTTTTTAATGATATTTTACAACCCAATAGTAATAAATATAAAATTTAAAGTTATACCCTTTATTAAACCCATAAATATTTCATTGAAATAATTTTATCCACACATTTGTTTTATTTACTTATTTTAAACAATATTGGAATTAAATTATTATTTTTTTATTCATATGTTTCCATGTCAATGCATGCACATTCTCACATATGTCTGGCCTTGGATTAATTGTTTAAAACTATTTTTAAAATTACAACAATAGAATGTTAATGAATATTTAATCTAAATAATTTTTATAACTGGAATGTTAAACTACAAAAAATAATAACAAATATTCTTATTTTTTTTAATAAAAACTTACATATCATTTTTTTTAAAATCTATTACTTAATTATACTGACTTATTTATAATATCTAATTATGATTCTTTAAATGTTAAAATGGATTATACGATAGTTATTTTAGAATACATTTAATACTATTTATCAATTCACAATTACTTTTTAACATTTGCTTATGTTAAATTATTACTTAACATCCCTTATCAAACCAACTGACACTATTAAAATATTTAGATTATCCTATTTTAATAATTAACTAGTTTAATTTCCATTTTTATCATTATTTTTTTTATCCGAAATTTTAAACAAAAGGTTAAGCTAAGATAACCTTGATTATCTCTTGGAACTAAGTGACACTTCAATTAGGTACAATATCATCATCATCATCAACCATTATCAATCCACTGCAGGATGAAGGTCTCTCCAAGTTTAATCCATCTTCTCCAATCTTTAGCTTCTCTTCTCCACAACACCCCTGCACATTTTCTTATTTCATCCATCCATCTCACATGTGGTCTCTTTCTGGGTCTTTTACAATCTCTTGGAATCCAGTTTAAAATTTCAATTGTCCATCTATTATCATATCTTCTAGCAATATGTCCAGCCCAACTCCATTTCAATCTTTTAATTTTTTCAATAAGGTCAGTAACACCTGTTTGTTGTCTTACCCATACATTGCATTTTCGATCTCTTCTAGTTACTCCCAACATACAACTCTCCATACTCCTTTGAGTGGTCTGAAGTCTCTGTATTGCTCTTCCATTAAGTGTCCAAGTCACAGATCCATAAGTAAGAACTGGTAAAACATGTTAAAAACCATCCTTTTCAAACACATAGGCATATTTCCTTTTAGTATCAAGTTATTTCTAACAAAAGCACTCCAACCAAGTTTAATTCTATGATTAATTTCCTCCATTATGTTTCCATCTGTATTAATAATCTGACCAAGGTATTTGTAACTGTTAACTTCTTCTAATTCTTCATAATCAATCTTTATTTTCATATTTTGAGCAAATCGATTAAACATTACTTTAGTCTTTTTAACATTTATCTTTAGTCCTACTTTTCTACTTTCATCTTCTAACTCCTGCAACATTTCCTGCAGCTCTGAAGCATTATTTGCAAAAACAACTACATCATCTGCGAAATCTAAATGACTTAAATACTCTCCATTTACTTTCACTCCTTTAGTTTCCCATTTTAATCCACAAAATACTTCTTGCAGCACTGCTGTAAAGAGTTTTGGAGATATGGAGTCACCTTGTCTTACACCTTTCCCAATGTTGATTTTTCCAGTATCATTATGTAATCTAATTGTTGCTGTTGCATTTTTATAAATATTCTTTAAAATATGACAATATCCTGGATCTATACCTTGATGATCCAATGCTTTAATCACTGAAGAAATGTGTATAGAATCGAATGCCTTTTCATAATCTACAAATCCAAAACATAATGACAACTCATATTCGTTTGACCTTTCTATGACTTCTCTCAATACCTGGATATGGTCTATTGTACTAAAACCACTTTTAAATCCAGCTTGTTCTCTTGGTTGGTGGAAATCCAAAGTTCTCTGTAGACGAGTTGTAATTATCTTGGTAAAATTTTTATATAAAACTGATAAAAGGCTGATAGGTCTGTAATTTCTAATATCTTCTTTATCACCTTTTTAAAATATTAATATTATTACTGCATTCTTCCAATCTTCTGGTACATCTTTATCATTTAGACATTTGGTATATAACTTTGCTAAAATTGTTTCTATTTCTTCACCTCCTTCTTTTAATATATCAATTATAATTCCATCATTTCCTGGAGCCTTTCCTTTCTTCATACACTTAATTGCATGTCTCACTTCTTCATTTAAAATTCTGGGCAATTCGGATGATGTAATAGATATAGGAGGTACTTGTTCTTTATTACTATATAATTCTTGATAAAAATCTTCTACCAATTTCATGATGTCATCTCTCTTTTTAGTAATAATTCCATCTTTTTTTCTTATTGCAGATATAAATTTCCTACCAATACCAAAATGTTGTTTAACATTCTTGAGACTTTTATTTTCTTCTACAGCTTTCCTTGCTATTTCACAGTTATACTTTCTTATATCATTTTCAACTCTTTTCCGTACCATTTTACAAAATTCGAGGTATTCAATTCTTTTTAATACATCATTTTTGTATATCTTCATATTTCTACTTTTCTTCATAAATTCTCTAGTCTCCGTAGAAATTTTATTAGTCAATTGCTGCTTTTTTCTACCAGCTATGTTTGTTGCAGTTTTTAAAAGTGTATCGGTGATTTTCATATTAATTTCATTCAAATCTGAATCATGTTCAAAATCTCCTAACACTTGAAACCTATTTGTAAGTTCTAATTTAAATTCATTAGAATGTTTCTGAAGATTAGGAATATCAACTGTAAATATTGTTTTTCTTAATAATTTTTGTCTCTCTAGTTTTACATTAACACGTAACTTACACCTTACTAATCGATGATCACTTCCTGTGTTAAATTTATTAAGAACATTACAATCTTGAAATATGTATTTTCTGTTAGTCAAAATATAATCCAATTCTGCTGTACCTTCATTTGGATGCTTCCATGTCCATTTCCTTTTAACATTTTTCTCAAAAAATGAATTCATAATATAAAGTTTTTCTTTTTCTGCAAACTCCACAAGTCTATGTCCTCTCTCATTTCTATTACCATAACCAAAATTACCTACAGCAATTTCATCTTTCATTTGTCTACCAATTCTAGCATTAAAGTCTCCCATAACAATTTTAAAATGTTGTTTACTCTGATCAAAAGCCTTTTGTACATCCATATAAAAATCTTCTACTACTTCATCACTATGAGAACTTGTTGGGGCATAAACTTGAATTATCTGCATTTGGTATCTGCTAATAAGTTGTATAACTAATCTTGCCACTCTGTTCGATACACCATCAATCTCCACAATATTGTTCTTCCACTTTTTATTTATAATGAATCCTACTCCACTTGTATTTTCAATATGTGTGCCTTTATAATAGAGTATATGTCCACTTTTTAAATCAATTGTTTCTTCTCCTTTTCTTCTAACTTCACAAAGTCCAATAATGTCCCATTTAATATAAGACATCTTCTTCTAATTCTTGCAATCTTCCTTCACTTGAAAGTGATCTGCAGTTGTAAGTACCTAAATAAAAAGTCATCATCAAATGGCAGCCTGGGTCCGCAATCAGGGGATTCTTAGCACCCTCCACCTTTGGCCACCAACCGCTGCCTTTGTTGGTGACTTTACAGCCTCCTGGGAATAAGGGCCATAGGTACAATATATATTGTAAGAAATAACTTACAACCAACCATCACACCTATCCCAGATTTTTTATGATGTTTGAATTCAGGCCAAGTGGGAGGCAAATAATTTATTTTACATATCTATTTATATACACAAAACATGTATTTAAACACAAATAAACTAATACTTTTATCTATTTTGAGAAATTATTTTTTTACTTTTTTATACACCTTGAAAGCAGACAAATTTGTTATATACACAAACACACTTAATATCACTTAAAAACTAAAATAATAATTAATTGACTGATAAGACAGACATGATCAAAGGTCAAAATAGTTTCTAGGTGATTGAGTTTGAATAATGAAGACTAAATAAAAAAAGATAATAATAATAATGTTTTTATAATTTTTTTATTAGTTTATAACAATAGTCTCAAGGCAGCATGAGAAAAAACAGTCTTGTGATTGTCACTTGTCTGGTTATTCTATACACTGTTTTTTAAATCGAACACAGTATACATTTTTGTGATTATATAGCTGAAAAAATTATATAGCTGATAGAATAGAATTTTTTAAACTTCTCAAAAAATTTGATTTTTTTATATATAGTTGCATGAGCTTCCTGGAGCATATCATATTATATATTGTTACATTACAATTCAATATTAAATCATTAATTAATTTCATTTCCTTTAATTCAATAAACTGCATGTGAACATAAAGGTCACCACCATATCAATAGTCTTTTCTCCACAATGATTTTTCATTTTAAAGAATGAAAAATACTAATTTACTCAATTACATATCACAGATACCTTCCATTTCTTCAATTAATTTTTTTTTTAAGTTGATGCTCTCCTCATATGCACACATATGTCATTTTGTAGACATGTCTATTAATCTTCTTTGCAGAATTATCTTAGGCATGTTTGATTTATATATGGATCAATTCCTTTTATTTAATCATTCAGGAGCTAATACTTCAATTTGAATATATTCACATATTTAATTCCTATACACAGAGGCAGATTCATTTCATGTATTTAAGCACATCTTTAATTTTAGCATATGGATTCAGTTATTCATGTAGATAAAAAATATTTAATCCATGTGTATGTATGCAGGTTTAAGTCATTCATGTAAATAGATTTATATTTAATTCTTAGACATATATTTAATTCCTTTATATCCACACAGATTTATGTCATGCTTATAGAAGCATATTCAATATATAAGCACATATTTAATCCAGGTATGTAGTCACATATTATAGAGACACAATTAATCCAGATATGTAGACACATATTATAGAGACACAGATTTAAGTCAGGTTTATACGCATAGGCAACATATAAGCAAGTATTTTATCCAGATACATAGACAAATATTGTATAGAGACACAGATTTAAGTCATGTTTATAGAAGTATATTCAATATATAAGCCTGGATTTAATCCAGGTATATAGACACATATTATAGAGACACATATTTAGGTTATGTGTACAGAATCATGTTCAATTCATATATGTATAAGCAAATATTCATATAAAGATATTTATTTCAGATATAGATAGACATATTATATGGAATTCATATATATATATATGACATAGCTAATTCCTATATATTGAGACACATTATATAGATCTAATTTTCTGAAAATAATAAAAGACATTTTTTTTCTAATTACTAATTTCATTTGAATATATATATATAAAATTCACATATATACATGTGTATCAATAATAATAATAAAAAAATCAGTTATCAAATTCTATCGTAATAGTTTAGGTTTCTTTTCTTTTCAAATCAAATAAAGTCAATTTTTGTTTGACAGATACCTGTTGGTTAATTATCAATGTTTTTAAATTTAAATTATAGAATCATCTTTTTATTTTATTTTATATATCCAGGCAACATTATTTGCACGTTTGTTACATTTTAAAATCATACATATAAGCACGTATTTAATTTTAATAATAATGGCAATTATATTATTCTTAGAAAGTATTTCAGTACATAAGATTATTCTTAGAAATTATTTCAGTACATAAGATTTTAGCACTTTGTTGAATCAATTATTTTTAGTAACCACATTTCATTTTATCTTTTCTGAAATGTTTTTCTTACAGCATTAACTAAATACATTTAGATATTTCAAGGTTAACTAGAGTTCTTTTATCTTTAAATTTATATGTTGGTGGTTCACAGTTTGTAAATCTTTACATTAAAGAGGGTTTTGTTTTAGAGGTGAGATGTATATAATTCATTTTGATTGTCACTTAAGCATTTCTTTATCTTTCTGACTCCTTCATGGTGTGGGAGGGAGGGTGAGCTTTTCTTCTTAGACAAACTTTCTATAGTTTTTCATGATACCAATCTGCTTCTTCATCTTGCAGTTTTATAATAATTATGGGTTTTCTTCATCTATTAATGGCCACAGTGGCTTCAAACTTAATAAGCCCAGTTTTACATAAACTGTGATTTACTGAGTAGCAATGACAATGGTCAATACACTCCTAATAATTATAATGACAATAATCACACTAATAATCTTTAGAACTGCCTGGTTCCACAATTTATACTTTCTTACTTCCCATGATTTTCTTATCAATATCTTTCATTATCTGACCAACATGTTGTTTCAAAAACATCTTGACTTCTTTTGCCCAAGACAAGAATGACACTACCTTTTTTAATTAATGACTAATTATAGCATTTCAATTTTGTAATTTGTAAATATTCAGCTCCCTTGAAGAAAAATATATCAGTAATATTTTAACTTGACAACTGTGAATTTTAATGGTAAGGATTTATTAATTAAATGCATAATTTATGTTTTCTTTATTTAACTGTAAGTTCAAGTATTGATTTTTTTTGTCACTCCTTTCTCAGAGAATTTAAATTTACATGTTTTGTTTTGACTACATAAATGAGAAACTGATCTTAGTTCATTGTGAATTATTTATTTATTATTCTTAATTTCACTTGCTAAAACTGTGCCAGCTTTTCAATCAAACTATTCCATAATGGGAAGAGTGAGGAAAAACATCAGTATATATATGAAACAACATGTCCATTTCAATATCTATCTATCTATCTATCTATCTATCTATCTATCTATCTATCTATCTATCTATCTATCTATCTATCTATCTATCTATCTATCTATCTATCTATCTATCTATCTATCTATCTATCTATCTATCTATCTATCTATCTATCTATCTATCTATCTATCTATCTATCTATCTATCTATCTATCTATCTATCTATCTATCTATCTATCTATCTATCTATCTATCTATCTATCTATCTATCTATCTATCTATCCATCCATCCATCCATCCATCCATCTATCCATCTATCATCTATCTATCTATCTATCTATCTATCTATCTATCTATCTATCTATCTATCTATCTATCTATCTATCTATCTATCTATCTATCTATCTATCTATCTATCTATCTATCTATCTATCTATCTATCTATCTATCTATCTATCTATCTATCTATCTATCTTATTCCATTCTAATATAAATTAATAAACAAAACATATATGAAATATAAAACATTTAATTTTATAATAGGTAAGTTGCTATTTTGATTGTAGTCACAGACATTGAAATGTATAATATTAATAATAATATTAATTTTATTCAAGTGATCTTTCTGCAATTCACATAATTATTTTCCATAATATATTTATTTATTCACTAGTTTATTTTTTTTCTAAAAATGATCACAACAGATTTATGATTTGATACTAATATTAATAGTAAATAATATTATTTTAAAATATTAGGCTACCATGGTTATATAGTTAACATAAATATTTCAACACCTTCAATACCCATAGATCAAGTGAAATAAAAATTAAATTATATCAACAAACTTTTTTATTTTTTAAGTACTGTGACTTACAGCACTAAACTAGAACTTACAATACCTCCCACCCATGAAAAAAAAAATAAAGAATCTTTCCTTTTCTCTTCTTTTCTTTCTCTCTCTTACACCTTTTTTAAAAATAAACAACTTTCACCTCAATATACATGAACATTTATTCTCTATCTGTCTTCCTCATCTCCACATATCATTGAATATGTCAATATATTGAATTTCAACTATGTTATCTTCATCAAAACAATATAGAATTTGTTTCTATCATTTTATTTTTATCTTCTTAGTACACACACATAGATTTTTTTCAAAGTCTACCATCTTTGTAGTACAACTACATCACTAGGTTTTTTTTTAGTTGAAGTCATATATTGGATTTGCAATTAATGTTATATATCTTTATATATTTTCAGTAAATTCCTTAATTTTAATGCTTTATATTTCTCTTATGGAAACTAAATATCTTACAAAAGAAATTCTATTCATAAAATTAAACACCACTAGCTAAAATCTAATAGTCATATATTTTAATTACATACCATATTTGCCCTATTAAACAAATATATTTTTATATTTTACTTCTCCAAAGAGTTTCATCATATCCTGTTTTTCTTTTTTATATAAATATCTGTAGTTCACATCATTAACACTACTATGGGTCAAAACTTTTAAACAATGTACCATTTTCATAAAAATAAGAATATAACTTTATTGAAGACATTATTTTTATTCAGGTTGTGCTAAGTTTTAAACTTTAGGCATTTTAGGTACCACCTACAAAATCATTTTTTCTTATGAGATAAACTAAATAAATGCAAATTAATTTTTACAATGAGCTAAAAATCAAAATAGTAGAGGCACCACATTTAAAATCACATCTAATATTAAAGTAAACTAACTAAATGTTAATCAAATCTAATTTTAATATCTGAGGGATGTGGCAACTACCTTGTGAGCTAAGTTGTGTACAACATGTTTATTTATCAGGGACTATTGGGTTTGAAGAGCTTTTGTGTAAGTCACAAAAACTACTGAACATCTCTTTTTAACTTATAATTCTTAATTTTCTATTCACCATGTCATTGGGAATTCTTTACTACTCACTACTCTGTAATGAATCCCAAATATCTGTCAACATGGTCTTCAATAGGAATTCACAGAGAGTTTTGAGTCACAACACATATCTGTAGTTCTGTCAGCATCACAATACATATCTGTAGTTCTGTCAGCATTAAATAAAAGACTTGATCATGTTAACAATTTCAATCTATAATTAGATCATATACTAAAATCTTATATTCTATATCTCCAAATTATCAAATCACCTACTCATCACCAATAATTAATTTCATATGATATAGAATCAAATTTTACTTATATAATATATAATTGAAATTTTAAAAAGTATTTTGACTATGAATGTTTTTAACTCTTTTATATATGTATTTACATAATTACCAACTACCATAGATCACAATTATAAATACCATAAAAATAATAATGTTACTTTATTGAATACCTTTTATTTATTCAGGTGATGATATTGGTTTTAAGCTATGGGCATTGAAGCTATTTTTTTCACCTTCAGGGTTTTTTATGAGAAATGCATTTCCCTCCTTTTTTATTTGGAATGGTCTGTTCAAAAACTTTCTGAACTTATAATTCTGCAGGTCATTAACTTGGGGAGTTATTACAAATAAAAAAATCTTTTAATTTAAATATACAAGGTTTATGAGAGGCTTGGGTAATTCTTTTCTGTCCCGTCTTTTCAAGTTTTCACTAGCTTTTTATAATCATTATCATAATATATCTTTTTTCAGATATGGTAGGTAATGGAGTCTTAATTAATATAGGCTCTCTATATCCAAAGTGCAAATACATTGGAGTAAACTTAATGGATATGTTATGAATTATATTAATATAATGAACAATTTCCTTCAATTTATTTACCCATGTATGGTAGTTATTTTTTAGATATACTCTAAACAACCTACCCAGCTAATGAATAACTCTTTTGCATGAGTTAGATTGTGCATTCCTAATTGAACACAAAATATGTTTTATATATCCCATAATCCAATCTATCCTTTTCACTCCTTAGACAGGAATGATGTAGCATGGTCTATGAAAATAGCCCTGTGTTCCCTCATATTTAGAAATTGATTTTCTAGCAAATATTTAATTATATTCCTAGCATTCACCTTGGTCACTGGACATGCCCCTACAAATTTGGAGAAAACATCGTAAGTTGACCAAAATATATTTAAACCTTCTAAAGAATAGTAAAGGTCCATAGAAATCAATTGCTAAAACATAATTTGTATGACCAGGTATTACTGGGTGCAATATCCCAGCATAAAACATGTTAGCATATTTTTATCACAAACAGATCTCACAATATTAGAGCCTGTTTACTATGGATGCATACAATCAGGACCAGTAGAACATTCTGTGCACAATATATTCTACCTTTCTGGATCCATAGTGCCCATAAAGACAATTCATATAATATATTAATCAATTTGTGATACCTGATGGTGTCACACTCATTTTATACCTTAGGATTACCTTATTCTTGACCATTCTTTTTATGACTACAGATTCAATTCCTACATCCAAATATTGAATAATATCATTCAACTTTGGATCATGCAATTGTAAAATATATAACTTTTTTAAATCACTTTCAGCCTAATCATTGACTGCTAGAAATATGACAGGGATAAATATATGAACTAGATTTATATGACAGGTGTCTATTTTGATAGAATTCCAACTTATAATTTCTACTACAATATTATTACTTCCTTTATGATACTAAACCTTATAATTAAATTATTGATGGAATAAACTCCACCTAACTAGCCTTTCACTATTTAAATAGTGATCTGTAATAACAACTATTTCAAATCTAAGCAAATATTGTCATAGCTTTTGTAAAGCTCATACAATATCCAAGGCTTCTTTCTCTGTTGTGGTATAATGCAGTTGTGCACTCTTCAACAATCTACTCAAGAAATATAAAAATGGGGCTTCTTTTCATGGTTCAACTGGAATAAAATTACTCAAAGATCATACCCACTGCTGTCAGTTTGCACATAAAATATTTCTTGGAAATTAGGTTAATATAAGATTACATTATTCATAAATTTTGATTTGATTCTTTCAAATTGTACAGAGTGGTTCTCAGTATATTTCCATTTCTCATCTTTTCTTAACAAGTTTAATATATGAACAGTGTCATAAGCAAAATTTTTATAAAACCTATGATTAAAATTGCAGATGCCAAGAAAAGAGCATAGTTGCTTTCTTTTGTCTGGAATAGGAAAATTTGGTATAGACATGATTTTGTCAAGATGCATTTTTATCCCATCATTTTCTACAATGTGCCTCCAAATTTACTCTTCTTTAAATTTGATTTAATATGTTTCTCTTCACACTCTTTTAGAAACGTATTAAGATGGTGAAAAGTCTCTGAAAGGTTTTCAGAAGTGATCATATCATCCACATACATAGTAATAATGCCATTGACTTCCACAGACAATATATTGTATAAACTACCTCAGGAGTCTAGCCCTACTATTTATAAGTCTTCAAGGTATTCTTTCAAAAAAATATGAGTAGCCCTCAATTTAAATGCAATATATTTCTGATCTTCTTGTGCAAATATATCTGCCAATTACTAGCTGTTAAGTCAACTGCAAAAAAGACATAATTCCTGAACAGTAGGAAGATCATCACATTTTGGAAACAATAACTGATTGAAGAACCTTGCATCTGAGCAAATGCATATGGAACCATTTTTTTTTACAAATAACCACCAATGGATTGTTTTATGCTGAGAGACATTTCCTAATAATTTTCCACTCAACCATCAGGTTAATTTGCTTCTTTACTTCAGCTTTATATTAGCAAGTGATAAAATAGCCTTTACATTGAAAGCAACTACAGTCCTTTAAATTGATCTGATGTACATATCCCTTTATCACACCATGGTTTTAGACAATAAATCATTATATCTACAGAATACCTGAAAAAACTTTTCTTTAAAGTTGTTATCCAACTAGGAAGATTCACAAACTTTTGTATGTAAATCTAATTCTGTAAAATTATTTTGTATGGCTAGTACATTGAGTCTTTTAATGGGTAGCATCCTATTAAAGATACATCTTTCCCATTGTACAATTAATTCTTGATGATTGGTATAATCAATAGTACATCTGAACTGATTCATGATATTGAACCTTATTATGGACTCATGAATAAATCCAGACATGATCAAAAATATTTGCTCCACTGTTATTGAACTCTCACAATCAACCATACTGCTGAGCAAACAATTTTGCCTTATGACCATTTGCCATTACAACTTGTGTCAGTTTCAAAAACACCTTAGGGATTTCAAAATCAATTTGAGTACACTTACTGTAGAGGTTTTCTGAGATAATGGAAATTTGATTCCCAGAATCAAGTAACATCCTTACTGATGTACCCTGTATAAATATGTTAATTTCTGGGCAATTATTATTGATATAATTTTTTAATTCCCTATCATAATTGTCATCTTCTGTCTCAAAGCTTAGTGAAGTTAAATAATTAATGATATTATTATTCCCTAAATTTATGATACTATAAAGCTCCCATAGTGAGTAACGTTCCAATGAGACCCATTTTAATTTAAAGGCCTGGTTTTAGCTAGCCTCAAGAATTTTCATAGATGTAATATGCAATATGCTGACAGGATAAGTTCCAATGTGCATGCACCCTTTTGTACTCTGTCACAACCTTTAGAATTTTCCCTCTTTGTGTTTACATGTGTTAAAGTTTTATGATGCTTATTTCCCATATATGTCCTATCCTATTATCTACAGTTTTCCCATTTTCTATAAAATTTAATGGAAAAAATATATGCAGGATTATTTTTATGGTATTTATAACCACTTTCCATAGGTGCTTCACTTGCCTTGAGTGATCCAAGTATATCAGACACCTCTTTGACAGTATGCATGTCAACAGCAAGCAGAGTTTGCTTGATATGGGGTGGCAAGTTTCTCCTAATAATGTGAATTATTTGATTTTTCAGACAGGATTTTTGAATTTACTATTTGGATTCAGAAAGATTGGGTCATTATATTTGTCTTGATTAATCTGGTGTGTAATGTGGTTCTATTTATCATTTTCCAAAAACTATTTAATAATACATATTTAAAATCTCCATATGTCTCTGGCTTATGAAAGAAGGATTTCCACCATGGTTTAGCAGATGAACTTAAATGGGTTGTCACTGATAATTTCTCAATATCATTCAACCAAATCAATGAGAATACCTCTTCCAAGGCACTCATATACCACAGGGTTTTCATCATATTCCCATTTAAATATTTTAAGCTGTATAAACTTAGCTATATTCCCATTTATTCTGCCCTCCTTAGCCTTTTCTGGACTATGTATTTGCTTATTGTCATACTCACCATATATAAATGATACATCATGAACTACTTTACTGAACAACTTATTCTCTGAGACTATATATTGATATGGTATATCCATACAGCTATCAGTACATTTCACAAAAGTATTCATCATCCCTACCAACTTATTATCTTCCAACATTGAAGATATCTTATGATTAAGATTTATCTCCTGTTTCTCCACACATCTATTTCTTGTTTCCTAATTTCATTTTTAATTTCTATTTTATTATAACTGTCTTCTTGCATCTTATTATAACATCCCAAGTGTTGTAAAGATAATTGATGATTATCTAGTTTATCTCTTAAATTATTTAACTTTCCTGTCTTCACTTGCTCAATGTCACTTAAATCTTCTTTCACACCATTTAAACTAATCTATGATTCCTTATGTACTTTCTGCAATTTATTTATATCTTTATGATTCTTATTATGTTTTTAAATACCTCTTTATATTTCGGTTTGACTTTCATATCTTTTATTTTAATTTAATATTATTGATTTCAAATTTTGAAATCTCTTTGTCATCTTTGTAAACTTTCTCAATTTTTATATACTATTTTTCTAATTCTTTATAACCAACATTACAGCTTTTAATATCATTACTCAAGTTTTCAAACCTGCCTTCCAACATTTCTTGAGATCTATCTAACTGGTCTCCCAATTCATTAAACCTGCTATCACACATATCATCAGATTCCTTCAATTGAACATCCAAATTGTATTTAAACTCACCAAACTTTCCATTTGCAGCATTTAATTCAATTATACATAAATCAATTTTAATATTTACATCTTCTCTTAGATCATTACTTTCTTTACTTATATCTCTAAACTTGTTATTCACATTTCTACTCATATCAGCCAATTTATTATTCATATCACCTAATTTATTATCCACATGTTTACTCATATCTTCTCTTATATTTCCAAGTTCATTATCCATATCTCTACTAATATCAACAAACTTATTATTCATATCACCAAATTTATTGTATATACCATCAAATTTATTACTCATATCATCAAATTTATTATTCATATTTTCCATCAAATCTCTCAGCATTTGAAAGAGACCTTCTTCAGGTTCTGATAATGTTTTGGTTGCCATCTTTACTTAGTATTTTATATCAAATATAATATCTCTCTTCTTTTCATCATCAGAATGAGTTTGTTTATTTTTTCATAAAACATATCTACCCATTCAATCTTTGAACCACCAACAAAATCCACAAAGAATGATAATAACAACAAAACTCTAAATATCATACTTCACATCTTGACATAATAGAATCAGCTACAAAACTTCCTTAATGTATATAAATACAATATCATGTTTTAGCTGTATATGAGACTCAAATCTGGATCTTTAATCAGTTAATCAAGCATGAGTTGGTGTGCCATTTTGTAAAGTGATAATAATGATGACACTGGGAAAATGATCAATATAAACTGAATAAAATATAGCCCAATCATTGTTTGCCATTTTGTAATGGAATATTGATTATTATATAGGATGATAATATAAAAACTTTATTATGTCTCAGAATTGAGACACCACTGGTAATAAAATAAATCTTACATAAATGTGAAATACCATTGTAAAATGGCTCTAAAGTTGATATGGCATTTTGTAACAATTGTCACTTGCACATGATCATCATCATGTAGCTAGCTACTTTGTAACAACAATAATGGATCTTCTATCTCACCATCTCTCTACATTTGTTTAGACAATATTTGTCATAAAATAAAAAAGTTGACTTATAGAGTTTAGACAATCACTTATTACTGACACTATATGGAAATAAAAGATAATGAAAAAATGCCCTTATGATCTAAATATTATTGATAAGAGAGCAAAACATGCATCAATAAGTAGGTAACTCTGTTATAAACTGTGTAAAATTATCTAGCTCAGTCATTGATTACACTAAGCAATAACAATATTTTCAATACATAATTATTTAGATTGCCCACTACACTAAAATAAAATGCTAATGACAATCTTTATTAAAATCTAATTTATACAGATAATATTTAAACCAAAAAATGCAAACAAGATCACCATTTCAGACATCACCAAATTTATTCACTATTCAAAAGTACACTGCAATAAGCAATGAAATCATATATATTGTTCTATATAATCATGTATGCCTAAAATATCTATTTAATTTATTATTGGATGAAACTAAACTCATCAAATCAATAAATCCCTAAGTTCTGATATACTTTTACTAATCAACCACTAACCATAATAACATAAATCTATGTTAAAATTTAATGATATACTACTTAAATCAACTAGTTTCTAAGTAATTATAATAACATTTTCAGAACGTTTTCTAAATGTACACAATATTTATAAAGTTTAAATAAAATAAATCATTATTCATTTTTATATCTAAGTTAATAAAACGCTAAACATAATATTAATATTTTGTTCACACTTTATATTATATCGATATGCAATTATTGCTTGAGTTATATTTTAAAATGAAACACTCTACAAGAATTCATCATCAATATATATATATATTAGATAATTTCGCATTTGACAATAGCCAATCAGATTATATATAAAATGTACCATAGATTTCTATTGGATATTTATTGATTTACAATCACTGACATTATTCATCTACTTAAATCTCCAATTAATCAATTATAAAATGAATTTTATAACAATTAAACTATATAAGATGATTATTTGCAGTTTTCCAAACCAAAGATAGATATTGAGATATACTAATTGGTTGTAGTATTATGGACAAAGATGCTGCTTGATAGTGCCATTTATGTGCTAAAGCACATAAAAATGCCATATCCATGGCCAACATGTTTGAACCTGTGTTTACTATAATACAACTTTTTTGTTGTGTTACAGATTGCAGGCTGCTTATGTCATGTCACAGTACAGCATGTATGCAAATCCACGTTTAACTATAATACAACATTCATGTTGTGTTACAGAATACAGGCCACTTTGTCACACCACAGCAAATAATTTTGGCGAATTTGCACAGTTTATACAATTGTTATGGCTTGGTGAGAGGGTGTGTGTATTTGAATTGGATGGAAATATGTTTTTTATTGAATTTTTTTTTAAAGTATTGAAATGTTCAGAATTTCTTAAGTAATAATTATCTGACTCTTTACACCATTTTGTAGTGAAGTTTTAAGCGGCAAAATTTTGTCTAGATAGATGTGTAAAGGTAGTTGGAATTAGGTAACACATCAAGTAACGTACTGTTCATAACATTCCATGAGACCAACAAGATGGCGCAGGAAATCGCATATCTTGTTCGATTCTGTGATTTACAAACAACAAAACCCTAACCCTAAATCTAACCCTAAACCTAACCCTAACCCTAAACCTAACTCCAACTCTAACCCTAACAACTTTTACTTTTTGTTGTCATTCTATTTGAAATAAAAAATAGCGGTAACACAATAATATCTGTTTCTCTGTAGAAATTAAAATGTAAAACAAAGACTAAGAAAGTAAAAAATAGCGGTAACATAATAATATCTATTTCTCTGTAAAAATTAAAATGTAAAACGAAGACTAAGAACTTTTACTTTTTGTTCCAATTATGAGTTTTTAAACAACAACAACAACAACAAAAGGCGTACCTCCCCCCAAATCAGATTGAAAATTGTTTTTTCTAATAAAGCAAAAAAAAAAAAACATGAATTAAATTGTAATTTGTTGATTTTATTTTACATTTATTGTTATCATTTAATTTGTATATGTTAATAAAAAAAAGTATTTAAAAAACACGATTTTGATATTTTTTATTTTTGCATTACAAAAAATACATCAAAATGATTAAAATCAATGGCCTGGGAATGTTCATAGTTTATAGTTTTAGCGTGATAATGGCGCCATCGAGCAGCGTCTTTGTCCATAATAATACAACCTACTAATTAATAAAATTTATGATCCCCACTTCAAAAAAATTTAAAGGTAATTAAGACAAATCATTCTCTCTAATGACAGAACAAAATCTATTAAGATTTTTGTAAGCTGATGGGATAAGCAAATTAATAAGGCAACACTGAACTAATAAAATTATCTCTACCAGTAATATTGACTTAGAAAAGTAAACAAATATTTAAATGAAGTAATAAATATAAAATTTATATCTAATCGGAATTAATATTAATGTATAAGAAAATATGCATACATCTAACTCTATTTCACTTACTAAGATTGATTTGATCTTGGATCAAACCTTAAGAACCAAAATTACCTTGCGCATTCAAAAGAAATAATTAGACAGATTTACCTGATTTTAAGCAACTCTAAATTAAGTGTTAATAATTAAAAAATTATAATAGTAATAAAAGATGCATGTAAAAGAACAATAACAAATGGCATCTGGAATAGACTAAAATCATGGCCCATTGAAAAGTATAATACTATGTTTCTTTAATATATAAATAATTGATGGTCTATTACAGTATCAGAATCAATAATGAATCAGAATATTATATATTTCTGAAATGCAAAAGTATATTGTACACAAAACACTATATAAATGGAAGGAGAGATTTTTTTATATCTTCTGAGATAATAGAAAGCATATACAATGATAAAATAAAATGTGATGAAGTAAAAATAGATTTCTACTTATTTATTAAAGTAATTTCTAAATAATCAAACTAACATAAAATCCATTATATTTAAACTCTTTCCTATATGAATATCCCTGAGTTAAATGTTGAACATAAAAAGAAATTTAAATATTTCAAAACAAGAGGTTGAGAACTAACCTACATCATCAGATGACAGCTTAAATAATACTAGCAAAAATGAATCTCTCTGACCCTTCATATATGTAAATCCTTTAATAACCCATATATATCATTTAACCCTATGTTTTAAAATAAAATATGAACAAATCATACACATTTTTTCATTTTTTTCCTCAAATGTATAGACATAGATATCATACACAAAAGAAAAGAGTCATTTTTCCTTTTTATTCTCTAATCCATTGTAGCTCCTGATCTCTTGTTTCTTGTCCTAATGCATAAAGATCATTTTACATTAAGTAGAGAAGACAATTATGAATGATAACTATCACAGATTTGAATTTAATTACTTTCACATTCAAATTATTTTCTTTTAAACATATAAATCTATTCATGCTGTTAAAACAACAGGCACTCAGTTGATGTAAAATCACACATTATTGGCTTTAGTTTCCTTTTTCATTGATAATAATGTACAGAGAGATTTTTTTTCATCGACAAAATAAAATTATATCCAAGTGAATAATAAATGCTAGCTTTCTTGTTCAAATAAGTTGAATTAATCAATCTTGCGAAATTCATTAAACTGAAATATGATATCCATATAGCATCATGAAATTTATATTCATCATGAAATCCTAAATTTTAACAACAGAATATTTTTTATAGCTCATATGTAGTACAGTTCATTTTGATGTATTTTTTTCACATTTTGCTGAATTCTCTGGAACTTCATCAATGAGCAGCCCCAATTGAATGGGCAAAGGGTTGGGTTTATCCTCCCATGATTTAAGAAACTAATCATTTAAAAAATATACTATTTTAACTAGTTTTTCCAGATTAATATAAATGTGTCTGGTCAAGCAAACAATAAAATTACAAGAACTCAACTTGCAGAATGTCAGATCTACTTGTAACATACTCTTGCTGACATTAGTTTTGCCAGGACAACTGTTGAATATCACTCAAATCTCTTTCGATGATATAAAAATATTGTTTAAAAAAATTTTGCTCCAACTAACAAGTGAAATTATGACTTTGAAATAATTAGATATTGTGAAAATAAAATCCAGTTTTACAAGTTCAAAATTATGTTTCATTTTTAACCAAAACTAAAGAATTCATGTTACATTTTCAATATATATATATATATATATATATATATTGTGACCCTCTCCTAGATTGCTGTAATCGTAAATAAATCATACCGCACATTTTAGGCGCTATAATCTTCCCTGTAGCCTTTCCCACTAAGCTAACTAGTCCAATTTACATGTTTGAAAATCATATCTTTCTCTGTAACCTTCCTAGCTACAACTAATCTAGAATATATACCTAAAATAAATGATAAACTAAAGATGATTTCTTTATTAGCTAAGCTCGCATGAAACTATAAACTTAGAGAAGATCACAAGGTGATTAATAATTTCTGGTCAAGCTAGCCTCAAAATCCACAAACAAGCAAACAAACAAAAAAATTATAAAATAGACCTCATATTTTTCAAATTAATAAATAAATAATAATTAAATCGATGGAATGAATATGAAATTAGAAGTATAAATTAGGCAATAAGTAAATGAGGATGTAAATGATTAAATGAATGATGCAAATAAGTAATAATTAAATAATAAAATAAAATGAGTCTGAGAATGAAGATGTGTAAGGGTTAATATATTATTAAGATGAAAATGGCCTAAGAGCTAATGAATGATGAGTGAATTAGGATAATGAATTATGATTAAAAAAAAGAATAAAGAAAGATTGAAATGACAGATGAGAGGAATATGAAAGATGAGGTACAGAACTCTAAATTTGATATTGAATTAAATGATAATAAGACAATTAAATAAAATACAGATTTTAAGCTTACTAAGACCAGAATATTCACCATAAAGTCAAAACCAACTATACATTCCAGACAAAAGAAGTAATAGATACTTTAAAGTTTGGTTGACCTTATATCTCACAGTGAATGTAACACAATTCAACTCTAATTACAATAATTAACTGGATACAAATTTACCCTAAATTCAAATCCTATCACAAATTTATATAACTTATCCTTCTCAGGGTTCACATATTTTAAAGGGTGATATACAAGATACACTTGGGTCAGTGAGAGGGATTTTACCACTACCCAAGCATAACACACACAAAATAGCTCTTAATACTGAATTGAATTAGTAAACCATATTCAATAATTTTAAATAAATTCTATAAATTTCCTAACTATGCTAAACTTTAAGTTCCCATAAGTAAGAGTAATTTTTTTTCAATAGCTAAACGTAATAGCTTTCCAACTTTCTTTCTCCATTAATTAGAAACAAGGTGACCAAGACCAGAGAATGATAGATCTGTGGATTCCAAGGAACTGATCAAAACAATATTAGGTTTTTTATCTTTTAGTATATCACTTAAACTAATATTCTTTAGGTTAGTATGTTTAATTATTAAGTTATAATGCCCTAGATATACTCATAAATTATAGGGCTTAATACAATTATTCTGATATACCTACATATAGTGACTTTTACAATATTGATTGATGACAATTTCCCTATAATCACAGGATGTGCTGATAGCAATAACAATAATAATGTGTGGGTGTGTTGATTAGCAATAAGAATACTGACAACTAAATAAATTTTTAGCACAACAATATTTATTTTACATTATGTACAAGTCTCTTTCAGACACATTACATGAAACAAGATAAATCCATTCCAAAATTAGGGATGGAAATTAATGATCTGGTAAGTAATGACCAACTAATATGACAAACATTTTGGATATGTTTCTTTATTATTCTATCAGGTAGACTAAGATAGTTAAACTTATTTGACCCATCTTATCATTGAAATTGCAAACAAAATATATTAATATCCTTTGGATATAAGCAACTTTTAAATGTAAAAAAAAAAACCCTCAAATTTACAATTTATTATATCAAACTGTAACTGTTTGAGTTATTAGAATATGATAAGGGCAATTATCATACTCCAATACAAGTAATTTACTATATAAAAAATTTCATTGCATTGATGTGGGGCAAATATCATAAGTTAAATGCACATATGACACTAAAACATTCACTATGTCCACAACTTAACCATTTATTAATTAACTGATCTTAGTATTCATCAGTAAATACCTACTTGTTGAAAACCAATCCACATTGTCCATGTACACACCATGCTCTTTTATGTAGAAGCTCTACAAACACTAGTAAGTTTTGGTTGGTCTGTTTATAAACTGATGAAGATTATACAACTTCAGAAAGACACTATTTTAATTAGACAACACTATAGCTATATCAGTGTCCCATAATCTGATTTTTATCTTATCCTTACTATTCGATTTAAAAAACACTACACTTTATCATACACGGTGGAATATTAACTATGTAACTTCTTGAGGGATCTAAATAAAGGAGGCTCCACAAAACAACATGATAGTTGTACATCAAGAAACAACATAATAGTTGTATGAGAATACGGCCAATTCTGATACCTTTTCATAGGTATAAAAGTGTGGGCAGTGCCTCTCCACTGGAAAACAGTATTCAGACCATGGGATCATCCTCTTTTAGGCTTACTATGCTCTAAGCACTAACTCTTAATCAGCCCCAACAATATCATCCTCTCATATTAATAAACAATGGGGAATTCTCTATCATCCCATGTACAATATTAATTATTATTATATCTAAGGCTCTTATATGTAGCCCAAACTCATCCTAAAATCTATCACAAATTCTGATCATTGCAATAGCAAGGTAAAACAATACTAATAATCTAAATGTAAACATAAATATTCCATTTGCACATTGCAGAAACTGTTAATGTTTTATGAACAGACCACCAATATCAGTAAAATAACCATTAATTATTTCAAAACAATAATTATACCTTTTATTATAGCAAGCCATGCACATGTAAACAAGGAGGATTAAACTACATTTTGTATTTAAAGTGGACATTCTCGTTTATAAGCCAAATTAAGCAATAAAAAAAATGCTTATTAAATTATTTTATATAAGAGAACAATGTTATCATTATGTGTATATTTTTGACCAGTTTGGGTCTATTTGTTCCCCTCCTCAATATAATATTAACATCTGTTTTAGCAGTAAAAGAGATAAACATTTCTCTTTCTTACCGGATATATAATATTTAACATTATGCTTTCCCTTCATTGGGAAAATAATATAAATATGGATAATAAATGTATATAACTTTATACACAGCTACATCATTACTTAGTATATTCTATAACCTGATATATATATATATATATATATGAACCCGCAAAATATGTATTTTTTATATATATATATATAAACCTAATATCTGAATGACACATGAAAGAAAAAAAATGCATTACAATATTATATATAGCAATTAACAAACTAAACATTTCTACCATTGGACTTTATCAAAATTTGATTCGTTCTTATAAGTAAAACAACATGAAAACAGATATGATAAGCAAACATTCCTAAGTAATATATATTGGTTATCCGGTTCAATATTAGCATCTTCAGACAAAATTCAAACACTTCTCCAGTGGCAATAGAAATCCTTTATTGGTTTGTGTACTAAGGTAAGCATACTGAAGCAATATTAAAACATTTTCAAGAATAAGTCACTTAAAATAGGTTTAATTAATATCTATTGATTTGTCTATTTTTGTTTTTTTTTCATCTGCATGACGATCTGTTATACTCTTAAATAATCAGGTTGATTTTAAAACCGTTTAAAATATTATCAAGTTGCAAGTTATTCACTAACAATAAAATAAATAAAAATTTTTTTCACTTCCCTTTTATCAGCAAATTATGATGTTTTAAGTTATACTGAGAATAATCTATTTAATTATAAATATGATCTGCTAAGCGATTTTAATTAATATGTAACATATATATTTTTCCAAATATAGCACAATTATAATCAGTTTATTACAATCTTTGAAAATAAACTTTTAAATCATTTATGGATTTTGTTTACTTTGTTTTTCCCATCCACAATAATTGTCACAATCTTAAATAATCTGGGTAATTTTAAACACTTAAAATATTATTACTTTATATGTTGTATAATCAAGGGGAAAAAAATCAATATTTCTTTATTCACTATTATTGGCAATTTATTTCATATTTAAGAATGTTAAGCAGAATTGATTTAATAGTAAGCAATTATTAATAATATATATATATATACGTGACTGCTTCCTGGGGAATATCAGAGCAGACGATTTCTTTCCCCAATGAAATAAGAAATACTTTATGCACTTTTTTTTTTCAAACTAATTACTTTATATGATTTAAAGTGAAATTTTAATTTCTTCATTATTTCTTGAAACTTTTCTTAAAAATGATTTCGAATATTTTCTTGAAAAATCAATTTATACACAAACTTATTTATCTGCTTAATGCTGAATTAATGGCAGCACGAAAATTAAAATACTTTAATCTATTTTTTCTCTTCAGTCTAAACAACTTTTGTGTTATGATTAGTTCTGATAATTGATTAAAATAAACAAAATAAAAATAAATGCTTACATCTTCTGGTATTATTTTTTGTTCCAAATAGTACATGTTTAGGCAAATACTTATTCAAATAGCGGTTCTTCCAGTTTTTCCTTCAGTAGGCAAAGTTAAGAATCTAAGATCGATGAAAAGTAGTGTAGAGATTTCAAAGAGTTAGTAAGTTTACTCCATACTATTCAAATCCATATAACTATGAAATTTTGTCCCAATTAATTTTAAAAAAAAATATTATTTTCTAGCTTATTTCTTCCATTTTACTTCAGAAGTGGTGTTGTAGTCTTGTTCCATTTACATTTCTTAAAGTAGTCCCCCTTCCCCTACAAACTTTTATATTATATACTGTGTATTACATGGCAGGATTGGTTCTAAATGAGCCAATCACTATAAAATGTGAATAAATTAATAGTTTTATCCTTCTAGTGAAAATCATCTAGACTGATGCATTTCAATTTACATTAAAATATAGTATATTTAAAGATTGTTTATAAAATATTTAGAAGACTTATAAATTGATTTTGCTGTTTATTTTTAATTATTGTTTAACAATACTAATTAAATAAAATGTTAAATATTTTTATGCTTCCCAATAATATTTTAATACTATTAAAACAACATTTGAAATAGCTGCCACTGGAACAATGTGACAAAATGTTTATGGGATTTATATCCACTCTATCAGACTTTCCAGTGTCTCACAAACAGTCAAGATCATCATCACTTCTTAAGATATTGTGCCCTTTTCTATAGGTCAGAATTAGCTCATCATAGTCATTTACTAAAAAAATTTACATTTAGAATATGTTCTCTTTGTGTAATAATTATATTGTATTGATAATATCTTAAAAGTACAATTTAAAGCTAAATAAAAATATGTAATGCCTAAAATTATGATATATAACCTTAAAACAGTTAAATAAAGCTAAAAGTATTAATTACATATGGTTGGAAAAGCTGGCCATAATAAATAATGCAACAATAAATGTTTAAAATATGTTTTAAAAGTTAAATTTTAATAGTTAAAACTTATAATTAAATAAATGCTATATTTTAAAGTAAAAATTATATCTAATAATTATATTTAATATTATAATATTCTAAAAGTAAGCTTTATGGTAGGAAAAGTTATATTTAATTCTATATTTTCCAAATAATTATTCCAAATTTTATATTATTATATTATTTATTTAATATAATAATTGTTGCAATTTATCATTTATTTTCAGACAGAAATTTGGATACAATATGTCTCAGTTGTAAATCATGTGACTTGCATAATACAGTCATGCACACATGCTGACTAGTATTTGTATTAACAAAGTTCAAAATATTTTAAAAATTACATTATAGAATTGGATATATTTATTTATCTATCACAAAAGCAAATATTAAATCGGTCATTATAACATGTTTTAAATAGGATTATAAGACGAATACAGCTAATAAAAATGAAATATTTTGTTTTAAAATAAAATAGATAAATTAAATATAAAAGATGGGATAAATTTATTAAATATTGTTTTTGAAAGTCATTTTAAAATGTTTAATTAATTTTAGTAAAGTATAATAATTGATTTAAGATTAATATTTTAAGTAAAATTTTTTAAATTAGAATGAGTCATATTTTATTTTTTTAATGTAATTGTGTGATACTGTATTAATATACAAATTAAGTATTAGATGAAATGCAAAAATCCACCAATAAGATGAGGTATTTTGTAGGGTATAAATACTGTTTCACGGTTGATTCTAGGGTGTGATAGTAATTTTCTAAAGTTATACTTCTTTTAAAATTTTTATTTTAGTCAATTTTAGTGCTCTCGTATAATATATTTTGCAAACTAATAGGATATTAATTTTTAAGTATTTGCAAAAGAGCGTAGTATAAATATATTTTAATAAGTTTTGTTAAAAGAATGCATTGCTAAATTAATGTTCTTTTTAACAGGATTATTCGTCAAAACTTAATACGACTTCACAGTAAAAATATGGAGATGCCAATAAGTGATATGTGCTTAATTATGAAAATTTTAAAAATAAAAATGATAATTGTTAATATAATATTAATGGTATTAACCAAGAGAACTATTTCATTAAGCAAAGAATTATTTTGGACATTATGCAGAATGCTTAACAGGAAAGGTACTTGTAAATTAAAGTGAACAACAATTTTTTTTTACAATAGTGAGAGTCGTATTCGAACACAAATAATACGACAAATTTATAATAATTTTTATGGAAAAATAATGCTATAGAGATAAATGTTTTATCCTTTTTGAAGGAAAACGTAAATATTTAAAAAAAAAACTATCATAAGTAAAACTAAAGGAAAGTATTTTTTTTAAAAAAAATGTATGTAATAAAACCTAAATTATATAAAGGTTATATGTGTTTGTAAGAATTTATTTAAAAAACTGATAATTTAAACAATAATGGAAATAACTATAATTGGATAATAAATAATAAATTATCCTGAATAATGAAACTATAAGAAATGGATTATAAATGAGCAATTACTGAATTTATGGAGATATAAATATTTTAAAATTGCGCAAAAGGTTTTATCCAGATTGTCTGTATTCAAGTTGCCAGGACAAGATGCACCACCAAGCCGATACAGGATCTTATGGAATAGAAGATTCAAGTTATTATTTTTTTAATATTATGATTTTATTATTATTTTAATAATCATTGTTCTGGATAATAGAAACTATAAACTATTATTCTATAAACTTTTCCAGAACAGATCGATGATTATTTTTATTAATTTTCCAAGATTTTAGACATCGTATTTTAATTTTTTTTTATTATTCATTTTTAAACTTTGTTCATCACGCAGGAAGGAGTTACAGTGCATGTACCAAGTTCAGGACAGTTGTTCATCATCAAGCAAGAGAACTTAGCAACAGTTAGGGTTTTTAAATGCTTTTTAAAAGAACATTTTTAAAAAAAAAACTCTCCAGGAAAATCAAAAAAAAACATTTGAATTTTATAAAGAACATTTGTCAACAGAAGATATACATAATTATTGTCTTGATTTTTTTTTTAAGTATAATATTATTTTAATTAGAAGAGTAAATAATTTGATAATTTAACTAAGTTAATATTTTTAAGTGTGGAAGTATGGATGGATATCATATATGCAATGTTTTTTTAATTGATGGACATGAAGACATCATAAGTGATTGCAAGTTGATATCACTTAGGTAATAGTTGTGAATATTGATATTTTTTATGATGTATTTTTTTCTTTTTCAGATTGTCAATGAATTATATTATATTGAAGTATGAATGTTAAGTTGTATGTGAATGCACTTGTACAATACATTTACATTATAAGATTAGGATTTATCTATTCTAGGAATATACATACTTGAATTTCATATATGAATAGTTATATAATTCTTTCACAAAGAAATTTAATATTATTAGATATTGAAAGTATAAATAATGATTATTTTGTATGTTGTTTAAGAATATGGGATAGGAAAGTAAAGTAAATTTTTCTTGTAGATTAGTGAGATTGTTCTAATTATGATTGAATTTTATTTATTATTCTGCATATGTGAGTTAGTTTCATTTGTCAGTATAAGATTTGATAAATCTATAAGGAAATTCTGATAAGATAGTGACTTGGAAGTAATCTGGAGATCATGAAACCAAAGAGATAATATTAATGTAGGATGTATTATGGGAATAGGAATAACATTTTGTACTCTTATTAAGTATACAGTACAGTTAACAATGCCCTGTAGCTGGTATATTTATTTGTGGACAGTGTCTATTTTATTTAAGTACTGATGTTTCAATAAAGCTGAAGTAATAGCTTGGCATCATTGTTGGTAGTGGAGGACTTTAAACAAATGGGTCATGCCTCTATTTTTTATACATACACTGTGCCATGGTATTTTATCTAATATGTACTGTGTTAGACTCTAGTTTTCTTCCCTGGGCCTAAACATCTATTCTCTATCTCGATTTTCCAAAGCAACTGCATCAAACAGTATTGTAATTTTGAAAAGAAATAATAAATAATTTAGAATTTAGGAAATGTTATTGAATGAATAAGATAAGTTCATTTACTTATAAGAAGGAGTAGAGTTTATGCAAGTTGGAATTGAAAATCCACCGGAACCAAATGATAAAGAATCATAGAATATGTTCTATATATTTTGGAAATAAAATAAATTTCAGGAATAAAATAAATAAAGCAAAGTTACTCTGAAATGTTAAATAATTTCAAATATTTTATTTTATTTTATGAGTATTGCATATTTTTAAGATATAATGTTATAAAGCAAAACAATATAAAATAAGCATAGGTACAATTTTGTATTTATTTAAATAATAAAGAATACACCAATAATTGCTGCTATTCTGTATTATAGTAATATTAAGTAGGATATATTGTGGTTAATAATCATAGTTTAGTTAACAATGATGTCCATGTATTGTATTAATAAATCAACAGTAAATATTTTATGTATAATATTCATAACATTGCAAAAGTGGAAAATTATTTAGTAAAGAGATCCATATTCGAAATTGTTATTTTTTGTGTTTTCCATTCTATGCTTCAATGTATGTTTTAAGGAAGCATATGGTAATAATACTTGAAAAAGGTAATATTTTAGAATAAATATAAAGATATATAATTTTATCATAAAATTTGATAACAAAGAGATATAAAAAATTGTATTATATTTTTTTAAGTCAGAGTGAAGACTTAAATTGATTTTTTATTGTATTAGGATTTATAATTAATAAGAGATGTATAATGGTGCAAGTTTAATATACCCATTGCAAATTGTGAACATATCTTGTTGTTTATTTTATTTGTTATAATAAAATTTTGTTAAATTTGTTTTTTCAAAATTTGTGTGTTCGGATTATTTTCTTCACATTAAAATGCATAATACACACAGAATATTTGAATCAACCATAACATTTTGCACAGAAATAAATAAAGTATTAATTTTAAGAATTCTAATATTTTCTTGGAATTGATTTATTTAAGAAATTACATTTTTACATTACCTTATGGTCATAAGTTGATTATTATAATAGTACATCAAATTATAAATGCTATCCATAGCCACACATGTATTTTTTAGATTATAAGATGCTACCACATACTTATTATGTTATTATATGAAAATCAAATATTATATTATATTATTTTCTTATTATTATTATGGTGAATAAGAATTATAGTGAAGAAATATATAAAATTAGATCATACAATGAAGAATATTATTATTATTATTTATTATTATTATTATTATTAGTTAGTTAGTTGTGGTAGAGTATGACATTAAATCCCTTATCATGCTTTATTATAATGATTTTAATTAACTTAAGGTAGTTTTATGAACCTGGGATTTTATTTAGCTAAATTATTATAAATAAAAAGATTAAAATTTAATTATTAGTTTAATCTTAATGATTAGATTTTATTGAAGTCATAAGAATGCTATAAATTTATTTATTTAAGATAGTAATGGGGGAATAGTGTTCTTATGCCATAGAGGTAGTATCCTGTGGGATATTTTCTCAATGTAATCTTTCTTGTCATCTGTATCTCACTTCCAAGTCTCATGATTTAATAAATAGTTATTTATTTATTAAATAAACTGAACCTTATTATTATTTTTATTAATTTGAGCTAGTAGAATATTTTAATATTAATGCAGAATATTTTATTTATCAATTGTTTGCATTTAGCCAAATATAATCGTTAACTGAGCTAGACCTGTTTTACATAATATTATATTGACCAGAAGTGAGACTACAATCGATAGGTCAATATATATATATATATATATTGTAATGGGCACAGATGTCATTACATTGTTTTTTTATGAGTAAACATGAAAAAAATAAAAGTTCACAAATAAAACTTTTTTTTTAAGAATTAAAAATTGAAAATTAAAATTCTATACTAAACTCATATCTATATAATCGCACAGATGAAAAAAAAATTATTAAAATAAAACTTTATTAAAAAAAAGAAAAAGTATTTTAAAACTAAATTGTCAGTAAAGATTTAAAGATAAAAATATATCTAAGTTTGTTCAAAACAAATTAATTAATGTTATTGAAAAAATGGAAATGATTAATTTAATTAGTCAAATGTAAACTAGCCTTGGGCATTTAAATGTATAAGCATCGGTCAGATAGGAAAACAATAGAAATTAATAGCCAATAAATGAAAAACAATGGAATCAGACCTCAGCGAAAGGACCATCACATCGTCGTGAAGTAATGTCCACTGGATCTGAAAGGCTACTATAAAAAGTGAGTGGAATAATAGATTATTATGAGATGTGACTATATGTGTTAGTGCAGAGTTGAAAAAGAAGGGATTGAAAAAATGCACTCTTCAATTCCTTCAGTTGTTATAAAAAAAGAAATGAAACATCGCTTTTTTTATACTGAGGACAACAGGATCATCGGGGGGATTTAACATGGATTCCAAACAGCATGCAATGGATAAAGAGGAACATTTTAAAAATTGTAAGAACTTTAAAAACATTTTGAAACACTAAAAACTTTAAAATATAAACTTTCTCAGTATTTAATCTATAAGAAATAGAATCCTATCTGACCAACGTTATTTATTAATGAGTTATAATTTTATTTGATGTATTTCTTTTTTGTAAAATCATTTCCATTTTTTTTTGTTCTTTAAGTTTTATTTATGATTTTTGTTTTGCGATAAATTAAATTATATAAATGTTAAACTTAAGTCGGGCGTGAATGGCTATATAGATTTGTAAAGTTATATTAGGGGAGGGTAATCTTAGGTTATTTGTTTCGTAGTTAAATTGGGTCAATGGATTGGATATATTGGTGTAATTAGTAGATGTAGTATGAGATTTGCTATGGGCAGAATCGCTTTATATGCCTCACACACTCGTTTTGCCTATGGGAGGAATTATAAGACGGAGACCGCAGTTCTTTCCTATGACTTTTTTTATTGCTCTTATCGTTAGATAGATGTAGTATTCCAATCTGATGAAAGGCAATTTCTTCTTTTAACCTATTTGTGCTGTCGTAGTCATATTACATTGAATACATCGATGTATCAGATGGATTGAAGTTGATTTGAATGCAAACTTTTGGCCTAACATTAAACAAGAATAGAATATTTTCTTTTCAAATGCAGATCTATGTAGTCTATTCATACTCAACACTCTAAATAAAAATGCATTAAATTTAAGTTGGGTATAGATGCTTGCATGGGTTCGTTACCGGTTAATTATGTTTTTGGTTTTCATATTTGATCAAAATATATAGACATTCGGTAAACACTGATACCTTACGGTGAGTATCTAAGATGTATTTATTTTGGATGTCTTTCAAGTTATTGGTGCCAATGCTGTATCTTATGATGAATACTATTGGGTTTCTTGTATTTCCTATGCAATTGGCGGTATCAATGACTTTGTATTTTGATCATTTATGCTTATTTTAAAATGTTTTTTGACCATATAATCTATGTAACTGATCTATATTCAACATTAAAAACACATTTTATAAAACAAACTTTTAGAAATCCATTTGTGCGAACTTATAATAGCATAATAATTAAAATGTAAATTTATAAAAATTAAAATGTAAATTAAGATCAAAGTTAAAAATGTAAGTTAAATTTTAAAATGTAAACTGATACTAAAATAATTTTAAGTATATATATATATATATGCATAAATAAATGTTTGTGTGTTAATTTCTGGCAGTGGCTTATTTTATTCTTTTTTATATATTCTTAGATAAGAATTTATTATAAATATAAATCTCTGCTATTCCAATGAGCTAGTGACAATTGACTAACGATCAGATATCAAAATATATATATAAAAATTTTTTTTTTACTTATGTATCTGCCTACTATATAAATTTTTCTAGGGTCAAGTGCCTAGATGGTGCCCTGTAGTGCAATTACGTTAGTCCTCTTATCTCCAGATCATTATAACTGGCACCCAACATGGGGCTGATGTTTACTAAACCACGTATACCCTGAACAAATTTTTTCAAAATGAAATATTTTTATCTGTTTACATAAGTCATATACTTTAAATCTTATAAAAGCACTGCCAGAAAGAAATTGCACATATATTAAACACGAGAAAGTATTAATAATTTTAAATTGTATTTTGTTAAAAAGAAAGTCAAAAGGGTGCAATTAATGTCTTTTGTTTGTTAATATATATTATGCTTTAATGTGTATAGGTTTGCACAGCCACATAAGTTTGTGATCATAAATGTAGAACCTTACGATGAGCACTGTTTGGGAATTTACTTCATAGTAACCCTATTTAAGCATTTCAATTAGTCATAAATAAGTTGGTGGTATTTATAATTGTGCTGCAAATATACATGTATAAACCCATTATCTTTCAAAATGTATTTATTTCAATGCAACCTTCCTAAATAAATAACTTGTTTGTCAGGCCATGTGTAAAAATAAAATGTATAAAAAAATAGAATGCTTGGGGGGAGAAGGCATAGACATAAATGGTCCTTAGAAAAGTGATAGTAAACATTTTTTTTTGTATATAGTCTTTATACTAACCGAATGTTTGTAAATTTTGTTAATCGTGTACCGTAATTACTGACCCTAAGTAAAAAATTTTTTTTGTTCATTTTTTTAAGAAAGTTTACTGATATGTAACAGGCACAGATGTCGTTATATTGTTTTTTTATGAGTAAACATGAAAAAAATAAAAGTTCGCAAATAAAATTTTTTTTTTAAGAATTAAAAATTGAAAATTAAAATTCTATACTAAACTCATATCTATATAATCGCAAAGATGAAAAAAATTATTAAAATAAAACTTTATTAAAAAAAAGAAAAAGTATTTTAAAACTAAATTGTCAGTAAAGATTTAAAGATAAAAATATATCTAAGTTTGTACAAAACAAATTAATTAATGTTACTGAAAAAATGGAAATGAATAATTTAATTAGTCAAATGTAAACTAGCCTTGGGCATTTAAATGTATAAGCATCGGTCAGATAGGAAAACAATAGAAACTAATAGCCAATAAATGAAAAACAATGGAATCAGACCTCAGCAAAAGGACCATCACATCGTCGTGAAGTAATGTCCACTGGATCTGAAAGGCTACTATAAAAAGTGAGTGGAATAATAGATTATTATAAGATGTGACTATATGTGTTAGTGCAGAGATGAAAAAGAAGGGATTGAAAAAATGCACTCTTCAATTCCTTCAGTTGTTATAAAAAAAGAAATGAAACATCGCTTTTTTATACTGAGGACAACAGGATCATCGGGGGGATTTAACATGGATTCCAAACAGCATGCAATGGATAAAGAGGAACATTTTAAAAATTGTAAGAACTTTAAAAACATTTTGAAACACTAAGAACTTTAAAATATAAACTTTCTCAGTATTTAATCTATAAGAAATAGAATCCTATCTGACCAACGTTATTTATTAATGAGTTATAATTTTATTTGATGTATTTCTTTTTTGTAAAATCATTTCCATTTATTTTTTTTTTGTTCTTTAAGTTTTATTTATGATTTTTGTTTTGCGATAAATTAAATTATATAAATGTTAAACTTAAGTCGGGCGTGAATGGCTATATAGATTTGTAAAGTTATATTAGGGGAGGGTAATCTTAGGTTATTTGTTTTGTAGTTAAATTAGGTCAATGGATTGGATATATTGGTGTAATTAGTAGATGTAGTACAGATTCACTAAGGGCAGAATCACTTTATATGCCGCACACACTCATTTTACCTATGGAGGAATTATAAGACGGAGACTGCAGTTCCTTTCTATGGGTTTTTTTTTTATTGCTCTTATCATTAGATAGATGTAGTATTCCTATCTGATGAAAGGCAATTTCTTCTTTTAACCTATTTGTGCTGTCGTAGTCGTATTACATTGAATACATCAATGTATCAGATGGATTGAAGTTGATTTGAATGCGAACTTTTGGTCTAAGGTTAAACAAGGATAGAATTTTTTTTTTCAAATGCAGATCTATGTAGTCTATTCATACCCGACACTCTAAATAAAAATGTATTAAATTTAAGTTGGGTATAGACGCTGAGCTGATATTTTAAGTCAGCTCATATATATATATAAGCTCACATATTTATAATTTGTCATAAATATTTTTGAAGTTAAATAGTTTGTAAAATGAAAAAAAAAAAATTAATTAACAAATGGTTTTGATTTAATGGAAAGGGTAAAAATTTTGAACTTTTATTTTGAAATAAACAAATAAAATTGAATATAATTTATTAAAAAAAAAAAAAATGTTAAAAGTGTTTAATTAAAAGGGAGAAAAATTCGAGAGATAAAAGGGTGGGGAAAAGAAAACAAAATTAGATTCTTGGTAGTAATTATACTCTATTGTTGAAACTTTCACAAAGTAAAAATATTTGGTTAGTAATTGCTATTATGCTAATTAAAAAAAAGATAAGAAAGAGTGGAGATAAGATCGCTTTTAGGAGTTAGATCAGTTGACTTGACTTTAGAGACCAGCAAGGACAATAAAGAAAGCAGCTGTGTTTCAAACAATAAAAATTATTATTATTGAAATTTAATTTTGTGGACTCTTTTCAAATGTATAGCGGCTAAAGTTATCACAACCTTCCCCTTTGGGGAATTGACCACCACTCCATCTGAATGAAGCTATCGAGAGAGTTATGGAATGGAAGAAACGGATATTGCTAGCCGGACAACCAAAGGAACACTCATGGAATTCACATATACAAGGACAAAGGCATGACCAATGGAATGTAAAACCTATGAATATCAGGCCACTCCGCTCTGGTTGATCAGGGTAATTATAAACTTTTAATTAATGAGAACTCTAAGTAAAGCGTAATAGAACTTTATCTTTAATTTAATTTTTATTTATTATGTTTATTACGAATGTTTCAACAATAGAGGAGGGAAATAAATTTGTTTAATATTGTAATCTATTAATGTTAATTTTCGTTCAATATTTTTTATGAAATATTGGAATAACTGTATTTTAAATTATTTAATATCTATTCGATCTAGAGAGTAACAACAGGGTGGGGTATAAAAGTGTGTCGCCAAGTAACAGAGAACCTTGGGGCATTACTCGTTTGTTAGTAGAAAATAAGGAAAGAATTGAAAGTATAAGAAAACGAAAGACATTTATATGTTCATTGTAAGATTTTTGCAATTTATTTATTTACCAAAGAAAGTGGAGTTTAAAAATAAACTTCAGGAAAGATTAAAAATACTATAAGTTGTCTTATATACACGTCTGCTAGAATTCACAGTATTAGTGTAGGCGCGAGTAAATCTATGGTAAATATTTGGGAAGCATAATTAGAAAGTAAACAGAGGGAAAATCAGAAATTGTAAGTCAGTTCTTTCTGGATCGGATAGAATTATAAGGTTATTAATAATAAATAGTAGTAAAAGAAATTAAAAGTTTTTTTGTCCAACGTATTCTTGAATTCTTGAATTATTTATAATAATTAGTTAGTGTTCTTAAAGGAAAACCCCTGTGAGATTATAATCAAAGTTTATAATCAGTGAATCGTCATTCGAAAATAAATAAAGACCAGGTTTATGTAAAGTTACGTGACCAGGTTCCAAGAGAGAAATCCTTGGTGGCGCCCTCGACGACGATTCTAATAACTAAAATTCAGTTAGTAGGGGAAGAAAGAAAGTTGTCGTGTCACAACGCTTGCATGGGTTTGTTACCGGTTAATTATGTTTTTGGTTTTCATATTTGATCAAAATATATAGACATTTGGTAAACACTGATACCTTACGGTGAGTATCTAAGATGTATTTATTTCAGATGTTTTTTAAGTTATTGGTGCCAATGCGGTATCTTATGTCGAATACCATTGGATTTCTTGTATTCCCTATGCAATTGGTGGTATCAATGACTTTGTATTTTGATCATTTATGTTTATTTTAAAATGTTTTTTGACTGTGTAATCTATGTAACCGATCTATATTCAACATTAAAAATACATTTTATAAAACAAACTTTTAGAAATCCATCTGTAAGAACTTATAATAGCATAAAAATTAAAATGTAAATTTATAAAAATTAAAATGTAAATTAAAATCAAAGTTAAAAATGTAAGTTAAATTTTAAAATGTAGTATATATGTGCATAAATAAATGTTTGTGTGTTAATTTCTGGCAGTGGCTTATTTTATTCTTTTTTATATATTTTTAGATAAGAATTTATTATAAATATAAATCTCTGCTATTCCAATGAGCTAGTGACAATGGGCTAATGACCGGATATCAAAATATATAAAAAAAAAAAAATTTTTTTTTGACTTAGTATCTGCCTACTATATAAATTTTTCTAGGTTCAAATGCCTAGATGGCACCCTGTAGTGCAATTACGTTAGTCCCCTTATCTCCAGATCATTATAATATATATATAATAAATTCCAATACTAATTAATAAACAAAACATTTAATTTTAAAATAGGCAAGTTGCTAAAAGGCTTGTAGTAACAGAAATTAAATTGTATACTACTTAATAATAATATTTATTTTATTCAATTGATCTTTCTATGATTCACTTTATTATTTTTCAGAATCTATTTATTTATTCATTTGTTTATATTTTTTTTCTGAAATTGATCACAGAAACTTATGATTTGATGCTATTATTAACAGTAAATAATATTCATTTAAAATATTAGATTGGCATAATTATCTATTTAACATTAATATTTTAACATTTCCATTATCCAAAGATCAAGTGAAATGAAAATTAAACAAAATCAACAAACTTCTTTATTTATTTATTTTTAAATACTGTGACATACAGCACTAATCTGGTTTATATATATATATATATATTGGTGTATAATTTTAAATTTTACAAATCCAATAATATTTACTTATTAAAAGAAGACAATAATGACATATTAGATCATAGGGTTTGAACTTGGGTTTAATTAATGGAAATTTATAAATGATCTTAACTCAAGATACACATAAATAATAACCTAGTGAAGTTTAAATTGTAATTTTGTAAACATGATGCGTTATAGAGACCAATAAGTATTGTTTGTGCACATTAGATTTAAAAAAAAGAAATTATTTATATTCAAAGCTTGCTATATTTAAAAGTAGATAAATAAGGTTTAATTTTACATAATAATGATCTAAAAGTAAAACAGTGAAGTCTATCTTTATTTAATTTCTAAAGAATATTACATTTCAATATTTTAATTTTAAAAAATGATAAATTGTCATTTAAAATGATAAACCAAAAATTTGCAAGTTAAATGTATGTTAACAGAAAAAAAGTGGGAAATAACAACCAATCAAAAAGCATCAAACAATTTTTTACTAAAAAAAAAGAAGAAATAAAAAAAGGCTTCTTGATCATAAAGAATAAGTAACTAAGTTTTTTTTTTGCCCTTGTGATATTTTTTTTTTTAAAAAAGTTGGATTAAAAATTCCTAAAATCTTATTATTTGCAAGCAGAAAAAGTAATGAATTGTAACTGTATCGATATATTGGATAATTATCATTTTTATGTTTAAACTAATGGAGTGAATTAATTGTTTTCTACTGGGCAGATCAATAATCAATAATTCCCAATAATCTCTTGAAAATTAATATATATTAAGGAAATAATCAGAGCTGAATAATCAACAAATATATTCACTGAAAAGGAACAATACATGTGTCATGGAGAAAATGAACTGCAGTAATACACAAAAGGAAATAAATAAACACCATCAATATCCAGTAAGGATAAATAAAAGAATAATAAATATCTTGGAAACAGTTAAGTATATATATTTAAGATTCAATGGAACTAAATTAGGAAGAGCTGAAAAGTGTTCATTATCATTCTGGCTGCACATAAAATCCTAATTACAATAAGAGACAGAATTATTTACTCTGACCATACCAGCAGGAATGTCAGTTTCTATAAAGTTTTAGCTGAAAAATATTGCATGACACATATATTTTTAATTGAAATCATAAGTGTGCCTTTTACTATAGATGGAAATATACGTCATCTAGAATAAATAAGGCAAGCCATAAATAAATTTTAATTACTAAACAGAACAAAACAAAGAATTATTGTTGCAGTAACTCAAATACCTCATGTGAATCTTAGGATAAGCAGAATCTTCAGAAAAATAAGGGAAAATAAAAACGTTATAATAAGTTTATGGAGTGTGGAACAACTAGAAAATTTAAAGTTGGTGTTATACTTTTAGCTGAGAGTTTAAAAAGAACTTGTTTCTAATGTCGGTATTTATATTTTTAATCTATGAGTTTTTAGTACAATAGGGGGGGGGCTAAATAATTTAATAAGGAATTAATTCAAGTGATGTTAGATTAGTAGTTATTTAATAATTAGGTTGAAATTAAAGATTATTAATCATTTAAATAAACAAATATGCTCAATATCCCAGTATGAAAGGTATAATAAGGTAATTAACATGATATATATGCAATCTAGAGAGCTGGGTGTGTTTACATGTGCAAATGGATAAAAAAAGAAAACAATGATATTTTCTTATGTGGAATTTAAAAGTATTAATTTTGTCTTGCTTATCAACCTCCAGAATTATAACAATCTTTTCTCCATTTATAATCTTAGTACTATTATTATTTTAGAGGTTGAAATAACAGACCATAAATTGGAAAAAAAACAACAAGAGAATGATTGTTTAATAAACTGGATGTGTGATATGTAAGCACATACATAGGGATAAATATCTTAACATACAATGGGAGATTGTTAGTTTTATTTAATTATAACACTCCTAAGATTAATTTTCTATTGTTATTGTTATTATAATATATAGGCATATCATTTTGTTATAAGTTATTTTAAATTAGATGTTAATGGTAATGTTTATTGTAATCATTTGTAATAAATATTATTAAAATTATTGTTTTGAAAGTTTTTTTTATCAAATTCTAATTGTTGCATTTTCTTTCTGGGCTCATTTTTACCACATCACATAACTCAAAATGTACAGTCGAAATTAAAAATGAAAAGTCAATTCAGTTTAGAGCAAATCTAACAGTTTAATAAGCATAAATCTCTTAATAAAGATTTTTTACTTGTTACATGCTGTCTTGATCCCAGAGGTCATTGATGACATTGTCAATTATTAAAGTGTATTTATTAATATGAAATTAAATGATACATTGTTATTAGTGAAAGTATTAGTGTTAATCACAGTTTAGTTAATAATATTATTTTAATATTAAATATTAAAAAACATAAATATAAAGCTTGATTATAGATTTAGATTATAAGCTTTTTTTAATTTGTGCACTATCCATGGAAATCTGTAAAATCCCTCTTGATATTCTATAGGTAATATGAAGAATTAATAAATCAATGATTATCCTGAAATCTCCTTATTATAAAGTTATTCTTGTGATTATTGTCAATCTTAATTATTAAAAATAATATGAATCAAACTTTATCTTTAATTATCTAACAGATTAATTTAATGAGTGATTAAATTAAACTTAATAGTTATAAATATAATATAATATATTGGATCTTATTGTTAAACCATGAGAGTATGTAGATACTTAATAAGGAGGAGTATCTGGGTATTCTTATGCCATTGAACAAATATTTTGTATTTGTTTAATGTTAAGGGGATGTGATCTGTTTATGGGTAAATGAGTCTCACATTAATTATACTTAAAATATGTCTTATCTTAGAAATGTTCAATCATGTAAAAGTAACTTGGAATAAATACTAACATTATCTAAATTCAATTGTTATAGTTAAAGAAAATGGTCAGGAAATAATAAGTCTGTTAATAGTACCTAGCCAGAGTCCAAGTAGGGCCTAATGTAGGGGCTTGGAAACTCTGCTCAGGATCATACCACCTATAGACAGTCCACAATATATATATATATATGATGGCATTATAAAACCAGTATGTTATCTTCCTAATATACTATTTTCTGAACGAAAATCGATTAGATGTTAATAAATTTAATATTTATTTATTAATTAAGTATATAGTTGTCGTATAAGTTGATTATACTTCATTTCAGAGAATTATATATATATATATATATATATATATATATATATATATATATATATATATATATATATATATATATATATATATATATATATATATATATATATATATATATATATATAATTCAATGTCTATACTTTTCAAAGCAATATATGTAAATATATAACTGAATATTTGTAAATATAGTAATTAAAAAATTAAAAACATTATCCACTTAGTAAAGCTTTTGATTATCCTAGCAATCATTATCAACTAAAACATTGAAAGGCTAACCTTCCCACAACTCTGAGATCTTAATGTTTGCTGCTTGAGGCTGTTAATTAAGTCATGTTTATATTTGTATATTAGCATAGCTTCCTTTATTTTTTTATTGTTATTTTTTTCAGTTTGCATTATTTTTACATTATTAAAATTGAAGTCAACACCATAAACACATGACTTATTGTGGTCGTAAAAACAGGTGTTGAAATATTATTATCTACTATACAATTTTGTTTCAATTTCTGAATACGTTTTAATAATAGCAAGTGCTCTAATTTTTTTTTTATAATGTATATCTCGATTCACATATATATCCACTGCCACACCTAGTAAATGACACAATTTTTATTTATAAATGAGGTTTTACCTTTGGAGCTATTTATTAATTTGTTTAATGTAGGAGGTCTGTAAAATGCAATATCACATATACCTTTATAAATTTTCCTTATAAAATTTACTTGATCATATTTTTTTATTAGCAGGGGAATCAATGTTATCATTAAAATTTTTATTTTTATATTTTATATTAAAACTTTAAATAACATTATATATATGATTATAAACGTAGCCAACATTTAACATTTCATTTGAATATATTTCAATATTTTTGCATTTATCTGATGAATATTTGCAAAGACTATTATTTCTAAATAAAAAGCACTTCAAACCTGCTATTTTTTAATTTCAATTTATTAATAATATTTTTTAAAAAGGGAAAAATAATGTGATTGATAATAGGGTTGTCATTGATGAGCCACCATAACCCACTAGATGGTGCTGTTTTCACACTAAAACACATCAAAATGCCATTTCCGCGGCCGACATGTTCGAACCTGCATTTTCTATAATACAACTTTTTTGTTGTACTACAGATTTCAGGCCGCTATGTCACGTCACAGTACAGCATATATGTTTATGCAGCAAATACATTTTTCCAATTCGCACCGTTTATAAAATGATTACAGCTTGGGGAGAGGGTGTGTTTTCTTGAATTGTATGGAAATGCTATTTTCATTGGATTTTTTTTATTTTAAAGTATTGAAATGTTCAGATTTTGTAAAGTAATAATTAACAGACTTTTTACACCGTAGTGTATTGAAGTTTTATGTAGTAAATGTTGACAAGATATATGTTTAAAGTGAATTGGAATTAGGTAACATGTCAAGGAACGTACTGTTCATAACATTTCCACGAGACATTTTAAGATTGTACCATGTGTATATTTTTGAAATAAAAAAAAGCATTAACACAAAAGTATCCAGTAAGAAAAGTACAATTGTACACTGTTTTTTTAAATGTCATAAAAAGCATATATTATAAACATTTTATATATATATTTGTCGTTGTTTAAAAAAGTTTTAGTTTCTTTCTTTTCTCTGACTACTGTTATACTTTGTTGAATATAGTTTACATTTATTGTTATCATTTATTTTATAGATGTTAGTAAAAAAAAATATTTATAAAAATACAATTTTGATATTTTTTATTTTAACCGTAAACCTAATCATAAAACTAACCCTAAAGCTAACCCTAAACTAACCCTAAAGCTAACCCTAAAATAACCCTAAAACTAACTCTAAAACTAACCCTAAAACTAACCCTAAACCTTATCATAACAACTTTTACTTTTAGTTGTCATTCTATTTGAAATAAAAAATAGTGGTAAACAACAACAAAAAAAGCTGTAACCCCAGTAAAAAAATCTCCGATAGAAAATTGATTTTTCTAATAAAAAGAAAACTAAAAAAAGACGAATCAAATTGTAATTTGTTTATTTTATTTAACATTTATTATTATCATTTAATTTGTATACATTAATAAAAAATAATATTTAAAATTAAATAATATTTAAAAGAGACGATTTTCTTTTGTTTTTATTTTCACATTACAAAAAACACAGTTAAATGATTATAATTAATGGCCCGTGAATGATCATATTTTATAGTTTTAGTATAATAACTGCACCATCCAGTGGGATATGGTTGCTCATCAACAACAACCGATAACAGTACTTACTATAAAATTTACTCTTCTGCTGCAATATGCTCTAATATTTTTTTAAATATACAACTGTATAAAGAAAATGAACCATTATGTTTAATTGTTGCTTTTGGGGATGCATTTTATTATGAAATGTGCTGTTTAATTGTTTAATTGAAAAAAATGCTACAAGAAATTCTTGGTTTTGGAAAATATACAATATGTTCTTCTTTTGATTTTGTTAATAAAATCTGTAACATTAAGGTTGATGTTAATGATGTAATATGTACTCTAGATGTTAGTGAAATGTATGGATCAGTTGATTGATTGACATCTATTGTAATTATTTCCAATGCAATAAGTTTGAAAAATGTTAATGGTAAAATAATAAAATTTATAACTGAAACATTAAACTATATTGATAAAAATATTTATGCAGTTTTTAAAAAAGATTTTTATAAAATGTGCAATGGATGGCCAATGGACTTACCTACTGTTGCTCAAATATGTAATTTTATAATTTCTACATATGAAGAAATTATTTTGAAAAAAGAATATTATCAAAAAATATTACTGTATATTATTGATATGTTGATAATGTTTTTGTATGTGGCAAACCAAATACAATAAATGAGTTGTTTAAAGAATTAAATGGTTTAAAAGGCCTAAAATGGATAAAAACAGAGGAAAATTTAATGTGCATTTAGTTTCTTGATCTTAAAATAACAAGAAATCAATGTATGCTGGATTACTGTATGACCAATAAACCAATAGTGAAAAGAGGTTATATTCCATATATATCAAAAGTGCCAATGTCACACAAAATGGCAGGTTTGATTGTTTTTTATTTAGAAAAAATAGTCATTGCAAATATTCATTGGATAAAGACAAAAATATTGAAATATATTCAAATGAATTGTTAAATCTTGACTTCAACTATAATCATATATATATATATATATATATCGTATATATATATTATAATATCTAATATATATATATATATATATTAGAAGTTTTAATATAAAATATAAGAATAAAATTTTTAATATTATTGATTCTCCTGCTAATAAAAAAAATATGGATCACAATACCATATATTTCAAATGATCAAGTAAATTTTATAAGAAAAATTTATAAAGGTATATGTGATATTGCATTTTACAGATCTCCTAAATTAAAAATAATAATAAATAACTGCATATAAAACCTCATTTATAAATAAAAATTGTGTCATTTATAAATGGATATGTAGGTGTGGCCTTGGATATATATGTGAATCGAGATGTACATTGTAAAAAAGAACTAAAGAGCACTTTCTATTATTAAAACATATTCAGAAATCGAAAGAAAATTGTATAGTAGATAATATTTCAGCATCTGTTTTTTATGACCATAATAAGTCAAGTATTTGTGGTTTTAAATTCAATTTTAATAATCTAAAAATATTGCAAATTAGAAAAAATAACAACAAAAGAAAAATAAATGAAGCTATGCAAATATACAAATATATACATGACTAAATTAACAGCCAAGCACCAAACATTAGGATAACAGAATTGTGGGGATGTTAGCCATTCAAAGTTTTAGTTGACAAAGATTACTAGGATAATCAAAAGCGCTCCTAAGTGGATAAATTTTTTAATTATTTAATTACTGTATTTACAAATATGCAGTTATATTTATATTGTACTCTCAAGGATCATTCAAGTAAATAAACTAAATAATGCTCCAGTTTAACTCTGATCTTAACATAGTAAGAAACATGAATTAAAAATATCTTAAATTAATTTCTATTACTAGACTAGCTTAACATTTATTAATTAATAATATATGGTTCACTTAAATAAATAAATAAATAAATAATATACTTGTAATAATCATGAGACATTTAGTGAAGGTATAATTGTTGGATTACATTGAGAACATCTCCCTAAGAACAGAATCTCAATGGCATAAGAATACTATTCCCCTTTTATTTAAATTATAATGTAAATCTATAGACTCCTTACAACTTTAAAATTTTACAAATAATCTAATATACCATACTATCTCTGCTATAAAATATAATAATCTCAGGTTCTTTAAATAAATCAAGAAATTGATTGAAAATCATGTAGCCACGTATGATGAGGGATTTTGCAATACACTCAGCTACACTCAACAATAATAATAACAATAAAATATAATATTCCCAACCTCAACTTAATTAATAATTTGTATATTTTATTATTTAAAAATCAGGTGAAAATAATAATAATAAAGATGATGAAGATGATGATGATGATAATAACAACAACAACAACAACAACAATAATAATAATAATAATAATAATAATAATAATAATAATCATCGTCATCATCCAATTCTTTTTTATATGATGTGGTATATTAAAAGTATGGTATCATTCAAATAATACGTGGCAATAAAAATATACTTAACCATATGACTGTAATTTCAGTAGTAGATTATTGTCATAAAATAATATTATAATAATGTGATATTTCAGTATAATATTTTGAATAATAATTATCATTTAAATAAACCATTTTTATTTATCATGTGCAAAATATGTTATATGTTCAATTTTGAATTCTGTGGATCAAATCTTGTGGAAGTGAATAAATCAATAATAACACTGACAAAAGTTTTTATAAAACAACTTTAACAAATTTATTTAGATTGACAACAAAATTTAATTCAAGAAATTCGAAAGAAAATTATATACAAAATTATGCATAAAAATAATTAGATTATATACTATTAAATAAAAATATAACAAAGTATAAGCTTTCACTCTGGATTTTTTTTATCATAAAGAAAAGATCCAAAATTTCAATAATAACTCCTAAAATTATGTTAAATTTATTACCAATAAAATAAATAAAATGGTAATATTTCTTTCTTTTCATGAAATATAAAATAAGTTATTTTATAATATTTAATACATTTATTGGTTGTCGTAGATGAGCCACCATATCCACTGGATGGCGCAGTTATCACGCTTAAACTATAAAATATGATCATTCACGGGCCATTAATTATAATCATTTTGATGTGTTTTTTGTAATGCAAAAATAAAAACAAAAGAAAATCATCTTTTTTAAATATTATTTAATTTTAAATATTATTTTTTATTAACATATACAAATTAAATGATAATAATAAATGTAAAATAAAATAAACAAATTACAATTTGATTCATCTTTTTTAGTTTTCTTTTTATTAGAAAAATCTATTTTCTATCGGAGATTTTTTTACTGGTGTTACGACTTTTTTTTTGTTGTTTACCGCTATTTTTTATTTCAAATAGAATGACAACTACGGTGATGTTTAGGGTTAGTTTTAGGGTTAGCTTTAGGGTTAGTGTTCTGTTGTTTGTAATGCTAAAATAAAAAATATCAAAATCATATTTTTGTAATTTTTTTTTTTACTAACATCTATAAATGTAATATAGGGTATATGAGCATTAGATAGAGTGGAGAGTGATGGTCATCTGAAAGTCTGTGCTCATATACCCTATATTACATATATAGACACAGGTATATAATAAGCCTGTGTTTCAGTTATAACATCTATAAAATAAATGATAACAATAAACATAAACTATATTCAACAAAGTATAACAGTAGTCTGAGAAAAGGAAGAAACTAAAACTTTTTTAAAACAACAACAAATATGTATATAAAATGTTTATAATATATGGTTTTTATGACATTAAAAAAAAATGGGGGAAATTCTACTTTTCTTACGGAATATTTTTGTATTAACACTCTTTTTTATTTCAAATATATACACAACATACAACTTCTCATGGATGTTATGAACAGTACGTTATTTGGCGCATTACCTAATTCCAATTCACTTTATACATATATCTCTTCAACATTTACTACTTAAAACTTCAATACACTACGGTGTAAAAAGTCTGTTAATTATTACTTTACAAAATCTGAACATTTCAATACTTTAAAATAAAAAAAAATCATATGAAAATAACATTTCCATCCAATTCAAAAACACACACCCTCTCCCCAAGCCATAATCATTTTATAAACTGTGCGAATTGGGAAAATGTATTTGCTGTGTAAACACACATGCTGTATTGCAATGCGACATAGCAACCTGCAATCTGTAGTACAACAAAAAAGTTGTATTATAGAAAACGCGGTTTCGAATGTGTCAGCCGCGGAAATGGCATTTTTATGTGTTTTAGCGCGAAAACAGCGCCATCCAGTGGGATATGGTGGTTCATCGATGACAACCCAATTATTATTAAGATTCATAAAGCGCCGCATGTGCATTAGCTTGAAAAGCTGATCATTAGTTTATTACAATTCATAAACATCACGCTATATAAAAATAAATAACTCATTTACAAATATTTAATTAGATAAAATATATTTAGATTTGTTTTATATTCACAAAATATATGTCAATGGAATAATGTTTGTTCCTGTATTAAAATACTTTGCTTGGTACCATTTTAAGTTTTACTATATGTTTCATGTTTAAAACAAAATATAACATTAAATAAAATAATGTTTGTTCCTGTATTAAAATACTTTGCTTGGTACCATTTTAAGTTTTACTATATGTTTCATGTTTAAAACAAAATATAACATTAAATGAAATAAATAAGCATTCATAATTATGCTTTACATTTCTCATTCTGATGTTTATTTATAAAATATGCATTATTTGAAAAATATTATTGATTTATGAAAGAATTTAAAAAATATCAAAAAACTTTTGAAAATATATTAGGAATGGTTATGATTCCTTTATCATCTTTATCATCAGCATTAAACATTCAAGATCATTCACATTTTTACTTAATTCAAAACATATCTTGCTTTCTTTTAAAACAATTCATCATTCTATGTTTATTCATTATTCTACTTTCAGAATACTAAACTACACTATTCATTACTGATGAAATTAAGATAGTGATATAATGTATAGAATATGAAGAAATAACTAGAGTAAAGACTCAATAGCATAAAATAATTTATTAATCCATATGAATAACAGTATGAAATATCAGGTATGACACAGTCAAATACCCAAAGTACTATCAACTAGCACTGTCAATAAAAAATAACATACAATGATACAACCCCCCCCCCCCCAACACCCAGACCACTCCCCTATCCCCATACTGAAAGGACCACCCTCCCATATCTCCCCTCTATTATTTTTTATTAACAATTATTATGAGAACATAAGCCCAATCCTCCTATAAAGTGGGATGACAAACCCAAAATTATTCTGATTAGTCAGCCCTATGACTATAATTGACTTTTAAAATATTAATATTTTCAATTTCATTCTCAATTTAAAAAAAAGTGGTAGTTAGACCAGATCTAGGCTCTCAGATCCACCCTCCTGATACCAACCAGACTATTGAATTATAGGCCTAGAATTATCCACTTCATCCATTGATTCTCTTTCAATCCTACTATATTGTTGATTATTTTTTATTCTATGAGAAGTGAATGTGATGTTGTCACCAATCCTCCTAATAGATAGTGGTGGTTGGGAGACACCAAATTATGGCTGAATTGAGTTCAGCCCATATGACTATACTATTGACTTGATTTATTAATATGTTTTCATTTCATTCTCATAGTTTTGGTTAATAGAGTAGGTGGGTGAGGGTATTAATCCTAAGATTAGGAGTCTCTCAGATCCAACTCCTCACTGATGAGCCCAACCAGAACTATCTGGGGATATTGAGGACCTAGATAGTTTCCCCTTCTCATCCATTGACTTTTTCCGCCTCTATAGGTTTGTTTGTTTTTCATTTGCGGAGGGCGTCACCTCCCCTTTACCCACCCCCTTCCCTCGTTGTATAACAACTACTTTGATATAATATAGGTTAATCCCCCTATTTTCTTGACATATTCTACACATATAGACATCCAGGATTTCATTACCTACTCCCCTGTTCACTATAATCTAAATTCCACATAGATTTAAACAATCTATGTCACAAAATAAACTGAACAATTTAATGAATTAACACATTAATTCATTAAATTATGAATACATTAAGAAATAGTTTTACACACTTAAGCTTAGCCACAAATACAAATGACTTTGATTAAAATATATGATTAATATTCATATATCAAAAATTCATACAAAATTATGGTAATTAAGACAGTCATAATGAACTTTATAACAAAAAACTAAATATATGCATATTTTTATTTATATCATATCTCTTAATAAAAAAAAAATTGGTTCTCATCTGATCCTTTGTGCCAGCCACTGGTGGCATGATTTCTAACCAAAAACACATTAATATAAAGTTCCCAGGCTAGCGATTCTCTGTTAATATTGACTTTTTTTGTGTGTTTGTTTAGAAAGTTTACTTTCTTTCGTTTTTGAATTATTTTTCTCAAATAATATTTTTGACGACGGGATAATAATAATTGTTTTTTTTTAATTTTTATTGACAAGAGGGTCTTTTTCGGTGTGTGTTCAAATAGTAATTTGTGTCTTTTTTAAAAAATAGTATTACTGTTTTTGTAAAATTGGATTGACAAAATTCAAAAAAGGGTTTTTTTTTTATGGATCTTTAAATAATAATTTACGCTACTTTGATAGGTTTCCATTTGATTGCTGACAACAATTAGTGGGGTGTTTTTGTGTACAATTAAATAATAATTTATATTACTTTTATAGGTTTACATTTGATTGCGGACAACAATTATTGGGAGAAGTGTTTTTTTTTCATGTGCGTGTGTGTGTGTATGTTTAAATAAAAATTAAAACCGTTACTTTTATTGGTTTACATTTCATTGACAACCGATTTGACTCCCTATCATTTATAAATTATGGTTTTGGTTCTACAAATAAATATTTTTGACAATGGGGCAATAATAGTTGTTGTTTGTTTAATTTTTTATTGACAAGAGAGTGTTTTTCAGTGTAGGTTCAAATAAAAATTTGGGTTACGTTTAAATAATGTTACGGTCATACTTTGATCAGTTTACATTTGATTGCTGATACCAATTATTGGGAGAAATGGGTGTTTTTTTGTGTGTATGATTGTAGACAACAATTATTGGGAGAAGGGGTGTAACCGTTTAAAGAATAGTAGTTTACATTACTTTTAGTGGTGGTATACATTTGATTGCTGACAATAATTAGTGAGAGGGGTGAGTGTTTTTGGGTGATGATTAAATACTAATTTACCTTCCTTTTATTTTACATTTGATTGCTGACAACAATTATTGGGAGAAAGGGATTGTTTTTGTGTGTACATTTAAATCAAAATTGAAGTTACTTTTATCGGTTATATTTGATTTACAACTGATTTGACTTTCTTTTTTTTTTGTTTATAAATTATGGTTTTGTTTTGCCCAAAACCTAATATTTTTGACAATGGGACAATAATAGTTGTTGTTTCTTTCATTTTTATTGACAAGAGCCAGTCTTTTTTTTTTTTGGTGTATGTTCAAATAGTAATTTGGGTTACATTTAAAAAAATAATCAGTTTATCTTACTTTTAGTGCTTTACATTTGATTGCCGACAACAATTAGTGGGAGGGGTGTTTTTGTGTACGATTAAAGAATAATTGTATGTTAGTTTTATTTTTTACATTTGATTGCCGACAACAATTATTAGGAGAGAGGGTTTTGCGTTGTTTTTTTTGTTTGCGTGTAAGTTGAAATCAAAATTTAAGTGACTTTTATCGGTTACCATTTGATTGAAAACCAATTTGACTTTTTTTTTGTTTATAAATTATTTGGGTTTTCCCAAATAATATTTGATTTGACAATGAGACAATAATAGTTGGTGTTTCTTTAATTTTGATTGACAAGAGCGGGTCTTTTTAGGTGTATGTTCAAATAGTAATTTGGGTTACGTTTAACTAATAATTTATGGTCTTACTTTGATTGGTTTACATTTAATTGCTGACAACAATTAGTGGGACGGGTTTTTTTTTCTATACGATTAAAAAATAATTGACATTTCTTTTATTTGACCATTTGATTGCTGATGACAACAATTATTGGGAGAAGAGGGGTTTTGGGGTCTATGTTTAAATAAAAATTTTAGTTACTTCTTTTATTTTACATTTGATTGCCAATGACAACAATTATCGGAAGATGAAGGGATGTATGTTTAAAATAAAAATTGAAGTTACTTCTTTTATTTTTGACATTTGACAAAGGCCATTTGGAATCCCTCAAACAAGCTTGCCTTTACAAAGTGAAATTTTTTGTCTGCCACAACAAGACTTACAAATGAAAGTCGAAAGATGTTTTTGGACCTCAAATCTACATATATTTGCCACACAATCCAATCTTTTCTTTCAGCAGCAGGATGATTTTTTTTTCTGCTGTAGAAATATTCCAGCACCGGCTTCCGTGTCTGGTAATTCCCATCTTTTAAGTTTTCTGTTGTTTTGAATTAGCCATCTTCTTGGTCTCGGAAAATTTCTCGCTAAAACATGACTCAAAGCATGATCGTTTAAAAATTTTTACACTACCCCACCCTAATCAAGAATTTAGAAGGCTTATAGCTTTACAAGGAACAATGACAACACTGTTTAAATTGTTAAAAGGTAACAGTACATCAATTCATCTTAAAAAAAGGCCCCGATGACAATTTAAATACTTTTGACACGATCAAACTAACACACCCTCGTACAATATTGTTACATCAAATACATAACACAGCAGTATGATATAGTGTGTGAGACAAACAACTACGGCATTTTCCTCTGCTTTTAGCATTGGAAAAATCCACACCGTTAGCTGCTAAGCCGAGTTAGCACTCTTTCTAGATTTTATCATAGAAAGAAGACTTAACTCCGAGTTAACACTCTATCTTTTAGCATAGAAACAAGACTTAACTTCGAGTTAACAATCTTTCTAGGATTTATTTTAGAAAGAATGCTTAAAGGCTTGGGTGTGGCCACATCCATATATCCATTCATTCTTTTAGCATAATACAAATGTTTAAATTCCAAGCAATTCTTAAAATATATACCATATGATATTTAAAATAACTAAAATTACCTATGTGATTAAAACATTATTATGTTTTATGTCTTCTGGTTCAAATTACACAATAATATCAAAAATTCCATTCACCCTATCCTCATTATAAAATATATTTTTAAAAAAAATGCTTCCAAATTTTTTTAAAAAATGTTAAATTATTTTAAAATTAAGATTATAATAATCAAAATGGTCTAATAATGCAACTTATCTAGTATAACCTAAAAATAAGTTTAAATTCTAATGTTAGTATTTTTTTCTTTAAAAAAGTAACATATGAAAACTAATAATAAAATTCAATGTTATGTATTCCTTCTCTTCATATTCTTCTCTTCATATCTGTTTTTCTTTGAAAAAATCTGCTAATAAATTGGGGGTTGTGTGGTGGCTAGGCAACAAACATTGTCTAAAGTTTTCTTTTTAACTCTCCTCCCTTGGTGCATAGAAAAAAAATAGTAAAAATACAATAATCTCTGTCGACATTTTAAAAAAATCCAGAAAAAATTCTTGAAGATATTATCCATCCTGTTGTGAAAAGCTATTTAAAACAATCCATTTCTGTAAGTCTTTCCAGGATGACAATAATTTTTTCAATGATATTTAAAATCCATTTTAAGAAAGTACATCATTTTTCTCCATGCACACATATATATTCCAATTTTTTTGGGGACAGATGCATTATCTACGGCAATATCCAATGAGCTCATAGTCTAAGATAAACAGAAATATTCACATTTTTGCACTTTAATCCAATATGACACAATAATATATAATAAATGAATTCAGGTTTTTTTTTCTAAAATATTAAAATGATTATTTATTTCTGATAAAATATTTATTTTCTTCCATTAACAATTTTCTTTTTTAAAAATATATACCAATTAAAATAGCGGTTGGTTATCTTTTTATGTTCACTTATTTCATATAGAACTTTTTAGCAACTATATTTTTTATATAATTTATCTTTAAAATATCTTGCTTCACAAGTCCAAATATAAATTTGTTTCAAAGAAAATATTATTAAATGTAATCATTAAAAAATAATAATGTAAGTCTTAAAGAGAGAAAGATATTTGTTTTATAGCTCATCTCCAATGCCTTATAAAGTTCACAGGTAAATTGCATTTCTGTCTTTTTTAATAATTTCTATCAAAATAATATTCTTTAAAAGTTTTTAACTTTATAAATACAAACATATTCATTATATGTAACATACCTCTAGATAATATTCATATTCAATTTTGAACCACTCTATGTAAACAAATATTTAAATTCTCATGTAGCACTGAAAAATCATGCTTCCATAAACTCTTTGGTTTTCCATCTACAATCCTCACTTACAACAGTCTATAAGTTTTTGCTCCATAACTTATTAATGAATTTCAACCAAGCTTCAGAATAGTTTCTGATAGAAAATTTAGTAGATTTATTTGCACATATTGTTGAACTAAATAATAATTTTCTTTATCCTTTTGACTTTTTTTAAAAATAAAAATATATTAAAAATTTAAATAAGTTACTGTTAATTTTTACTATATTATTAGTCTATAGTAATATAACTTTAAGACACCCTAATAACAATCTCTCTAACACAACAACTACTACCCTCTAACCACTCAAATTTTATATCCATTTTTTAAAAAAAGATTTGATTGGTTAAAAATAATACGATTACAAACACCTTTACATATTTAGTAATTATGTACTTTTAAAAATTGAAAATAAAATAATGAGAGTTTCTTTAAATAATAAATATAAGAACTATTTAATGCCTAATTTATTTTTATAACCAAACAAAAATATTTTTAAATAATACATTTTATTAATCCATTAGCAATTCATTAAATTATAAGAGAATATTTAATTTAATATAGAAATTTAGACTACATTTATTAATTCAAAATATTTTTAAAAACTAATTCAAATATTATTTTAAACACTTTATTATGTTTAAATGCTTTTACTTTATCAATAATTTTTCAATGTAATTAAAAACTTTCTCTGAATTTATGCAAGCATTACACACATATTTCCAATCATGTGATCTGCTATTCCAGGCAAATATTGCAATTTTTTTAATCTTACTGTCTGTAATAAAATTAAATGAATATTTAATTACAAAATAATACATACTATAAAATATTAAATGTAATAATAAAATTTAGAATAGTACATTTTGTCATTTTGTATAACAATGAATAAAATTGAAACATTTGGTACCTCATGAAATATGAAAACTTTAATAAATAACTATTACACAATTTTAACTTGTTTTAAAAATAAATTTAGTAATTTATTCAACTATATTCAATACTATATTGTAAATTAATGAATTTAAAATATTTATTTAATAGGATATTAAAAATATTTGTCAAGTATGATTAATATTTCTTTTAACCATAAAATATCAAATTACTCTGCTTTCTTTTCACAATTTTAACAATTAAAATAGTTCTAAAAGATTCTTTGACTACTTATTTATTTTAACAAGTTTTAAGTCTCTTTTAAATATTACTATTACTATTGTAACATGTATAATCATCTCAATTTAAATTTTTTTAAAGAAACTGGCTTTTTTAGCATGGCTTCCTTAACAAAAGGATACAATATTATATATATTGAATCATCTTCATCTAGACTTAAACTTGGAATCATTATATGCCTAAAAAATGTTTATTTTATTTTTTTCACTTGTTTCAAAAAAAAAAAAACCCAAAAGTTTATCTTATTAATGAATAATAATGGATAATATATCATAGTAAAACATAACATCTATACATTTTTAAATTTATTTAACTGACAGTATATTAAATTGTGTACCATTATAAAATTAATATTTTATTATTACAATGATGGAATAGATTGAAATATGTATTGAAAAATTCATTTATTAATATTTTTTATTACATACATTTAACAAACAATACACGAGCAAGATAATAAATTATTATTTAGAATTTGGATGCTTGTTAACACATTTTTTGTTTACATAGTTAAATCGGTTTTAAATTGTATATATTTAAAGTATTGATTTTATATATAAGTATTTGGTTAGATATTTAAAAAAAAATTAAAATATTGTATCTTAAATAAATAAATACACAAGATATGTTCATATTTTATTTAAATTATCATTCTGAAATGTATTTTAATTTATACATTTAATTTTTGTATTTTTTTTTTTTAAATTACAAAATTAAAAAACATTTTTATTTAATAAATGCTGTTGTATTTCAAAAAACTTTTAGCACCCTGAAATTTAATTAATCTTAACAGAGACCTAACAATGGCTAAATTTGAGTAACACCATAGGAACAATATCTAAGATAGTGACTTACATGTATCTTTATTGGGGAAAAAATATAGTTTGTTTCTGCTCTTTAATGTGCATATTAATATATATAAAGAGAGAGAGAGAGAAAGAGAAAAACATCTTAAGTATGTGATATAAATTATCTCTATGACAATATATATTTTAATATAATTTGACATAATTTTGTACTTAAATTAATAATTTCAACTTTATAATTGTAACTCAACAAGGAAACAAACTAAACATACTTAGTGGAATTTTATATTTATGATTTTAAGTATTTATTTATAAGTATTTATGCAAAGATTTTTTTCTGGTTTATTAATGTATCATTGACAACATCTGCTGGATATATAGGTTAAAAATATATACAACATATACAATAAAAACAGATAATTAATTATTAATCAAATAGCATAACTAAGATTAAATCATTTTCTTGTTAACTTTTATATTTTTTATTTATTATGTTTATTATATTAATAATTGTTTTTATTTTATTAATTAAAATTGTATTTTGTGATAATTAATAGTCTATTTCTTATTACACTATCTTATTACACTATATTTTAGTATCAGATTCAAGAGTCTCTACATAATTTATTTGCATATTAAATACTAGCTGAAAATATTGAATAAACATATACATATTATTGTAGCATTTTATAAGTTACATTTTATTGATTAGAATAAATAAGTAATTAGAAAATTTTAATCTAATGTTTTATTAAACTTCAATTCATTAATATAATACACTTAATTTAAACAAATATAAATTGGTACACAATGTTATTTAATTTTTCATAATTTATATTTATTAATCATTAGTTTATAGACACTTTATGTTAGTACAATTTTATATTCTAGTGGGTCCTAAGAAAATTATTTTATTTTATTTATCTTTAAATCATAAAATTTGGTATCCGAAAGTGCTAACCCATTTATTCATTAATGGATGATTACTTAAATATCTTTATATTGCTATAGACATTGACATCCTAATATATGGCTTAAATTGATTCAGTTATCTGAGATAATAGTTTAATGATTATATTACAAAATTGGCATCTGAACATGATTGTTTATTATTTATCTAATAATAGTTGGTAATTAATATCAATACAGTGATTGGCTTGCCCAAATTATAGGGCATGATAATCCAAAACCCAAATTTATACCATTATAATATATAAATATCTGTTATTTTTTATATTACATGTCGACAGACAGCAAACAATGAAAACAGTCTGTTAACATGTGATATTTTTTAATATGAAAATATAACTAATATTTCCATATATTTAAATGTTTGATAATAGTATCAACGATCGTACACTTCACTTGATGGCGCTCTTGCTAACGAAAAACAATGAAATATAATGTTATCTGCCGTGACCTTTCAAGAACTAATTGACCTTTTCTTGTTTGTTTGTTTTTTTTTAAATAATATTTAAAAAAAACTAAATGTCTTTTTTGTATTAATGATCAAATACGGCATCATTTTTACAAAATGAAATGTATTCTTTTTTAACAACAGCAGTAACAACAACATATTGACAATTTTATGTTGCTTTTTTAAATAACGTTAAAAAAGTCAATGTCTTTTTTTTTTTAATATCGACAAATGGTGGCAGCATTTTTACAAAAGTAAATGTATTGTTTTTTTAACGACGACAATAACTAAATCTTTATTTAAGGATGTTTTGAACATTTTATTAAATATATGTTATTCTTCTAATACTTGAAACACCAAAACGATAAAACAAAAAAAAAACAATTAAAATGTCAGCGCATAGCGCTGGAATAGGCATGGGGGGATCGTGTTGTTTTTGACGATCATCCAAAAGATGCATTACTTGATAAACAAACTAATCAGACTGAAGGACAAGAAGAAAAAAAACTTTATTTACCAATCATTAAACTTAATATATGTACGTTATTCTTCTAATAGTAAATTAAACCTTTAAACAAAATACAAAAACAAATAAAATACATGAACAAAGTAATGTCTAGTGAAGATATCGCGACTGCCGTGACTATTTAAGAAGTTGCGCTGATAACAAAACTTTCCCAATTTTTAAACCATTACAAACGCTTTACAACCACTGAGACGGTTTGAAAATTTTTAGGACATCACAGTACATAATTCGAATGGAATATAATATTTTATCAAATGATGTTTCAAATGTTATGTTGATTTCAAATCTACACACCTTCAATTTATACGATAGCGCAGCTTCAATAACGATCATTCGTAGAGTCAAAATAGGCCGCTTGAAAGTAGTGTGAATTGCAAGACAATTAGCATAACACACTACAAGGCATTATTGTTTTTGAGTAGCACCAGCTCTATCAATCGTTAATACTTGTACCAAATATTTAAACAATCACATCTGTTAAATATTATTAATTTATATATATATTGTCATCAATCTCTTTATCAAAATATTCTGTTAGTATAAAATGATCATATACAGATCGTATCGAAAAATAAGTATGGCCAATTATAGTATTCAGGATATATACACAGATGTAAAGACAGAATTTATTAATATTTCCAAAGACTAAGTTTCATAAGACAGAAATAATTTCTATTCATTTTTTTAAAAAATGTCAATAATGAATATTTGAATGAAGAATACAGCATTTTTATTTTGTATATTAGTATGGCCAAATCCATGCTAATATCATCCAGAAATTATAATATAACCAACTGTAATAATTGGAAATGTGATATTACTCAAGCCAAATCTGAAATTAAGCATTTATATATAAACAGTCATTATCAGTTTGACCAAATCTAGTTCTCCACAAGGTTGAAATATTTTTTAAATCATTTTAAAATTATTTTAAGCTAATAGTGCATACAAAAATCTGAAATAACTAATCAGTATAGCCATTTAAAACTAAATGCAACTTTTTAAATGCTTTTAATATTAATCCATCACTCTCTTTAAAAAAACAAAATGACCATTTATATGAGTTATCTCACATGTTATCCTCTATTAAGATCCAAGATAGCCTACATAAAAATATAAATGGTGACTTCATTTTGTAGGACAATTTGATAAACAATCTGGCTCATTGATCATTTACAAGATTTGACCAGTTGATATTTCCACCATTATGATGCAATTTAAAAACACATTGTTGAATAGTAATTCATATTTCATTACACATTACTGATTCACAATAATTTACAACTTAGCAGAATTATAGAATATCTTATGATGCTAAATGTTTAACTAGATTGAAAGAGGTTGTGTTTAAACGTTTGCTTTGTTTGAGCTTTTCTTAAATAATATCACTTTCCAGAGTTATACTTTCTATAATATCTATGGATAGCATATGTAAGCGGTCAGTTTTTTATATTTTCTGAACGGTTTAATAAACTGATTAATACTTCAGTATTAATAATGTTTATAAGCGTGCTCTTTCCCATTTCAGTTATTGATTTTGTATATATTTCATATATATTTTTACGTAAGTTTACATAAAGATTATTAATACATACCACCTCAGTAATTCCTAAAATGCAATAAGCAATGCGAGCAATTCTTCCATATCTTTTACCAATATACTAAAAATAAAAAAAATAATTTAAAAAAATATGTCTTTTATTACAAAAATATATATAATTTTATAAAACTGGATTTAAAAATTATAAAATTTACAATATAAAAAAAATAATATATATATATGTGCTCTGCGCACAGATAATGAAGCTATTAGTAAATTGTCAATGAAATTATTAAAAATTTTACCACCAAGTGATTTTGGGACGGTCTACAGTCCCATATTCATGGCGAGTTATTCTGTTAATAACTGTAAAATTATGCAAATTTTATGCAAACTTATGTGCAGATGTTACGTGGACCATTTACGAGATAGGGAATAGCAGGCCTCTCTTCTGTTGATTGCCGATGGGTCAGCCGCAATGAAGTAAGCTTCCCTAACTTTCCATTTGTGGCTGACCCATTGGCAATCAACAGAAGAGAGGCCTGCTATTCCCTATCTCATAAATGGTCCATGTAACATCTGCACATAAGTTTGCATAAAATTTGCATAATTTTACAGTTATTAACAGAATAACTCACCATGAATATGGGACTGTAGACTGTCCTGAAAGCGCTTGGTGGTAAAAATTTTAATAATTTCATTGACAATTTACTAATAGCTTCATTATCTCTGTGCAGTGCAACATATATATATATATATATTAATTTATTTAAGCGTTAATGAAGTAAAATCTTAACTATTTCAATATAAAAAAGTAAAATCTACAAATAAAATCAGCTTAGGACAAGAATACTATCTCCATTTGCATTTTAGTACTGTTAAATATTTAATTTCAGTTAACGATTAATTTACAAAACATTATTATTCTTGATTTTTTTAAAACTTCTTTTATGTATAAAATAAAACTATGTTAAAATGAACCAGTTCAATAACAAATCCACTAAAATGGAATTAGTTCAATCTTGCATATAATTTTCTATATAATATTCCAAGTTTATGTATTAACTTTTAATAAATATTACAATTCTTCAATTAACACCTGAATACTACACTACAAATAATATTACATTTATTAATTTTGTTACTGACATTTGATGATAAGTTAAATGCCATTTTGTGACCTGAAAAATAATTGACGTAATTGTTCTAAACTTCTCAGATTATTTGTCAGAGATCATAAAACCCATTTTCTCTCATTCTTTTTTCCTCCTTCAATATTTAAAATTATTTAATATATTCAAAATATAATTTTTGATATTCAACTGTTAATTTATTATTATATATTTCAATGTTAAGTACTTGAACAATTTTAATATTTACATAATAATTTTATGTAATAATATTAAAAATCTTATTAATATATGATATAATTAAACAATGGAATTTTTTAATAGAAGTATTATTAAATGATCTAATGATCATATTTTCTAATAAAGATCTTATATTCTGCTCTCCATGCAACTTAGAACAACAGTTAATATTAATTCTTACATATTTCCAAGCATTGAAGCTGTATCTGACATTTCTAGAAGTTAAATTTGCATATTTCATTTTTGTTGAAAAATTTGCAAAGCATTTTTATGGCTTTAAAATTCATGTATATTTATTACCTAATATTTTAAGTACAAAAAATTTAAAAGATGGCAGGAATATCGAATATATAGTTCCTCAAAGTATCTCAATGTCCACAATCATGGGTATCCAATTTTATGAGATTACATTGAGAAAATATTATGATGGTCTAAAATCTTGACATTTTTTGGAAAATTTATAATTATATTTGTATTGTAATTGTATAATAATTATTAGAAATATAAAATAAACATTATTACATATTTATTTTTTACAGACAAGTTTTATTTTTAAATATAAAAGAATATATTCTTTTGAATAATAGCAGGAAACACAGCTGTCTAAAAATGATCCCACTCAGCAGATTGTTATAATATTTAAACAATATCATAAAAACTACAATTTTTTTTTAAATATTTAAAGCATAAATTGATATATTTAGTAGTTATTAAAAGGAATTGGTTCAGATTTTTAAAACAAACATCAAACAAAAAATATTTTGTTCATTTTGCACATTGAATTGTCTTTTGATTTAATTAAAATCTAATTTTTGAAATAATTTCAAAATCGAATGTGATTTTATAAAAATTGATTAATTTCTAAAAAAAAATATCTATTGAATCTGGTCATATTTATTTTATTCTGATAAATAATAATTGTCTGATATTAAAATGAAACTAAACTTAAATTTAGCGAGAACAAAAAAATCTGTCAGATTATTTATTAGTGATGTGCTGAAAACTTAATCTGATTATTGAAGTAGAACCCCATTTTAAATCTTGAAAAATTATATATATAATGTTTGAAAAGAAATGGTGCTCCAACAAAAAAGTACATCATTTATATTTTAAAATAACATTTAATTATAATCATGATAGTTATTATTAAACATTATTATTCCACTGCAAAATGAAAATATTTCTATGTATAATCTCATTTTTCCAATCCATAGCTTTCTTCTCACATTTATCTAGAAACTTATTTATTTCATTCATATCATTTGTGATCTCATTTTATGTTTTTAATATTTTTTTGGAATTCAGTTTATTTAAATACAAATATATTGTCTATACTAAGCTTAATGTAATTAGAAGGAATTTGAACATGTATATTGGAGATCATTTACCATTTTCACATGTATGTGGTCATGTGTATCAGTTGTATAGGGTCAAATGAATAGATGTAAAAAGTTTGAAAATCTGATTTCAAATCCCTTCTAATTAGTCAAACATTGGTAGCTAAGAGGAGGTTAGTGTGGCAACCTTGCAAGCAAGCAGTTGCTTGCAGACAGTTGTCGCAGGATTGCTTCCCAGCCGATGCTTTGACATATGGGAAAAAATCCCTTTTAATGAAATGCAAATTATTGTACCTCTATTTTTTATCTCTTCTTGCAATATATACATTTCAATTCTATTACAATGTTTTAATTCTTCACTGTTATCAGTGATAACTTTTTGTTAACTCAACTTCTCTGCATCCTTTGTTGAGAGGTATGAAGTCTTTGATATGTTTTTTATTATTAAATGTTCCAACTCTTCAAACATACAAGACTATTCTAATATAAATTTATTTATATTAAAAGCATTTTAAGCAGTTTAATTTTATGATTAATTTCAGTTGACATAAATAAACCTTTTAATAATGTTTTCTTTATAATATAATAAAATATATTTACAAACAGTAGCTAAAAATGGAAAACCTATAGATCAGTGACATTTTATATTATGTATGTAACTATAAAAATATTATTAATTTTGATCAACAAATGTTGAATAACAGTTAAACTCATGCACTTCTTTACTAAGTAGATATTTTGTAATTATTTCAATGGATTATTTTTAATTTATAGATTTATCTAATTCTATAATATATAATCTAAATATATAAACAGCTTTACCAATAAGTAACATCAATATTTTTGAAAAAGTCAAATGATGATGAAATAATAGTTCATCAAATGTAACTTAATATATAATATTTTTTATTATAAAATAGTATTGAATAAATAATTCTTCCAAATTAGGCACATGTTTTAGTTAATATTTATTTATGTATTATTTATATCTAATTATTTTACATGTATAAATTCAATTATATATTGTTAAAAGGAGGTTGCCTTGCAACAGTTTGAGATTGTTGATTGTTATTGATATAGGGATTGTCTATGTGTTGACTTGTTTTTTAATGAAAAAGTTAGTTATTTGGGGTCACATATATGTATATACAAATTTACATAGTCTATTTTCTGTTAAACAAATTTCTTTGCATTGTAAATGTGTAAAACATTTAAAAAGTTATTTTAGTTATTTATAATTAATGTTATGAAATATCATTATTTATGACAAATTTAAAATAATAAATTTAAATAATGTTAACTTAGCAGTTAAGCTTATTTAATAATTGTAAGCATTATTAAACCATAAATTCACTATTTTAATGCATAACTTGCCTTTAACATATAGTAGTTTAAATATGAAATTATACTTTTAGTGTAGTCAATATACATATTTATGGAATTATCATTATAAAATAAACACTTCAATAATTTAATAATGCTTTATTGATTTTTATTAATACTTTATTACAATTTATATTAAAATTATAGTTCTAATTATTAGCTTAATAATAGTCTAATCTTATATAACTATTAGCCAAATTTAAATTATTTTAATTCACATTTTAAATATCTTTAGTATGTATGTATGTGGATAATCTATTTATATTTGAAATTAAATTTTTTAAAAAATATTACATGTCAACTTCCTGGTTGGGGAGATGTAAATATTTAAAATAATTTATTGTGTAATATTTTCTTTATAAAAAATATCTATTTTCAAAATATTGTATTAAAGTTTAGATTCTGAGAATATTAAAAAAATATTTAAATAAATTTATTATTTATTACTATAATAATTTTATTTATGAAATGACTTACTAATGTATGATGTAATATTATTGTGTAATTTATTGTTTTCTCTAAATTTTTCAGACAGTGTAATTAAAAAACAATATTTTTTTGCACATTTGACTTATCATCTAAATTAGGACACATAAATTAATTGACACATTTGTCAATCATGTAATTAGTCATCTATCACATGACATACTATGTTTAAACTCTGACCCTGTGTATCTTGAAACACTTTTTCACCTAACAATATGTATTTTTTTATAATTATTTATTATTTTGATTAAATTTAAGCTATAACTTACTAAAGTAATTATCTGCTCAGCCCTCTAGCTTCAGCCCAAATGTCACTCAACAGAATCTCATTATCTTACATTATTTGAAAAGCTCCAACAATATATATATATAATTTTTGAAGTTATATACTGTTGCAAGGCTTTGAGATAGCAGGAATAATTTTTATGGTATGTATTATTGTATTTCTCAAACATGTATTACTTTTGAATTGCATGTTTAATCATGAAAAATTATTTGGAATTGGATCATTTAAAAATGTTGAATGTCAAAACATTATCTAACTTTAAACTAAGTTTATTATATTTAATCTACAATAAATTCTAGAATATACAATTTGCAAATGCTGAACATATTATTATTATTATTATTATTATTATTATTATTATTATTATTATTATTATTATTATTATTATTATTATTATTATTATTATTATTATTATTATTATTATTATTATTATTATTATTATTATTATTATTATTATTATTATTATTATTATTATTATTATTATTATTATTATTATTATTATTATTATTATTATTATTATTATTATTATTATTATTATTATTATTATTATTATTATTATTATTATTATTATTATTATTATTGGTGGTGGTAGTGGTAGTAGTAGTAGTGGTGGTGGTGGTGGTGGTATAGTAGTAGTAGTAGTGGTAGGGGTAGTGGTAGTTGTAGTAGTAGCAGTAGTAGCACTAGTAGCAGTAGTAGCAGTAGTAGCAGCAGCAGTATCAGTAGTATTGTCGTTGGTGGTGGTATTATTATGATGATGATGATATTTAAAAAAAGAACTTTATTGGGTCAATAGGTATTTACATAAATGTAGGCTACATTCACATTTTTATATTGATTGTTCTTTGCCTGGTTTAGTCAGATTGTCTTCTAATTTGGAGGGGTACATTTTTCAGAAAAAATGGCTACTTCATTATACCACTTTCAGTATTTGTTTAATATAGTTCATAAGTTGGTTACAAGAAATGTTCTAGTTTCATCTCCTAATCTTTGTTGGCTACATGGATTGTTTTTGTTGAATGCTCATATTGTCCTTTACATATGGGTTTATTTGTTTATTGGGTTGAGTGATGCTTTAGTAGTGACCAAGTCACTTTATGTATATCTGGATGTGCTATCATGTTATCCCTAAATCTTAATTGTGCTAGCTTGTTATGAAGTGGGGAGGGATGCCATCTCCTGTTGTTGCCTTTTATAAATGTACATTGTGTGTGGCAGAATGCATAGACTATAAATGTTGCCACTATTATTTTCAGAATTGATTGTTCTTGATATGCACTGATAATCTTTTTATTGAGGTATTAGGCTGCCTATATGTGTTACACATTATTTCCTGATCTCTTCTAGTGCTGTGCATTAAAAGATTAGATATTGCCGTGTTTCTTCTGCATGGTGACAGAGTCTATAGAAAGGGTCAATGCTGATGTACATTCTTTTATGATAAAGGAAATATGTTGTTGGCATGGAATATAGGTTGACTTTTATGATGAAGTAAAAAAACTTGGACTCCAGTGATCATCTTTTAAATTTATAGATTACCTTTTTGTTATTTATTTCTATAATGTAAGAATTTAAATCTCCGATTTGTGAAAATGCATTATGTTTAACCAGCAAAGAAGGACTATTTTATATACATGAATAAAATATACATCTCCATATAGGAGTCAAATATGTCTCTATATATGTGAATGACTTACACCTGCATCTATATACATGAATGACTTAAATATGTGTTTATATACCTGAGTTAAACATGTATTCATATACATGATGTAAATTTGTGTCTATAAAAGTGAAATGTGTCTATATATGTGAATTATTTAAATCTGCATCTATATACATGAATGACTTAAATATGTGTTTATATAACTGAGTTAAATGTGTCCATATACATGACTTAAATTTGTGTCTATATAATTTGTCTTTATATACATGAATGACTTAAATGTGTCTATATATCTGAGCTAAATATGTGTTTGTATATATGACTTAAACCTGCATCTATATATATATATATATATACATATATATATATATATATATATATATATATATTGTACCCTTACTTCTCGATGTATAATATAATTTGAAATACGACTAGCTCAATTAAAATTATAATGCTTAATTAAAATTTTGTATATCTATCTTTAATTTACTTTTATACTATCATATTCTAATTAAATTTATTATCAATTATCAAAATCAACATATTTCTATAGTATGTACTAATTAGATAAGTATTTAAATAAAATCATGAGACTGTGAAGTAAAGTTACAAAGTAATAAGTAGATTTACATTGAGTCAGTATCTTCTAAGACACTGTCTCAATGGCATAAGAATACTGTCACCTCCTTACTAACTTACTACTACCTCTACAGCATTCTTATGGCTTTTAAATAAAATAAATTATCTTTAATAATAATAAAATAAATAAATCTTAACTTTTAATTTTTAAAAATATAATTAAATAATCTCAGGTTCTTCTAATTATCTTAAAGTAATGATAACTCATGTAAATAAGTATGATATGGGATTTTATATCAAACCTAAATACACCTAACTTATACTAATAATAATAATACTCAATACTAATCCTAGGGTATAACTTCATCTTATTTATTTTTGTTATATCATCAATCATTAAATAAATAAATAATCATGTGTATATCTTTTATCTTCATATAGTATCTTAATTTTGGGAATAGATCAAAATCTTACAATTTATTAATTTGTGGCAATAAATAATATTGTACTCTTATATTATGCATGATAATTACTCTATGACCATTGTAATATGATATATTAATGTTAATCAATTCTTATAAATGATAATCAGGAAAATATTGTATTTATTTCTAAAATAATATTAATAAATTCACATTGTGCAAATATTATGTTTGTTCAAATTATCTGCTGTCAAATGCTGTGGTGCAAAATAATGAACTCGACACACTTTTAAAACAAATTAAACAAATTTATTTACATTAACTTTGATTAAGAATTTATTTACAATATTTACAGTTCAATTTTAAAAAACAAAAAAAAAATAAAATAAAAAATAATAATACAAAAATTCTTTTCCCCTTTCTTTAATCCTTCCCTCCCCTTTAAAAATTTTTTTTTATTTTTTTTTTTTCTCTTTTCTTTTTTTTTTTTATTTTTTTTTTTTTTTTTTTTTTTTTATTTTCTTTTTTTATTTTTTATTTTTCTTTTCTTTTTTCTCCTTTTCCCTCTCTCCTCTTTTTCTCTTTTTATTCCCTTCCCTATTTCATTTTCTTTTCTTTTTATTTTCTTAATTTCCTTTTTTTCCTTTTCTTTTTTTATTTCCTCTCCCCCTCACTTCATTTTCTTTTTTTTTTTTTATTTTTTATTTTTTTTTTTTATTTTTCTTTTACCTCTCTCTCCCTTTTTTCACACCTTTATATTTTTTTATTTTTTTTCTATTTTTCTCTTTTTTTTCATCTCATTTTATTTTTTTTTTTTTTTTTTTCTTTTTTTTCTTTATTTTTACATATCTTCTTTTTTTTTTTTTTTTTTTTTTTTTTTATTTTCTTTTTTATCTTCCTTCTTCTCTACCCTTCTCATTTTATTCTTTCCCTCTATTTATCCCCCTTTTCCCCATCCTTTTTTTCATCCCCCCCCCCCCCATAATTTTTCCCCCTCCCCCCCCCTTTTCCCCCACCACCACCAAAATATTTTTTTCCAAAATTTCATTTTTCTTACCACTTAAAAATTTTTTCATTTTATTTAATTTAAAATTTTTTAAAAAAAAATTTTTATACCCATATTTTAAACAAATTTTAAAACAACTTAATATTTTACATTAAATATCTTTATTTTAATTTCATGATAACCCCCTCCCTTCACCATTCTACCCCAACATAATTTTTTAAAATAGTTCTGCAACTTTATTAGATAACTTCCACACATGTTTGTATACATCTAACTAACATCTGTTTTTTTTCTATAACACAAGAAATGCTTATCCTCGTCTAAAAATAAACTAACAATTGCATTTTTTAAAATAAATATTTTTTAAATAAATAAGATATTATAATAGATTTTAAAATAATTATTCGATATTATTAAAATCAAATATCAATCTTCTATTTAAGTACTTACAATAATTAAAATATTTATATTCTTTTATAATATTATTTTATCAATAATAAACATATGCATTTAATTTTAACTTGTCTTTTAAACACTTTTAGCTTTAAATACCTATTTATTAAATATATTCATGCAGTATTGATTATAGCCATTTTTCCAACTATATTATAATCATCATCATTTTAAAATGTCTCTCTCAATATCAGCACAATTTACATATCAAATACTCATAGATTGCTTTCATTAAATCTTTTGAAATATTACCATAAGCAAAATCAACATCACATATTCAAATATATCTTAAATTTAAAATTTTTAATAGATTAGCACAAAAATTAAATGGTGACCCATACAAAAGGGCACAATATATATATATACATGAATAGAATATGCTTCTATATATGTGAATGACTTAAATCCATGTTTCTATACAAGAATTGAATAAGTGTCAATAACATCATCATCAAACATTATTACTCCACTGCAGGATAACGATCTCTCCAAGTTCAATCCATTTTCTCCAATCTTTAGCCTCTCTTCTCCACATCATGCCTGCACACTTTTTTATTTCATCCATCCATATCATATGTGCTCTCTTTCTGGTTCTTTTAAATCTCTTGGAATCCAGTTTAAGATTTCAATTGTCCATTTATTATCATCTTTTCTAGCAATATGTCCAGTCCAACTCCACTTCAGTCTTTTAATTTTTTCAATGAGGTCAGTAACACCTGTTTGTTCTTTTACCCATGTATTGCAATTTCGATCAATTCTTGTTACTCCCAACATGCATCTTTTTATACATCTTTGAGTGGTCTGAAGTCTCTGTATTCTTCTTCTATTAAGTATCCAAGTCTCAGATCCATAAGTAAGAACTTATAAAACACATTTATTAAAAACCTTCCTTTTCAAACACATAGGCATATTTCCTTTTAGTATCAAGTTATTTCTACCAAAAGCACTCCAACTAAGATTAATTTAATGATTAATTTCATCCATTATCTTTCAATCTGTATTAATAATCTGAACAAGGTATTTGTAACTGTTAACTTCTTCTAACTCATCATAATCAATCATTATTTTCATTATTTTGAAAAAAATCCATTAAACATTACTTTAGTCTTTTTAACATTTATCTTTAGTCCTACTTTCCTACTTTCATTTAATAACTCTTGCATGTCTAAAGCATTATTTGTAAAAACAACTACATCATCTGCAAAATCTAAATGACTTAAATAATCTCCACTCCTTTAGTTTCCCATTTTAATCCACAAAATACTTCTTGCAGCAGTGCTGTAAAAAGTTTTGGAGATATGGAGTCACCCTGTCTTACACCCTTCTCAATGTTGACTTTTCTAGTATCATTATGTAATCCAGGGTCCTCAACACTATGCCCATGGGCGCCATGGTGCCCGCAGATCCTTTTACGTGTGCCCGCCACTATCTGAATACGATAAAAAATTAGATAAAAAATTATTTATCTGATACAAGTAAATTTAATTTTTAAAATTTCTTATAAATTATTGTATTATTTTGTAATCAAATTGTAGAACATACTATACTTTTTTTAAAATAAATATTTTTTTATACATTATGTGTATTATTAACAATATCCAACTATAAATTTACATTGAAAAAATAAATGGTGCCCAACACCTGGCCTGTATTATAGAATGTGCTCTTAAGTGCAAAAAGAATGGGGACCCCTGATTGTAATCTATATGTTGCTGTTGAATTTTTATAAATATTTTATAAATATTACAATATCTTGGATCTATACCTTAATTAAATATATGCTTATATATATGAATTGAATATGTTTCTATATATGTAAATGACTTGAATCTATGTTTATATCCAGGAAATGAGTGTGTCCATATACCTGAATTAAATATGTTCTTATATATATGAATTGAATATGCTTATATATGCATGAATGATTTGAATCTGCATTTATATACAGGAATTGAATATGTGTTTATATACCTGTTAAATATGTGCTCATAAATATAAATTAAATATGCTTCTATATACATGAATGACTTAATTCGGCATCCATATACTGGAATCACATATGTGTCTATATACATAAATGAAATCTGCATCTGTATATAGTAATTAAATATGTGAATATATTCAAATTGAATTATTGGCTTCAGAATGATTAAATAAAAGGGATTAATACAGATATAAATCAAACTTACATACGAGTATTTTGCAATGGGGATTAATAGACATGACAACAATATTAGATATATGCACATATGAAGAAAATCTACACTCACAAAAGGAGAAATTAAGCTTGAGAAATGATAGGAGGGGTATCTGTGATGTACACACAGATATCTAAATAAATCTCTACTATGTGAAATCTGGCAGAGCAGGGTGATGATCTATGGTACCTGAATTGCAATGAACTATTAGAAGGAATATTATCCAAATACTGTTAAGTTAATAAAATTATTGTTAAACAAGACTAACATATTTTATCAATTTTACACATCATTCTATCAATTAGTGCACTTGTTCATATGAATTTTATGTTTCCTGAGCTATGTCTGGCATAACACGATCTGGGTAAGTCAGGTTGTTGGATCTGGAATTCTAGTGGTGCAGTTTGGAAAACCAAACAGATACCTAGATTGTTTCAGACTTTTTCATGCTACATCATCTGATGAGCAGGAAATATTGTTGTAGGGAGGGTAACATCAGCATTAAGTAAAACCAGTTTAGTATATATAATTAAATGTGTGGATTGTTATAAAAGTAATGTAAATATGACTTATATAGGAGCAAGTAAGAATAAATTAAAGTCTAGATTAAGACAGCATTTATATGATAAAAAATCTGCTATATATATTCATAAAAAGAAATTTAAACATGAAAATTTTGATACAAGGTCATTGGAATGTGTTAAAAAATTTAAAGAGAGAATAAAAAAAAGAAGAAGCATATATTGATCAGTATAAACCAGTATTAAATAGAATGTTAATAAATAAAGATAAAAACTAAGATAATATAGGAATAAAAAGGTATTAAAAGAAATGTTAATGGTAAATATTTAAAGAATAGATAATAAAATTATATAAGAAGAATATTAAAGTATAAAGATATTTTGAAAAAAAAATACTTAAATATAGTGGAGATAAATAATTATATTCGTAGGTGTAATAATATTGTCATTTTATTTGTATTATTATTTTTATGTTTTTTTTTTTTTTTGTTTAGGAAACTTGATAATGACTACAGAATGTAGTTGAAATGTTTTTATGGAGGAAAAATAAAATTATAGTTTGGATAACTCACAAGGAAGAGGCAAGCAGTGCAATATGTTAAATGAATAGAGTTACATTATTAAAATCAATTGATAATGTGAGAAGTATATGTAAATGTTGAAGGTAAAAACAAAAATATTAAAATTTATGAGATAAATAAATATATGAATTATTAGTTATAAAATATCATATTTTGTAAACAAATATTCCATTAGATCAATTATATATTTTTTTTTTTACAAAAGTGTAAGTAAAGAAAAAAGTTAGGCCATATTTTTGTGTTTTTAAATGCTTTTATTGAAGTTGAAAAATCAGATTGTTTGTTTGTTTATTTATTACTTCATGAATGGGTACTACAAAGGTTTTTTTTTTTTCAATTTTCTAATATTAAATTAGCAGCTTATGTAAAGTTTGCCTCTTTTTGATTGGTTTGTTTAACAAATTTTTTGAAGATCTAATGAAAATGAAACAAAAGATTTTAATATTAGAGAAATAAATATTAGAATAAAGACTGTAGTAATGATGGAATAAGCATAAATGATGCAATATCAAACTACATGATTTTAATTATACACTAGCCAAAACCTAAATGTAAATGGTACTAATGCATATCTTTATTCTCTTACTAAATATCACATTTTACACATGAATTTATGTACTATAATCACATTTTCTTCACAATTTAAATACTATGCCTATTCAGTTCTGTACTGTAGTTAAAATCTTATGTACTGACTTTTTTCTGAGCATTTTTTATTAATGGCAGAATTACTTCAATACTTCAGAATAAAATTATGAATTATTAAATATAAAGGGTGGAATTACTTTCTTTGTATAAAATGCTCATAAGAAAAATTATGGGTTAGTTAGTTAGAATTTTTTTTTTAATATTGTCAAATTCATCATTTTTGTAATTTGTTAAAGCAACTTATTAAAAAAAAATAATTTGTTAAAACCAAGACAAGTGAATGCTAAAAATAATGACATATCACATTCTATAATTTTTTGATCATAATGTTACATGTAAGTACAGTTTTGACTTTGATTTTAATAAAGTTAAAATTATATGTATTGAAAGAAATAATAATAAATGTAAAATTAGGGAAGCTATGTTAATAAAATATGGAAAACAACATTTAACAAATAGACAAACTGCTAATATAAAAATTAATAAATTGTGGGAAAAGTGATTTATGATGTAATTGTTTTTGTATACATTTCTAACAGTTTTTTGTAATAGAATTTGAATATAGTTGATAATGACAACTTAAATTGATGAAAGTACTTCTATTTAAATTATAGGTGATATTTTTTAAAAATTTTATTTACTGTATTATTATATTGTTGCATGGAATTATATATATATATATTGTACCTAACTGAAGTTTCACTTAGTTCCAAAAGGAGCTAAAGGTTATCTTAGCTTAACCTTTTGGTTTAAAATTGTCTGATTTTTAAAAAAAAAAATAATGATAAAAATGAAAATTAAATTAGTTAATGACTAAAATAGAATAATCTTGTATTGAATGTAATCATTATTATATTATGGAATCATGTCTAAGTATTTGAAAAAAGATATATGAGTTAGGTTGGTAAGAAATGCTAAATAATAATTTGAATTCTAAAAAAAAAATATCAGAAATAGTTGTCAGTTTGTAAGTAATAATAAATGTATTCTAAAATAATTATCTATAATCTATTCTAATGTTTAAAGAATAATAATAAGATATTATTGTTTTTTAAGTTGGAATAAGTAAGTAATAAATTTTAAAAAAAATGATATGTAAGTTTTATTAAAAAAAATAAGAATATTTGTTATTAGTTTTTGTAGTTTAACATTCCAGTTATAAAAATTATTTAGATTAAATATTCATTAACATTCTATTGTTGTAATTTTAAAAATAACTTTTAAACAATTAGCTTGCATTCATATGTGAGAATATGTCTATGCATGCAAGGATAATATAAATATAAAAATAAAAAAAATAATTTAATTTCAGTGTTGTTTAAAATAAATAAATAAAACAAATGTGTGGATAAAATTATTTCAATGAAAAATTTATGGGTTTAATAAAGAGTATAATTTTAAATTTTATATTTATTACTATGGGTTGGATAAAATATCATTTAAAAAAATTATTGCACAATATTTGTTAATAATAAAATTTTGACTTTCCAACTGAAGGTCACGTGGTAAGGGAAAATTATATTGATTATGTCAGCAGATAGATTTCACAGCTGGTTTGTCAGAATATTAAAATTTAATAAAAATAGTTTTTATTGGTTTTTAAATGAATTGTAGGTGGATGAAAAATTGTGAGATAAAATGGAGATCTAGGGTGATTCAGTTGCTGATCTGTTTTAAATATATGTGTGGCTGAATCTTAAAAGTTCCTTAATAAAAAATAATTTTTAAAAAACTTTATATTTTCTAAAAAAATAAAAGTATGTTTAAAATAATTATTTAAAAATCATCTTGTAATGACAGAGGGCTAAAAGAAAGGTAATCCGTTTTTCTGACAGTTTTTCATTACAATTGAGACATTAAAATTTTCGGTAAAATGTTTGAAGAAAAAAATACAGCGTCTCATATTTCATTTAATTTTGATCTATTCATTTTTTTTATTTAGAAGTAAAACTTAAATTATTAAGTATTATTATGGCTAAAGACTTTATGGCACTAAACTATAGTATATCTCCTATCAAATTAAAAATACACATGAAGAAGCAATTAAAAAAAAAAAATGACATTCAAACATTTTAAAATATTAAAATGGAAATGCGTTAGCGTCTTTATAAATTAGAAGTGACATTAAATTTAATACTTTATTACTTAATAGATGATATATACATTTAAATATGCTCTTAACAGAATAATGTTTCTGTGGACAATATGTAGTTTAAAATACTAATTCTCGTTTATGCCAGTAGTATGAAAAGAATGTGTTTGGAAGTAAAACTTTAAAAGAATTTAAAAATATTATTAATGAACTTGTCTCTATCAAATGCATAATGTTTTGTTACAGTTGCCAGTACTTATAAGTAACTTTATGACCATTGATCTTTGCTCATAAATGGAGGAATGTCTTAAATATAAAAAAATCTACTCTTATGTTTAATAAATAAAAGGAAATTTGTTTAAAAAAGAAATACATTTTTAAATATTAAGAAACGTTTTAAAAAAATAACAACTCTATTTTAAAAAAATGCGTTTATCTAAAGAAGAACAGTGAAAGTTAACTAAAAATATATATTATAATTATTCCGCATTTGAACCTAGGATTATAAATATTAAAAAAATGTACTCAACTGAAGAATTTATTTTTTTCAATGCTGGCTTATTATAAGTATACTTAATCTTATTATTTAAGTTTTTTTTTTTTTTAAATTGTTTTAAAAAAAATATTATTAATGAACTATTGAAAATTTTCGTTTGGAAATGATTGCCATGTATATAAATGTATTAGTTGAAGCTTCGAATTCAAATAGATATCTTAACCTGGATAAATTGTCTACAAATTATAAAATGGAAAAATCATCACGGAGCCGAAATATGAACTTGAATTAATGTATTTTTTTTTTATGGTCTGTTGTATTGGTTTAAAAAAAGAATGAAATCATAAAAATATTTATGCTATTATTTTTTTTGTAACACTTTTTGCATAAATATACAGGTAAACTAGGGTTATAATTTTAAAACAAAATAGATTTATTTGAATGAGCAAATGTTTGTTGCCATTCTTAAGTAGATTTAGTTTATTTATCAAGCATTACACTAGCTAGTTTCTATTTAATAATTTTACTATAGAGATTTAAATATCACAGTCTTGTTTTCATATAAATGGGATGTTTTACTCAATTTTTATTTTAAATTTACTAAAGAAGTTTATCAGACAATATCCATTCATTTATTTTATGAATGTTATATTAATAGTAACAACAAATATTTTATATTCATCAAGAAGTAAATATTCTTGCATTTAATTTACAATTTTAAAAGTCCACTAGTACCATATTTTTAGCATTTAATATTTTGTTATGTGTGCATTGTGCCTTGCCTAGAATTTTATATGCATTTAAGTTTAAAGTATTTTCTACAATAGTCAGTTGACACATAGTTTACTTTGTTGGTTTGAACATTGAATATACGTTTTGTATTTTATAAATTTCTTGGAAATAACTTAGTTAGTTTAAGTAAAGTATATATCTTGCTATTAGTTAGAATTTGTTAGCCTTAAGAATTAGGCTTAGTTTATAATTTTTGAATATGCCTTATGGAGTAGAGAAAATCCTCCATCCTTATTGTATTGTATTTCCATGATTTGTTAGTGCATATTCCCAAAAGAGGATATTGTATTGTATTTTTCAGTGATGACGATTACATTTATAAGCATTGGAAATCCCATGAGAGGATTGTGCTTTTCTGGTGCATGTTCCTGTTCCCAGATGTACTGAAGATGAATTCCAGACATCGTCATTTTGCCTTGAAGTTAGGTATTTTTGGAAGCCACCATATTCTTTTCCAGCTCTGAGGAGCCTAGTATCTTTATATTTTTTTTTGCCTATCATTCATGATGACAAGATATGCTTGTTTGAGGAAATTTATTTCTTCAGGTAGTTGGAGCTAATTAAAGGCTCATAGGTATATCAATGTCTGAATTGTGTTTGCTATGATAGTTTTATCAAGAACAAGCTAACCAACAATAAGTTATATTTATTTTAAAGTATATTAAATATGCATATGGTATAAGTGGCATTTCACACATAATAATTTAATATTTTTATCCAGAATTTCGCCACTGGATTTGTAAGTCTGTTACATCATTATCTTTAAAACATTGAGGGAATAATTTTATGTGGACTAAAGTTATTTTAAAAAAAAGTATAACTGATCTCTGATGAATGGCTGTCCTATACATTTAAGTTAGTTTAATTTAGTATTAGCTTAATCTGATTTAAAGATATATCTAGCTGTGATATTAGTTATATCCGTGAAACTAGTGATGATATTTTTAAAAAAATATTGTTGAATATGCTTACTCCAACTTAGCATTTGTTAAGTTGAGGAGTATAAAATTAAGCTTAGGGTTTTCAATATAAACTTAGTTCTGTGTGTTATTCTGATTAGTAGATAACACAATAATGTTATTAATTAGTCCAAATAATTATATAAAATCTTAGTGCGGTATTGGCATTGTTTGTATTCTACTACCTTTATAAACGTTTCTACTCATTATTAATAAATCAAATTAGTATTATTTCAAAAGTTTTGTTTGTTTGTTTTGCTTTTATATGAAAATATATTCTTGTCTTGGGTTCCAAGTTCACAAAGTCTTAAATTTTAAAGTTAATGAATCTTCAATTCAGAAATTTACAAGTATATTCTAAGTTAATTAAATATAGTTGATATTGTCTTGAAAATTAACAAGCTATGTTAAAGTAAATGATTCTCATATTGAATCACAAATACAGATAATTGCATTATAGCAGATACATAATTAAATACTTAGTTATAAGTTTATTTTTTTAAATTATCAGTATATCTTTCAGACTAAAGATTATGCAATATCAGATTAACAATATTAGTACTTCAAAAGAATATTTTAATTAATATTATTTTAAAAGCTGCACCTTGTCTTATATTTACTGTACATCATCTATCATCATCTTAAATCTTATATATTTAAAGAATTCTAATCCATTTGCATTTGAGGTTTTTAGTGGTTGTCTGTGAGTATGGAAAGGCATTAAAAGTACCCTTGCTCTTTTCTTTGCTCAAGTAATATCTTAGATAATAGGCCATTATTAGTTAAATTTAAATTGATTCATTAAATTTTGTGAATTAATATTTGTTTTGTTTATTATTTTAAGATTGAACATATTATAATTATTTTATGGTCAGCTAAGATGTCACTTATTTATTTACTAATCATAGTAATTCTTTGTTAGGCAACTTAACTTAAACTTTAATTTTACACAAGAGTGTTAGTTTTAAAATCCCTGAGGTTATTTACTCTTGTTGTTTAGTAAATATAATTCTGTAAGATAATATTTTAAAGCAAAGCATCATTAATCTTATTCAGAGAGTGTATGTTCTATTGGTAGGACTAATATCATAAGCATTGATTAGTGATTTTAGATAATCTTTTGTATGGTTTATTAAAATATTAATATGCTGTAGTAGTTATAGTTCATCAGTATTGAATTTGACCTTTATTTGATTATACATCTCTGGATCATCATCTCTTTTCTTTAAATTTATTGTAACCCCACTGAGCCGAGTCATTTAGAGTCTCTCATTTCAATTTTATTCCATTTCTTTTCATGTCATTTCTTTTATCATCTCATTTCGTTTCTCTCTCCTTTATTCTATCTTCTTCTTATATCATTTCTCATATCTTTCTATCATCTCAGCCATTTAAAATATCTTTTTCTTATATCTCTCTTTCATATCTTTCCCATCATCTCATTTCTTCTCTCTCTCTATTATATATATCATTTCTATTATTTTTCCCATTTCTTTTTCTTCCTCAATTCTTTTCTTTTCCATCATTTATTTATCTTTACCATTATCATTATTTCTTTTTCTTCCCCCTCTCTCATTTCTTTATTAGCATTATTTCTTTCTCTTTCTCTTTTCTCTTTCTCACACCCCACTTATTCTAGTATGTTACAATTAGCATTTTCTCTTATTCTATCTCTCTTTCTTTTTCTCTCTTCCTTTTTCACACCCCTCTCTTATTTCATTATTAGCATTTTTTTTCTTCTTTTTTTTCTCTCTTTCTCTATCTCTTATTCTATCAGATTACAATTGCCCCCTCTCATTTCATTTTCATCATTTATTTTTATCATTATCTCTCCTTTATTTCATTTTCTTCTTATCTCTCTCTCTCTCTATTTTAATAGGATACAATATATATATTGATACGAAGATTTTTATGGGTTGCATATATAAAAGACATACTTTGCGGGTTCATCCATATTAAAAAATTTAAATATTGATATACCGATGTTTCGACTTGATAACACAAGTCATCCACTGGGTGATAAAGGGTAAATGACGGTTTTAGAATCACTGATTTGAAAAAACCTTAAAATTTCACCAATAGCAAAAATGTTAATGTTATTAAAAAAATCTTTCCAAATAGGAGGAAGTTTGCATGTATCATCTCACTTATTGATACAATCCAGTCTTTTAAGTATCTCAATGGCTTGTCTGATTTTGCACTGGTAGAGATTATCACATCTGGATATGATCCTGGTACTAGAAAAATCAATTTTATGACCTGAATCTATAGTATGGAGTGAGAGTGCTGACAACGATGAATGTTGTATAACTGCATTAGCATGCTCATTCTTCTAACACTGATGTGATGATTACTCATACCTATGTAAAAAGCTTTACAATTTTCACATAAAATTTGATAAACATCATGAGATTCAAGGGGGATTGAATATATACATAAATTGTAAAAGATGGGTAAAAGAAATGTCTTTTAACTTTAACTTTCCATTTATATTAAATAGTATCAAATTATGTGTTGAAACTCTTTTAAAATTCAACATAAATTTTTGTTGAATAAAAATACTGTTTATAAAACTTGTAAATTATGTATAAATGTTAATTGAAAATGAGGTTCTTCAATAATGCAGATTTAAAATTAAAGGTGCTTTATTAAGTCCAAATATACCTAAAATAAAAATAAATAATGATCTCAGGAAGTTGTTGTTGTTATTATTATGATTATTATTACTATTATTATTGTTGTTGTTATTATTATTGCTGCAGTACTATTATAACATTGGATCAGTATTTAGATTCTCTCTCAAATAATTCAAACTTATCACATTATTTATGATGTGTTAATATTTCTAATAACTTATCTATGACCAGGAAGTATTTATCATCTATTGATACCATTTTTAAATATGATTCTAGTTGGATTGTTGAAAAGTAGGACATTTATTATTTGCTATATAATGGAGGTTGCTAAAATAAGTTATGGGAAAAACAAAGTGTGCTAATTGTGACAAATTACTGTATGGGAGACAAGAAAGGATTTGTAAAATATGTGAACAAAAAAACTATGCTACTTGTTTTAAGAATTGTCATTTAGATTCTCTGTGTTATATGGAAGAATTAGATAACTCTGTTTCTAAAATATCTCCACTTAATAGTATTGTAAGCAAAGTAGAAAATAGGAGTCAGTATCAGAGTTTTCTGCTAATAATATCTAGTTAAGAAAATATGTGAAATTTGTAAAGACATTATTACTCATGAATATCAGCAATATATTAAATGTAATGATATTTGTGGTAATAGATTTCATTGAAAATGTGTTAATTTAAAAAAATTGATTTGCAATTGATAACTGGAAATGGAAAAAAAATTATAAATGTTCAAAATGCTCTTACAGTGATTTAATTGAACCGCAAAATTTAAATATGTTCTCTACTGATTCAACAAATTTATCTACTGATTTATCTACTAATATAGATGTAAAGCAAGGCAAAAGTTTAATTATGAAGGATAATGAAAATTCTGATAAAAGTTGTTGTGATATTAAAAATATTTTACATGAAATACTGGCCAAATTAAATGATGTTAATAATTCTCTAATGCAAATTAAAGCTGCAAAATTTTTTTTGAAATTATTTGTTTTGAAGCATTTTGAAGAAGCAAAATTCAAGAGTGATGTTACACTTGATAGTGATCAAGTTTTATTGGAAAAGAAGGAATATCTTGTATCTACAGGAAATAATTGTGAGGTAGTAAAAAGGGTTTTTACAATCAAGATAAGACAATGATGAAAAAGACAATGATAAGTGTAGCATTTTTATAAAATGGCAGATATGTTTGTGCACTCCAAAAAACTAGAATTTGTTCGAGTGGTTGTTGTAGATCGTGCGCAGATAACAGAGGAAGTTAAGTAACGTAATGGTGGACGGTAATTCCAAGAGATATTTGCTGATTGCAAATGTTTCTGGATAAAAGATGTTACCTGATTGGACAAGGATTAATAGCTACAGTTATCAACAAGCAATAAAAGATGGTATAACAACTATGCAGAGTAAGGCAGTTATTAGCAGCCATATTTGGAGTACAACAGCAGTAGATGTCTAGTAGTTTTTGAGTAGAGATATCTCGCATTAGTGCTGATGGTTAATGACCAGCGCCCAGTGGAAATGTAGTTCACGGGTGTAGCTAAAAGAGACTGCAGTGGAGATATTCAGAGCATTTGTTGGAGAGCTTCATTGCAGACCAATTTTTTGGAGAGCATTTGTTGCAGACCAATTCGTTGGAGAGCATTCATTGCAGACCAATTCAGTGGAGAGATTGCAGACCAATTCATTGGAGAGCATTTGTTGCAGACCAATTCATTGGAGAGCATTTATTGCAGACCAATTCGTTGGAGAGCATTCATTGCAGACCAATTCATTGCAGAGCACTCATTGGAAAAGAACAGCATGGGAATTGTATAACGTTATTTGCTGACCACACAGTATGACTTGCAGATATAACATTGGCACAGTCGTAAGTGCGGATATAACAATAAAAAAGACCATGACTCCATTTTAATTAGGAAATCTATTAAGCCTACATATAAAGATAGTTTGATTAAAAATAAAGGAAAGGAAAAAGATACTGATAATAAAAAGTCTATAACAATAAAAACAAGTTGAATGTTACTAATAATAATGCAAATGAGAAATTAAATAATTCTGAACATTGAAATGGTGAAGAATTTATTACTGTACATTATAAAATAAAAATGCTATGGTAAGTAAAAAAAAGTCAGTGATTGGTAAAAATTTGGATCTCTTATTGAAAACAGTTAAACCTAGAATGCATTTAAAAAATATTTTCTGGCTAGAATTAATTAGAAACTGCATTAAATATTTCAGTAGTGTGTCACAAAATTTTAACTGTTAATTCAAAATATGCTTCATTTTTTGTTTCTATTCTGGAGTTATATAGTAGTAAAATGAATGATGAGAATTGGTGGCTGGAAGATGCAATTACATTGCCTTTCTTTGGGAAGTTAAATAAAACTATAACCATTAAAGTTAATGAGTCACATAATAGTATTTTAAATGGTAGTACATCTATAACTCAAAAATAAGAAATAAAAGTAATATGCTCAATTGTTATTAACAAAATTCAAGGGGTTTGTGGACATAACTTCAGGAATTTTATGAAGCAGTTTTATTAATGAATTACAATATAATTTTCATTACAGAAACCTGGCTTAATCGGTATAAAGTTTCTAGGTATGATTGAAATATGAGTAAGGTGTATTGCTAGTAGAGGGAGTGGTGTTTTAAATCTCATTTGGAGTGCTTGTTAGATTTACATATAAATATTGAATGCATTTGGATTTTTATTAATTTAAAGATATGAAATTTTGATCATTAGTAATGTTTATTTACAACTGAAAATAAGTATTTTGCAGTTTAATGATTATATTAATATTGTTGAAGAATTGCTTGTGACATTTCAATTATGATGGTGAATTTAACATTCCTAAGTTCATAAATAATAAACATACTCATCTTGATTCTAAGCCATTAATGTTACTATGTGCTGTAAATATGCTGAATCTTACACAAAGTAATGATATCTGTAATAATTATGGAATTACACTAGATTTAGTTTTTAATAATTTTCCATCTAACTTAAAATGCACTAAGTGTAATCACCCTCTTGTTAAAGAAGATGTTTTTCATCCATCTTTGGATGTTGATTGCATATTTCAATATAGAAATGTAAAAAAAGACATTTATAATTTTAAAAGGTGTTATTCCAAAGGTAATTATTTGGGGTTGTACAAAGTACTACAGCATGATAGTTGGGTATGTGTGTATAATTGCAATAATAGAAAAGATGCTGCTGTTAATTTTCAGAAGAGGCTTACATAACATATAAATAAATTTATACTTAGTTCGAAAGTTCATACTAAATATCCAGTTTGGTTTTCTATGGTTATTATTAAAGAAATTAAGTGCAAACTAAAATTTTATAAAGATTTTAAAATTAGTGACTCTTTATTTGACGGGCATAATTTTAGAATATATAGGTCATTTACAAAGATAATTTTAAAAAATTATTTCAGAATTATTTAAAGAGAACTGAAAATAATTTGGTAAAAAATACAAAAGATTTTTGGGGATGTATTAAATTCTTTATTCCAAAAAGAAATACCTTACAAAATGAAAATATAGGAATAGTAGCGAATAAATTCTCATCTTTATTCAATTTAAATGTGGAAGATGATACTTATAGTAATAGTAATGATACTTTTGTTTTTAAAATAAAACAATAGATGTTACTATATATGTAATATTATAAAGTGGTTAAAACAGTTATTTTTTTACTTTGAAGAAGATATAAAATTAAGTGCTGAACAAGGCCTTTCTATATAACTATAAATATATATTTTTTTGTAATTGTTATTAAAAATTGGTATTTTATATTACTTTATGATACTAAGCTTATATTTATTATGTAAGTCAATATTTTTATACATAAGGAGAAAATATGTATTCTCAATATATATATATTCTAACCTCCTCTCGTCGCTCCCTAATAATATATAACAACAACATGCCAAGAGTATACTAATTATTCCGGATTTTCGTTACTTATTTATTTCCGGTCAATAATAATTAACATTAATAATAATTCCGGGTTCTTTAGCTCAGTCTATCAAACATATCATTATAATTTAAATAAAACAATTACTAGCTCAGAATTTATTAAAATCTAATCGTGTCTATGAAATAAATCAACACAAATATCTTTTATTATTCCCATGAGACCTGGAGCAACGACAAAGGAACAAGATGAGAGATCATTGAGATACTATCCCCATGGCATAAGAACACTATCCTAAATAATTGACTAATAGCATTCTTACGACTTTTAAAACGTTTATCATATCTTAATATTTTTAAAACAAAATCTAGCTCACATAAAATAAATTAATTAAATGAAATAGGATTAAATTGATCTAATCATATCAAACCAAATAGATAAAGCAATCAATAAATAAATAATTAAATCAAATCTCAGGTTTATAAATTGTAATTAAAACTGATTTTATATTGCCATAGTCAACTATGATAAGGGAATTTTATGTCATAGTTCACTACGTAATGAATAACTAATTAATAATAACAATGACAATAACAAAGTAATATAATCCTCTTTTCTTTCTAGATGTATTAAATATTTTCGTGGTAATATTTATCAATCCGATAATCAAAAATTATGTGGTAACGTTCGCATATATTTTACTTAAATATTGTGACAATTAACCCATGACCAATACCTGTTCTACTTATACTTCTTTCATTTTATTATGTAAATAAAATAAAATAAATTATTAAAATTTCTAATGTTTATTTATTTTGTGCAAAATCTTAAATATGTTTAATTATAAACGTGCGTTGTGATTTCATGCATTTCATGTGTAGGAAAAACAACAACCAAGACACAAAGCTACTAATAAAATTTTATAACAATTTATTAACATTATAACAAGTAACAATTTGTACATTATTTACAGCGGATATCCCTATTTACTTATTACAAACTCTTTTATTTCTACCCGTTGATGTCCTAATATTATTATTATCTAATTTTATTTTTACCCTTTTACCATTAATAATTACAAAAAAATATATTTCACAATATTATTATCTTCAGATACATGTTTTGAGCTTAGTTTAATACACAAAATTCTAGCTATTACAATTTTCTATTGACATTTATATCCTTATAATTTCAGGTTTATATTTCTATAAAATCTTTACTTTTATGTAAGATTATACAAGATTACAAAATTCTAATTATATTCTTGTTAGTATGGAATCCTACAGAATTTAATCCTTATGACCGTTTGATGTTCAGTTTTATCATCGATCATATAATAATTATTAGTCAAATTATTGATCCTATCCCAAGCTTTATATAGCAATTAATATCATCCACACACCATATACAAATACACATTTTTTTTTTTTTTTTACTATACATTTTAAATCATTTCGTCACACAAACGTACAATCTCTTCTATTAAAATATCACGTGCAATATTCCAAAACCTTATTATTGCTTTAAAACTTAATTCTAAGGTTTTAAGTTCTTTTTTTTTTTTTTTTAAATTACATCATATGATTCTCCATCTTTTATAATACTTATACTTTCACTTTGGACTTATACAATTCTACTTTACTCTAGTAAACAACTATCCTTACATGACTACTATCTAGCTTCCTTTCTATCTTATGTATCATTTCTATAAAATTATCTCCCTGACGATGTATTTTCCATGAAATCAAGATAGCGAAGATATAGATGCGTTGGATCAAAATAAACAAGATATTATCCTTTATAAAACTTAGACAATCATGGCACAGTGAATTTAAGGACGCCATAGAGGAGTGACTTTTATCTGTCTATCTGCCTCTAATATTGAATGGATGCTAAAGCTATTTCTTCAGCTTCATCACATCAGAAAGTTTCAAAGATATGTAAAGACACTGTCCAGAATACATGTGCTCAGTTATAGGGCTAGGTTATCTATACTGTAGTCACACAAATTATTATGATCTCCATATTTCATTCCTTATAGTTCAATAAAACATCCTCTTGGTTTCCTTTGACATCAGTACTCCCAAGTCACTATCTGATTGATTTCTTCAGATTCATCTTTACATTACATCGACAAATTCTCTATCTACTTTGCTAATAATAATAAAATTCATTTTTATTTAACTATACAGCTATTCTTAAGAAAATTCTTTACTATACTTCTCGTATATTTCTATCTCTATTGTTCTAAACTATTTAGATATTTTCAATATAAAATTCAAAAGAATCACACAATTAATATATTACTTATTATTAATTATTTTAGATTATTTATTGCATGCACATTTTAAAGTTTTACTACTCTTTCAAATATGTTTGATGTTGGATAAATGTGTACTTATAACTTTTAACATCGTTCATACCTCATTCATTAATAGATGACCTAAAAAAAAAATTACCTTACATATTACCAATAATATTAAAATTACCAACGATCTCTCTCCTCTGGATCGTATTTGTAAACTTCTCCATTCCAGGACTTCTAGTAGGTATTTAAAATTTTCCATACACACATTTTTATTTTATTAATATTTCTCTCATTCCATTAACTCATATTTTTAAATATAATTATTATAAAATTTATGTTTATATGTTTCCCTAAGCTAATTCAAATTTTATACTTTAAATACAAAAAAAAAAAATATTAAAATTATATTTACGATACATCTTTGTTGCACTCGCTTGGAAAATCGTTCCTTGCAAAGCTAAATAAAAAAATATACTTTATTTTCTGCAGTCCTTTAATGTTCTATTTTAAAATTTTAATTATGTTTATTAATTCTTCTTAGACGATGATCCTTAGTTTTCTTCATATTTTTCCACTTATTCTTGAGATCTCCTTTACATAGTCTGCTAGTTTTTCTTTTCTTTTTTCCCCCCGCGCGCTTGGTTTTCCCTCGATGCATCTTGTACTTTATTTTTTTAAAAATTCAATAAATTTTTTCTTCATTTCCATGGATCCATTTTCTCCTTTTAGTGATTAATTTTTATATCTGTTTAAACAATATTTCTTCCATTTTAATATCTTTCCTCTTTTCTATGATAAGATAAAATCCAAGTTTCCTCTCAGTAAATTCATATAGCACTTTATACAGGACTATGGCTTTTCTTCTGCTTTTTACTTTTGAAAATTATATTTTTAAATAATGTTTTTCTTTAATATAACATATTTTTCTTCCTCATTTTCTTGATATTTACTTGAACACACAATATGATTTTTCTCATAGAGAAATATGACTTAGTTTTAAGCACTTATGAAACAAAATGTTCGTCATAAGATTTTCTCAATAGTAAATACTTTCTTTCTTATATTTTCACACAGCGTCTTCTTTGTATTTTTTAGAGTTATAGGACTTAGTTTCTGGTTGAGCACGAATAACATAAAACTTATACAATTTTCATTCATTTTTCTTTCAATAATTATTTCAATTATTATTTTTGGTATTTCCATCTTTACTGTAGTATGAATGGTCAAATTTGATTAAATCCACTGGTAAGATCACGTAGAAATTAGCAATTCATCTTTCTGGATACAAATTATATTATCTGTTAAAGACTAACTTTAGAATAATTATTAATTTATAAATTTAAACTACTTTTTCAGCTTTGATGTTACAAGCAATTCAAAAAGGTTACCGTCCTCTTCAACTTTCACATTCCGTCTCCCGCTTCTGTCTATCTTAGATTTTTTTCTTGCCAATTTAAATCCGTTGATTGGTCAATATTTGTTTTTAGCGCGAACAATATTAGTCATTCTATTTTGGGATAATAAACTGTACTTTTAAATAAATTTATGACGTAATGTCTGGAATATTGCTTTAACTTAATATTATTAAATTTAATCATAGTTTGATAAACTTATTATTTGATCTTTAAAATAATTATTAAGACAATCTATAATATTTTTAACTTTAATTTTAATGATGGATGGCAATTATATCTAGTTTTAAATTCACAAACTTTATTATTATCTACCAAGTGTGTGTGTGCGTGAAGGCATATAATATACGATCACGTGTCTATTCACTTTACAAAAATAATCTTTTATTTATGTCTCGGTTTAAATTACCAAAACTAATGTACTTTCTAAATTTTGAAAAATAAATTGAAACTTATAGTACTAAATATAACTCTCACCATCCTAAAGTTTATTAATAAAAAAAAATATCCTATTAATTTTGACTACCTATAAAATTATATTTCATTTATTTAATCTATTAATTCTGAAACTATTATTCTAATCATTACTATAATTTTAACTGTCTATAGCTGTGTTATTTTGTATGGCCAGCTTTCACAACCATAAGCAATGATATTAAAACTTTATTTAATTGTTTATTTTTTTTTTTTTAAATACTTTATTATACTGTTATCTGTTAGGTATTTTAGCTTAAAATTGTATTACAAAACTATTATTACTTTTATATCATCTAAATATTACTTAAAATTTAAAATTTTTTTCATAATTGACCTTTCTATCCTACCTATGACCTACAGACAAGGGCACAATATATATATATATATATATATATATATGATATTATTTAGCCATCATCCCACTTCACCTACTATGTTCCATAATAGTATTTTTTTCTCTAATTAAAACCCATCCCAGTCAATGTATATAGTCTTTCAATAATTTATTTAATATAAAATAATGTATATTTACATGTATGTGTGTGTATTTGTATAGGTGTGCACATCCAATAATCATATTAATAATTGTGTGCATGTAATGCATACGCATTTATAAATTTAAAATTTAATTGAAATGATATAATTTAAATTAAATGCATGAACATTGTAATATGTGTGTAATTATCTACATATATATGTAAAAGAAACCATGATGCAATAGATTTAAAAGCATTACAACTTTTTTAAATTAATTTCAATTTGACATATTCTTAGTTAAAATCTCTTTATTTAAATGCTTTCATATATAAAATTCAATTTTTGTGGTAGTCCCATACACATATATATTAAAATGTTTATGAACTTAAAATCTTTTAAAAAAAGTTAGCTGTTGTTATAAAAAGTTGTAATTCTGAGAAAACCATCTGCAAGTAATTAATCAAACTTGGAGACAAAATTTTAATGTGTTTTAAAATAAAAACTAAGAACAGAAAGTGACCTGTTGACCATTATTGTTTCACAAGAAAAATGACAAAATTTTCATTTTTATGCATTTTTATTTACTGAGAAAATTTTATAAAAAGTTGTAAACAGGTTTCTGAAATTACCAATTTTTCTAGTGTAAAGAACTTCAAGTTTTTCTAAGGGAGGTTCACTCCTTAATTCTTTTACCATGAGAACTTTTGAGTAAAGCAACCCCAGCCTCTCCCTCTTGAGATAACAGTCTATGCAAGATGAAGTTTAAGACCATATCCCACCCAGAAGAAAGCATCAGAAGATATCACACAAGACCATTTGAGAATGTTGGTGATCAGCCACAGAAGCCTCAACAAAGAAGATGCAATAACAAATTTTTCCCACAGAGCTCTTTAAATAAGAATTTTATAAATGAATTTCTAAAACTATCAGCTAGCTAATATGAATCATGCACAAACTTTTAAGTTTTAATAATGTTTTCATAAACTAAAAACTGATTTAATCTGTAAATTATAATTTAAAATTATGTTAAAATTAATAGCTGTAAACTTGCCTATTTCTTTATAAAACTGTAAATGATTGTTAATGAGAACTTATTTAGTTATTATACTATCTCCTAATCTGTGGTCATGCTTTATTATTCTTATTGTATTATACATATTATTTTATAATTAATGTTTGCCCAGTTCATAATGGAGATTGATTTTATGAATAAAGTTTGAGGGTGAGAGATGATTAGATGCTGTCTCCAAATTAAGTAATTTTCCTCTTTAGCACACACACACACAAATCTCTGCTCTGAAATTCTAAATATATTCATTAAGCTATTATATTTAGCTCATTATTATTATTATTGTTTAAATTAGGTTTGGAAATCAATAAATAATTAGTTAATAAATGTAAAAATGAGTTATGAAAAATATTATACATATTACTTAAGTCCTAGATATGCTTTATCTTTCTTTTAGTTATATTACAAACTATGCAGATTGGCTGATGAAATTAGATTAATTTAAGTGTTCCTTTTTAGTATGTTTTAAGAATGCTAATTATGAACTATCATATGGTAGTTTCACAGAATGAAACTATAGAATTTTGTGTATTTTAGTTATTAATTAATATTATGTTTAGCATGGCTAATGTGCCTTTAGGAAGCACATACATGCATATATGCCTTACTGTGTTTTTATATGAATGGGCTTCTGGTTTTAATGATCACCCCATCTCCTTAGTTTGGATAGCTCTTTTTTATAACTGGAACACAAGGGTCCCGATTGTTTTTATAAGCTGCTCTGATCACAAAACTATATGTTTAATTTATTCACAGTGAGTCATACGATCGACAAGATCCGAGTACTTGGTATTGAATCCCCTGAGTAATTACACATTTGAGATGCACACCTCTCTAGTAACATGTATAAAATGCCATAGTATCTGAAGTCATACTACAAAGCTCCAGTTCATCCTGCCATAATGTAATATTTCAGCATTGATCTGAGCTTGTAATCTGATTTGTACATATATAATCTGCATAGAGAGCTTATCACAGCTCATTGTATGTTATTAAATGACTTTATTAATTATTATGATGATAAATCATCATTCTTGCTCTGACTTAACCATCACAAGCCTAATAAGTAATTAAGGCATGATAGGAAACCATAGATTATTAAAATTGTAGTAAACTCTTTTTAAATATAATGCATCAGATGAGATTATGTTCTTAAAATCACTCATCATTATTTACACCTGCATGTGATCACCAATGCACTGTTGTTTATTTGATTTACATTGATTAATTAAAATACATTAAATTATAATAACTGTGTTCAGTTTCATTCATAACCCATCCCAAATCTTAGTTAAATCTCTTAATCCCAAATCTTTGTTAAGTTTCATAATATAGTATTAGTTATTAATCTATGCATTGTCTAGCCAGACATAGACGTGTGTGTATTTAAATTAATAGTAATTTAGTTAATAGTCCCTGAGTCTCTTGCTCCACACTTTGCTACTGCCAGCACATAAAATAATAAATTCCAAGTATAGCCTCATATATGTCATTCATAGGGTAGTAAGTCATGGAGTGTTGGTGAAGGAGCTAAGGTGCAGTCAGATTCAAGGTATCAACCCCTCATTTAGATCAACTTTGGTATAATTTGCCAAAACTCTGAATTTTGTTGCATGAATGTACAAATCTGACTGGGGTTGCATATGTAAAAGACTAATTTTCAGGTTTATTCATATTAAAAAATGTAAATATTAATATATCATCATTTTGACTTGATCACACAAGTCATCTACTGGATGATAAAAGGTAGAAAGATGGTTGTAGGGCGTTCCAATCACTGATTTGAAAAAAAAAGTTAAAGTCCCACCAATAGCAAAAATGTTAAATGAAGTTTTTTTTAAAAAATCTTTCCAAATAGAGGAAGTTTGCATGCATCATTTTGTTATTGATACAATCTGGCCTTATAAGTATCTCAATGGCTTGTCTGATTTTGCACTGGTAGAGATTATAATATCTGGATATGATCCTAGTACTAGAAAAATCAATTTTATGAGCTGAACCAATAGTATGGAGTAATTGTAGCACCCACTACATCATCTTTCTACCAAGTCAAACCATCAGTATATTAGTATTTAAATTTTTTAACATGGATGAACCTGCAAAATATGTCTTGTATATATATATATATATATATTGTAACGGAATAGCGTATATATATATATATTGTAATGGAATAGCATTACATGGGATTTGAGCCCAGGCATATGAGGTTATACTCAACATATATGTAATTGACGAAATGAATGACAGGAACAAAACTTTTAAAAAAGCGGTCTTGCTTTAATAATAAACAAGAAACAGCTGTTTCTAAAGCATGAACACAGCTATATAAGAGTACCTGTCAAATTTATTGAAATAAAAAAGTAAAAAAGTTTTTTTTATTATTTTGTTTTTTTTTTAAGAATAAATCTGTAACCATTAGTTGTAAGTTTTTTTTTTGCATTTTTTTAATTAAATAAAGAAAGATGAATGATTGAACGCAAGTTTGACATTTTTATTAAATCATTTGAGTCATTTTGAACAAAAGAGGAAAATGAATTAATTAATTTGCAATATGTTCTGAAATTCCAAGCGATCTAAAATTATTTTAAATGGGTAATTAGTAAATGTAAAATTAGAAAAATTGAAACAATAGGCAGGATATGCGTTGGTACGCCTAGATAAAATAAGCCGAATTTAGAAACAGAAGTGAGAAAAAGTGTACACTGCTATTGTACAACTCAGACTTCTGTCTCCAGTGAAACAATACCTGAAAAAATGGTCAAATTGAGTAAAATTCAAAAGTGGTGCAAACGATCCCAGAAATCACTGAATTGAGTTAATACTCGATGGACCTATAAGATGAAGGGACTCACAGGTGCATGGGAGTGATTGGGTGAAAAAATTCAAGGTGTAAGGGCAGGAAGGAAGAGATCAAAAAGGCCGGACAGCGCTTTTGATTATTATTAAAAATTAGAATTAGAAGAAATAAAATCTAACTTTCGTGTAGAAATATAATGGAGATGCATTGCTGAACAAAAAATTTGCGGCTTGACCGCCGGACCTCCATGTTCAGCTCAGCTGATTGCCCCTAGGATGCTTGTAACACCAGAGAAACTTCACCTAAGGACCACACATGCTTTTGAGACCTCGCAAATTGCCAGAATGCTTCGTTAAAGAAGAAATCATCGCTCAGGATCCCTCTTACAGTTTTTCTACGTTCTACAGGTGGCTATCTTTAAATTATCGTAATCACTTATGCACCAAAGTAAAATAACTTTAAAAACAAGAACTATTAAACATTAAGCTGAAATGATAAAGTTACTCATGACCATTAATGAACAATTAGAGAACCTAACCAAATAAGTTTGTCTACAGATTAACATTCTTTAAAATATGTACGAAGTCACCTTTAAATCTATATTTAAATTATCTCGGCTTGCCGGTCATATACCTGCATGAATTGTTATTAAACAGATTAAAATAAAACATTTATTTAATTAGTATTTTTGTTATTAATTGCTTGGAATTTCAACATAAATTTATATAATAGGGAATGACTGCTGGAGCAATCAAATTTGATTGTTATGAATGAATGCATTTGATATTTTTGGTGTTGGGATTTGATTATATTTATGTTTATGTTTATTATGCTTTCTTAGATTAATATTAAGTTTTGATTAATTTATTCTGTGGGATATAGGGTGGGCCCTCATATGATAAGTCTGATTGATCGTGATTGAAAGATCACATATACGATGTAATTTGAAAGGTGATATTGGCTGTGTTCATTTCTTGCTTCCGACTGGAGTGATGCACGGGCATGTTTTGTGATATAGTTGAGTGAGCTTATGCACATATGTGGTGGACTCTTATAAAAGTTCTCCTGGCACCTACTACTTGGATTCAATCTGAATTTACATATAAAATAAATAAAAGTGTACGTGTATATGTGTTTGAAATTATCTTCACAGAACATTAGGTAATTCCCCAGACGCAAGAACACAGCAGGTTCATAGAAGTGAACCATCAACCAAAACACGAGAATGTCACCGTATGAATACGGCAAAAAAGTGTCCAGATAGAAAGGGCATGTCTTTACTGGGCTTTTGGTAGGAAGCTGGCGATTGGGGTGGTTACATTTGGCGCATCAACATAGCCCAAAACTATTGTTTCAAGTGGTTGGACCGACGTGGATACAGCTGATGTTTCTAACCACGAAAGCAAATTTAAATAAAGAAACCCCATGAAGAAACTACGTGTAGCGGCCTAAATAAGGCTCAAAGTTACATATATATATAAAAAAAAAGAGAGAGGGGGTGCTCGAAATAACAGAATAAATTATCTATTAAACAGGGGGGGAAATTTTCGGAATCACCATAAAATATAACAGAATAAATTATCTATTAAACAGGGGGAGAAATTTTCGGAATCACCATAAAATAAAATCATTAAACATTGCTTAAGGGAGTGGGAAAGAGATTTAGTTCTCTTATTAGCACTAAAATAATCAAGCGTCTGAATATACTTAATAGTTGTAGAAGGCTGTGGAATTGCGGGATTCCGTGGAAGAAAGATCGTATATTAAAAGGAAGCAAATTCATAAATTAATTTCTATGTTAAAATTAAATGCAAATCATTTAAGTGCAAATAAAAAAAAAAAAATACATCGTTAAAAGACGTATTTATATTCTTGCACAAAGGAAGTACTGTAACTGGGATCTTGTTAGGAGTTTTGTGTTTTACTTAAAAAAGAAAAGGGGGCTAAAGAAAGAAGTCAACATAGCGTATATATATAAAGACGCATATAACCATATAATAGATATAGCCGCACATATAATTGATAGCTGCTGAATAGAAATGGAGGGAACAGAGGGACCTGGGATAGTATGAGCGATAGAAACCAAATTGGAGGAATGACAGGAGCTGTGGGAATTTTGAAGGGCAAGGAGCATCTGAGGATATGATAAGACAGTCAGTTGGACCCACGGAGTAGTAGGTAACGAGCCATGGATTACTATAAATTATAAATCAGATATTAAACAATGGACGAAAACCCAGATGAAAGCATGTGGGAACAGACGGGGGAGAGTCCAATACAATTTAAAAAACAGGATACGGAGAATGAAGGGGATATTAAAACATTAATAAAGATGATGATGCAAATGATGGCCGAAATGAGGGAAGATAGAGAAGAGCCTAGAAGAGATAGGGAAGAATTTAAAGAGGAGATAAGGCAATTACTCAGGGGAAAGGAAGTGAAGTCAGAAGAGAACAAAGTGGAAGATAGTAGTTTAGCCAATGTTGAGGAAAAAATAGACCAGAATAGGATGGAGATGGACAAAACGAAAACAGACCTGAATGATCTAAAGGAAAGGGTAGAGATACTAACGGATGATGTAGAAAAGGGAAATAGGCATCAAGATGCGATGAAGGAAGCTATCAGGCAGACGGAGGAGGCGTGTCATGAAATTAGACAACACCAGGACAAAGTCCGAGAGGCACTGGGAGAGTGGGGACAGAGAATCCAAAGGATTGAAGCAGACCAGGGACATGGGAATGTGGGTAGAAGGATGGAAGAGATGGAGAAGAGATGGGAAAGGCAGATGTCGCAATGGGACACAAGTCGTGTATGGGCGGAGAGACAGATGAAGATAGAAATATTTAGGGCAGGAGAAAATGAGAACCCAATGGACCACCTCGAAAGTGTCAGGAATCTGTTTGGAGAACCAATGGCAAGAGAACCTGACCGAATAAATATTGCAAGCGGATACCTACAGGGCCCAGCGAGAGACTGGTGGAGAACGTTGGAATTTAAACCCCGGTCATATGAGGAATATAAGGAAGAAGTTTTGCAGTGTTTCTGGAACACAGCACGTCAAGAAGGGACTTATTTTAGAATCACCAGGGAGAAATATGGGGGAAGGCCCAGTGAGACAGCCACTCAGTTTTATTATAGGCAGGTGGCAAGCCTTCAACAATTGCCTGCGTACCATATGACGGAGACGCAGATCATCTCAATAATAAGGCACAATATGCCAACCACCCTCAGACACATGATGCTGGGAAGGGATTGTAAAGGGATCCATGAGATGGGGGAAATGATAGCAAAATTTGAACAAGAAGAGGGGATAGGAGGGCAGATAGAGAGGTCTAGTAATGAACAACCCAGAAAACGAGTACCACCGGACCGATACTAACCTATAGGACAGAGGGAAAATGAATTGACGACCGTGGATATCACAAAGACAAATGTTTAAAGGAACTCACATGGGAAATAGATGCCACGAACCGGGAATGACCTGTGACATGAATTGACATATGATATTGGAAATAGAATTAATAAAAAAAAAAGAGAAAAAGGGAAAGGGGGGATGACTAACACCAAGCCTAGGGTGTAACATATAAAACAAACAGGTCAACCGCTCACAAAGCAGCCTGTAGTATGTAGAGCCAATGTGTTGGTGAATCGACCTGGGAGTACCCTGCAAGATCAGGAGAAGGCTGGCACATGATGCTGGCCCAACTTAAGTGCGGAAAATCACGCAACACATTTCATTAGAGTTCTTGCCAGCTCACTTCCCAAAACTTCGTTATTGCTGGGCGGATCAGACTTTCCAAAATCTTAGATAGAGATTGATCGTATTCTGTATAGGGGACTTCGGAAAGGTCCATCCCCATACCTCCTTTCAGGGATGCACGAAACCATTGGCCATTGTCATCAATCGTGGCAGACCCTAGATTACCAGATAGTTTTTTCTCCGTTAATAGTCGTTGTAAAAAAAAGTCTGACCGCAGAGCACCTGATCCAAGTTTTAAGGGAAGGCAGAGCTGCAGACAAACAGCCAGGAAAGCCGCCATAATGGGACCCGTATCGCACAGAAGAAAGGAGGACGTTGGGTCGATTCATTGAACACTGCACAGAGAAAAATGATTAAGGGGACTTTCAATGCAAGGGCACTGAAGAGGGCCGAATAACTTGGCTCCTTCTCAGAGCTAAAATCCGCAACCTCGGATTTTACTCTACACCGGGCGGGGAGATATGTAACGGAATAGCATTACATGGGATTTGAACCCAGGCATATGAGGTTATATTCAACATGTATGTAACTGACAAAATGAATGACAGGAACAAAACTTTTAAAAAAAGGGTCTTGCTTTAATAATAAACGAGAAACAGCCGTTTCTAAAGCATGATCGCAGCTATATAAGAGTACCTGTCAAATTTATTGAAATAAAAAAGTAAGAGTTTTTTTTATTATTTTGTTTTTTTTTAAGAATAAATCTGTAACCATTAGTTGTAAGTTTTTTTTTGCATTTTTTTAATTAAATAAAGAAAGATGAATGATTGAACGCAAGTTTGACATTTTTATTAAATCATTTGAGTCATTTTGAACAAAAGGGGAAAATGAATTAATTAATTTGCAATATGTTCTGAAATTCCAAGTGATCTAAAATTATTTTAAATGGGGGTAATTAGTAAATGTAAAATTAGAGAAATTGAAACAATAGGCAGGATATGCGTTGGTACGCCTAGATAAAATAAGCTGAATTTAGAAACAGAAGTGAGAAAAAGTGTACATTGCTATTGTACAACTCAGACTTCTGTCTCCAGCGAAACAATACCTGAAAAAATGGTCAAATTGAGTTAAATTCAAAAGTGGTGCAAACGATCCCAGAAATCACTGAATTGAGTTAATACTCGATGGACCTATAAGATGAAGGGACTCACAGGTGCATGGGAGTGATTGGGTGAAAAAAATTCAAGGTGTAAGGGCGGGAAGGAAGAGATCAAAAAGGCCGGACAGCGCTTTTGATTATTATTAAAAATTAGAATTAGAAGAAATAAAATCTAACTTTCGTGTAGAAATATAACGGAGATGCGTTGCTGAACATAAAATTCATGGCTTGACCACCGGACCTCCATGTCCAGCTCAGCTGATTGCCCCTAGGATGCTCATAACACCAGAGAAACTTCACCTAAGGACCACACACGCTTTTGAGACCTCGCAAATTGCCAGAATGCTTCGTTAAAGAAGAAATCATCGCTCAGGATCCCTCTTACAGTTTTTCTACGTTCTACAGGTAGCTATCTTTAAATTATCATACTCACTTATGCACCAAAGTAAAATAACTTTAAAAACAAGAACTATTAAACATTAAGCTAAAATGATAAAGTTACTCATGACCATTAATGAACGATTAGAGAACCTAACCAAATAAGTTTGTCTACAGATTAACATTCTTTAAAATATGTACGAAGTCACCTTTAAATCTATATTTAAATTATCTCGGCTTGCCGGTCATATACCTGCATGAATTGTTATTAAACAGATTAAAATAAAACATTTATTTAATTAGTATTTTTGTTATTAATTGCTTGGAATTTCAACATAAATTTATATAATAGGGAATGAGTGCTGGAGCGATCAAATTTGATTGTTATGAATGAATGCATTTGATATTTTTGGTGTTGGGATTTGATTATATTTATGTTTATGTTTATTATGCTTTCTTAGATTAATATTAAGTTTTGATTAATTTATTCTGTGGGATATAGGGCAGGCCCTCATATGATAAGTCTGATTGATCGTGATTGAAAGATCACATATACGATGTAATTTGAAAGGTGATATTGGCTGTGTTCGTTTCTTGCTTCCGACTGGAGTGATGCACGGGCATGTTTTGTGATATAGTTGAGTGAGCTTATGCACATATGTGGCGGACTCTTATAAAAGTTCTCCTGGCGCCTACTACTTGGATTCAATCCGAATTTACGTATAAAATAAATAAAAGCGTACATGTATATGTGTTTGAAATTATCTTCACAGAACATTAGGTAATTCCCCAGATGCAAGAACACAGCAGGTTCATAGAAGTGAACCATCAACCAAAACATGAGAATGTCACCGTATGAATACGGCAAAAAAGTGTCCAGATAGAAAGGGCATGTCTTTACTGGGCTTTTGGTACGGAAGCCGGTGATTGGGGCGGTTACAATATATATATATAAATCATAGATATAATAAAATATCTTTACTAATAACAAAATGATATATAACAATAGCTGTAATATAGTCATATAATCATCACAAATAAAAATAACATATAAAAGCTCTTTTCAGCAAATTTTAAATTTTTGCCCTTTTCAATATGGCTTAATTACAAAAATAACCTATACTGCATACATAGTGACATATACCGGCTCTATATAAAATTAACACAAGCCTATAATTACACTTGAATATCTTTATAACAACACATATTATACAACCCTCCATTCATTTTTCATTATCCAATTATTAGTTCAATTAATTGATGTTTTATAAATGTTCATACAATTATTTCTGTTATAATCAATGTAATTGGTTTCATATATTTTTCTTCTATTAATTTCTTTAATATAATTTAATGGACTTATATTCTTAACACAATCTATTCTATGTCCATATTTTAAGTAGTAAACACATAATGCAGATCTGCTATTAATAGCAATATTATGTTCTTTAGCCCTTCTAATTGTTTTGCTGTATGTCCATAATAAACCATACTGCAAAACCCACAAGTACTTTTATATACTAAACCTTTTTTATATTTTATATCATCTTTTATTTTATAATTCCCTACTAATATATCAAGAGTTTTACTGTTTGACCATCCTATTTTAATATTTTGATCTATATAATTTTTATTTTTTAATAATGTATTATAAATTTTAGGAATATATGAAAGTTTTACCCATTTTATATTTTCTTGTTTATTATTATTACCCAAATTATTTTGTTTATAATTAAAGAATATATTTCTAATGCTTCTAGGGTTATATCCATAACTAGTATATAACTTTATAAATTTCTCTTTTTGCAAAGTAGCTATCTTCCTATCTGTGTTATATTTATCTTTTTTGTTTTTAAAATTTGCCATTTTTTGTAACCATGCCTGTTGCGAATCCATAGAAATTATTTTCCTTAATTTATCTTCTTTAATGAAGTGTCTTAATGTAATTATATTATTATCATCTATCTCTATCTCTATAACTAAATATTTTATTTTATCATCAATTTCTATAATAGTAAATTTTATATTATCCATATTATTATTAAGTTCATTGTATGCTTTCTTTATAGCTCTTTTATTACCAATTATTAATATATCATCAACATATCTAAAGTAATGTATTATATATTGATTTTCTATTCTACTATTAACAATTTTCATTTCCATTTCGTTGATGAATATTGATGACATTATTCCACTAATTGCACACCCCATTACCCACCCCTTGTGTATACACCAATATTCACTATTATATTTAAAATACAAACTATTATGTATTAAAATTAAACCTTCTTCTATAATATTAATTACCCCTATATCATTAATATGCATATATAATTTCTGTATTAATATTTCTATACATTTTGTTCTTGGAATGCTAGGATACATCTTTTCAATATCCATTACAAATATACTTTGGTTTCTATTCAATTTTGTCATATTTAACTTATTTATAATAGACTCTGTATTTTTAATGCAAAACTCCCCATAACCAATAATATTTACTATCCACTTATTTAAATACTTACAAAATCTTTGTAGAATAAAGTTAGTAAAATTAAATAATAATCTCAATGGATTATTTTCTTTATGAGTTTTTATCCTATATATATATATATATATATATATATATATAGGATAAAAACTCATAATATATATATGTAGATAGTATTTAAACTATATATATATATATATATATATATATATATATATTAAATACTATCTACAGCTATACTTGCGACTAAAAATAAAATGTAAATTCATATAACACTACAATACTAGGAAATAGAAGCAAATTTTATTAAATTTCTTACACAAACATGGTTTCATCTATTAACAAACAGGTCTCCTCACATAAAATTGTACTAAACATACAACATAAAGGATGTCTTCATAAGACTTATGGCTTCAGATTAAAAAAAATTGTCATCAAAATTTTTTTACTCTACTTTTCAATTCACTTTTTTCACAAATGTGAATTGAAAAGAAAAAGAAGAGTAAAATAAACTTTGATGATAATTTTTTTTTAATCCGAGGACGTTAACCTCATAAAAACATTTTTTGATGTGAAAGGAAGTTGGATGTTGAAGTGAATATTGGGAAGACTATCTTGTTTTGTATATATATGCTGTATGATTAGTTGTATTTTACTTGAGAAGGTCTATTTGTTAATAAGAATTTTTGTAAAATTTTGTTGTTTTGGCTAGTATTGTAGTGTTATATGAATTTCTATTATATATAATTTAAAGATTTTATGATTTGTTAGTGTAATAATCTAAATAGAATTTTAATATAATGTAACTAGACAACAAATAAATAAACTGGTAATGCAATCTGAAAATATGAGATTGATTACAATCAGAATTGTTCATTTTTACTTTTGGTTTATTAAAGTCAGGCAAATACCATTGTCATTACTTGGTTTCAGTTTAATAGGTCAATGTTTGGTTAAATTATTAGAAAAAAATATTATATTTCTTTATTTATAAATAAATGTATTACTTTCAATTTGATAATAGAGAAAGAGCATGTACTTCAGTAAAAGATTTTGAGTAATGGAGGGGATGTAGTTAAAACTATGTAAGACGTTGACCTGCTTTATGTCTTCATAATATTATTTAATGCAGTGCTTTTGTAGAAGATGTATGACAAGGAAAGTTTGTCACCCATGTTTGTTTTAATTATCCATTTACAGGGGCAGCAAAAATTTGAAAAAAATATGGCTGCTATGATATTTAATATTATATTTTAAATATGATTCTAAAAAACAAAAGAAATTACACAAAACTACAAATGATTCTAATAAAGAAAATTTAATATAAATAACAAAACAGATGGTCAAAGAAATATTGTAAGTGTTACCAAATGTGAGTTCTCCATATTGGTGGGCAAAAATACTTAATAGCATGCATCATCACTACAAATGTATCTTCATCTTTATACAATGATGCAACATAAATTCTGTTAAATAGGAATTGCTGTCTTGTCTTGCAATTCCTCTATGCTTTTTCTTTATTTTGTCATTGGAAGATTCCAAATTTTAATCATTTCCACAAAAAAAAAAAACAAATTAAGTAAAAGCTCAAAACTAATATTACACTAAATGTACAAAAATGTCACCAAATAATGATAACAATATGCTATACATTATCATATACCTAAAAAAAAATAGTTATATATCATACAATGGAATTTATAAGCCATTTAGTAACATTTTTAAAGGTAATAGTAACTTATATAGTCATTTTCTTAATATTGTTTAATTTTAATAGGTAACACATATTTGGTAAATATTTGTGAAAAAATAAATATAAACAAATAGTTGAGGCCCCTGAAAATGAATAACTAAGACAAACACGAGTTGAGAGTTTCCATCATACAGCTTTTATAAAAGAATTTTTAATACTAATAAATATCATTATTATAAAAACAAATATATCACTCTAATTATGTAAATTAGTTTTTAAAATGTATGTATATAATAAGTTTCTGCGAGATCAAAATACACTTTGCTCAGAGGTTAGGTTGATTGAATTTAATAAATTGTAATTTTTGGATATGGTTTTTAATTTTTACCATTCCCACATAATATTCTTTAAGAATACAAAAGAATTTCTAATCCAATAAGTTCTTCTTCATATCTTTTAATTTCCTTTTTTTTCAATCATGTTATTGAATCGTTGAAAAAATATTCAGAGCTCTGTTAAAAATGTCTAATCGCGTTAATCAATTTTCACCGATATATTTCATTCAAACCTAGCAACATAACGTTGTTAATTTAATTTGTAAATAAATAGTATTTCTTTATAATAGGAGTAATATATTTTGTGTTTTTTTAACACCGATTCTATGAATTGGTCTATATAATGCATAAATATGAACAGATACGACGTCATATTTTATAGGCACTATAAAATTATAAAGGAATTACTTCCTTCGGATATTAAAATTACTCACAATCCATTTCTGTAATATTTATTTGAAACATTAAGATATTATTTTGCAATTTGGGAATTAAATGATTGTTTTTTTCACAAAATAAAAAAATAAACGGATACTTAACTTAAAAAAAATAAAATAATGATAAATGGTAGATAAAATAATTATGATATGACTTAATGAAAAAGAATTACATAGATCATCATATATAATACTAATTCTTTGCATAGTTTTTTTTAAACGTCCTTAAACATTATTTGAAATTGAAGTATTTTAATTGTGTGTGAATATAAATATGTGTACAATATATTTAATTAAATTATAAATTACTTTACCTCAAAAATAGTTGTCAAGGCGTTGCCAAGATAAAGGGGAACATATATGTAAGAAACAACTATTGTTACAATTGTTATAGTGAATACAGTAAGGAGTTCAGAAATACCCAGATAGTAGCCGCGAGTAATTACATGCAAGTGTCCTGTTCCTGAAGACATTATTACAAAAAGAGATATGGAAATCATAATTGGAGATATGTTTTGTGTTCCTAATAAAAACACTTGAATAGAAGATTTTTTTCCACATTTAAAAAAGCAGAATACTTTTATGGCAAATGTAACTAATAATACAGAGACAATTATAACAAAATCAATCGAATTCAAATCATTCTGTTTTTCACTTATAAATAATTGTTCTTGACTAAGAAAATCCATCTTACTATAAAATTAAAAAACAATATATATGTATATATATTAATAATTATTTTAATTTGTGATGAAATTATAAATAAATATTAATATGTCTTATTCGTATATAATAAGTACGTTCGATTTATTAAATTATCAACTAAATTTATTTAGTAAGGAAATAGAAAATATCATGTGATTTTTAATTATAATGTATTTTGGTATTAACAAATTGTATTTTATTAAAGGATTTTTTTTAATGTATTTGTAATATCTATATTATTACTCTTTCTTTTTCTGTTTTTCCTCCTTAGTCTATTAGTATAATATTATTTGAACCCAAACTAAATTCATTGTAGCTAGATTTGTCAAGAAAAAAAAAAAACTGGAGTAATAGTTGAATAATTATTTATTGTCTGGAGAAGAGATTATACTTTATTTTACATATAATTGGATAAATAATATTATTTTCAGTATTCTACCGCATAATAATATTGAGAATTTATTTATATTTGGTGGTACTTAAAACATTGTATGTGATAAATTAAGAAAAGGCATAAAAATCCACTTTTTACTATTGCCATTAATTATGTTACAAAACTTTAATTTTTTATAAAATATATCTTTTGTATTTTATCATTTTTATAGCTACAGTAGATTTTTGTAATTATCTTGCCATTTTATGCATTAATGGTTCTCATGGTTTATCATGGATGGATTTTCTTTTTTGAATAGGCTTGAACAATTTATACTTTAAATAATCACTGTAGATAAACCATTGCAATTTTATTGTTTTGCTCTTTATTAATAATCCAATTTAAATTATTTAATTGTCGTAGATACAAATCAGTAAAATTTTATGTAATCTCATACAAATAAAACTATCATAAATTTATCTGGAAAAAAGATAATTCTTTTAACATTGTTAATCCTTAAAATAACATTTTAATATGTAGATTCAACCAAGGTACATATTTGAAATATCATAAGTAAGGCAATAAACTATTCTTTAAACAACTTATAGTCTTTTTCATCAAAAATTATCCCAATGAAACACTTGTAAATTTTTAAAAATATTTATAAAATTTTATTGGAAATTTGTTATATCGAATTTACTTGTACAGAATATTTAATAATAATTATAGAATTATCTTGAATAATAGAAGCATATAATACAGTAAGATGTAAAAAAAAAAAGCATAAAGCAAAAATTATCTTACTTTATATTTTTAATTATATCTATAAATGCAAATAACAAATTTTCATAATACAAAATATCTTTAATATGTTTAGCAATATAATACTAACAATTTACAATATTATTTTATCTCAGATATTACTAACCATATAAAAGTCACATGCTAGTATTTATTGTGAGGATAGTTAAATGTCTGCTTATACTTTGGAATAATAAAACATGCTGAAATAAGACAGAAAATCTTGGGAATTTAAAAGTAAAAATCTTTGTGTATAATATTTCAAATTACAATAGTTCTAATACATAAATAAATTGATGATAGCCGCATTATGTATGATTAAATCTTTATTAAATTAAAACATATTTAACTAAGTCATAACTTATGAAAATCTAATAATAAGCTTTTTTATTGTATATCATACTTATTTCTCTGTTAAAATAAAACAATACCACTTAAATCAAACAATATTTTATTTATTTTTAATAAATCGCCAATCCTGTTCCTGCACTCATTGTTATCTAATCTAAAGATTGAGTTTTCGATTATCTATCTATCTATCTATCTATCTATCTATCTATCTATCTATCTATCTATCTATCTGTCTGTCTGTCTGTCTGTCTGTCTGTCTGTCTGTCTATCTATCTATCTATCTATCTATCTATCTATCTATCTATCTATCTATCTATCTATCTATCTATCTATCTATCTATCTATCTATCTATCTATCTATCTATCTATCTATCTATCTATCTATCTATCTATCTATCTATCTATCTATCTATCTATCTATCTATCTATCTATCTATCTATCTATCTATCTATCTATCTATCTATCTATCTATCTATCTATCTATCTATCTATCTATCTATCTATCTATCTATCTATCTATCTATCTATCTATCTATCTATCTATCTATCTATCTATCTATCTATCTATCTATCTATCTATCTATCTATCTATCTATCTATCTATTCTGTTTGCTAAATACTAAGATCTGCCTATTAAAAAGATGCCTGGAATCAGAGATCTTAATGAATTCTTCAAGCCATAATACACCATATCACATAGTTATGTGCACGATAAAACTCTCAGTTTCCTGAGTTCTTCATCAAGTCGGAAGAAGAAAAAACATGAGAGTGGACTAGCAACCAATTATATAAAACAAAAGAGCTCTGAACATTTATTGCTTCAATAGAGTGTTTGGTCAACAGTTACTAAAAAAAAAAAACATTTTAATGTGGATAATTTTACTAGTTTGCTGAATATACTCTGGCAATAAGATTACATTATATGCTATTGAAACTTATATATATTTAAGTATTTGCTTTTTGTGAATGGATGTCGATAGGTTTACCTAAATATTTACTATCTTCGATTTAGATTTTTTTTCATAAGATTGTATGTTCATATATATATATGTATTCGTTCAGGCCGAAGGAAAGGAGGAGGGGGTCTTCTTCACACTTTATTTTACATATTTTATATTGTTATTAAAAACATAATTGAATGTTACGAATGATAAAAGTCGATGCGTACTTTTTTATTTACAGTTATGATTACTGAGCAAATGTGAAGTAGTAAAGTTATTGTAAATAAATGACGTTAAAGTTTAGATTTATCGCTTGATTTTCCATTATTTCTCTATCAACAAAATAAGAAGTTCATCTATGTGATCAACTATCAAAAAATAAAAAACAACCAGAAAATAAAAAATATATTTGAATTAACAAGCTCTTAAAGAATTAAAGGAGGAGCATATTTAGATACTTATGTAAAATACTAGCAGCAGCTTCCCTGTACTTTGATATCGAAACATTGCCTCTATCTGCTACATAAATAAAAGTCTGTCAACAATGAAACCAACCAGATGTATGAAAAGTGATTGGATCTGGATTTCTACTAATTTAAAATAATCTAAAAAAGATAACATTGATTTTCCAATGGTTAAAAACAACAATCCTGGTTAAGTCTTGGCAAACTATCAATACAAATGTGGGGAGTACAAAAATACAATCATACAGACTTCTAAATAATTTTATAAGTTTGAAGATAATTAATATCTGCAAATTTTAGAACTCTTAGCTTAATAAATATATATCATTATATTTCAATTGTGGTTAAACAGAAATCCAGGTAATAAAAAAATTTGTATCTTCAATTAATATCATTATACATATATATTAGCTTAGAAAATGATTATTACTATGTTTATGCCATTAAAAAGTACTAATTGTATAAACATAATCATCGTTAACTGAATTGATTTTTTTTAAAGTTTATTGAAGTTAAAGTAAGTTATGCAAATTATAAAAGTTTTTTACTATATATATTAAAAAAAAAAAGTCAGATGTCACATGACTTAATTTAATAAGGTTGTATTTACAAATATTATATATAGAGCTCACAAAGCAAACTCTTAACAAGCTTTGTAGAATACCCCCACCCTCAGATCAGCTTCTACTACTGGTATTCTCAATGAGGTGCTAGGATATTCAATCATTAGATTAAAAATAGCAGGACAAGCCCAGCACTTTATCTAATGTACAACTATTAAGTAGAAACTCTGAAATTTTGGACATCCATATGTCTTTGAATACAGCTATCTAATTTAAATAGCCATATGGGACTGAACTAAGTTCAGATACAAAATATATTAATATCTTTAGCAATATAAAATCATGATAGCTATCATAGCAAAAAATAAATTGCAAAAAAATCAAGTCAGATTTCGCATGACTTAATTTAATATGCTTGTGTTTACAAATGTTATATGTAGAGCTTGCAAAACAAACTCTTAACAAGATTTGTAGAATACCCCCAACGTCAGACCGGCTTCTGCTACTGGTGTCCTCAACATTTGTAAACACAAGCTTATTATATTAAGTCATGTGACATCTGACTTGGATTTTTTTGTAATTTAATTTTTTTCTATGATAGCTATCATGATTTTATATTGCTAAAGATATTAATATATGTTGTATCTGAACTTAGTTCAGTCCCATATGGCTATTTAAGTTAGATAGCTGGATTGAAAGACATATGGATGTCTGAAAATTTCAGAGTTTCTACTTAATAGTTACACATTAGATAAAGTGCTGGGCTTGTTCTGGTATTTTTAATCTAATGATTGAATATCCTAAACACCTCACTGAGGACACCAGTAGCAATAGCCAGTCTGAGGTTGGAGGTATTCTATAAAGCTTGTTAAGAGTTTGTTTTGTGAACTATATATATATATTATTCTATGTCTGTATTTTTTCAAAGCAATATATGTAATTATATAATTAAATATTTATAAATACAGTAATTAGATAATTAAAAATTGTATCCACTTAAAAGTGCTTTCGATTATCCTAGTAATCTTTGTTAATTAACCCTTTGAAATGCTAACCATTCCACAATTCCATGATCTTAATGTTTGCTGCCTGCCTATTAATGAAATCATGTTTGTATTTGTATATTAGCATATCTTTCTTTATTTTACTTTCATTGTTATTTTTTTACATTATTAAAATCAAAGTCAAATCCATAAATACATGACTTATTATCATCATAAAAACTGATGCTGAAATATTATTATCCACTTTAAATATATATATTGCTTTGCACATAGATAATGAAGATGTTAAACATAAGTAATATTATCCAAACATTACCGCCAAGCACTTTCAGGACAGTTTATAGTCCCATATTCATGGCTACTGGAGTTTAGTTAAGAACTATAATATTAATGCAAATTTATGCAAATTCATGTGAAGATGCTACATAGATCATTTTTAAGACAGAGAAATTCAGGCCTCTCTTCTCTTGATTGCTGCTGGGACACTTACTATGTAGTAAGCTTCCCTGACTTTGCGTGTAATATCGTTTCTTTCAGAGCAGATAACACTGACTGTGGTAGGTAGGAAGGTATGTTCAGTAGCCTCTCATGCTCAACAAAAATTGAATTGCCTTATAAGTATAGTTTTAGTCCTGTTATAGAGATATCTATGTTGAGCTCTGTTCGCAATGTTGGTTTTAGTTTCTCCGGAATATGTCACCATGCAATTTCTTTGGGGGCAGGTGATTTTATATACAACTTGGGGGATGATTTCAGATTTGATCCTGTCTTTGGCATTATTGATAAGTTTATTGGTGTTAGGAGGTGAACAGAAAATAGTATATTAGCAAGTGTTGTACTTGACCATTATGAAAAGCAAATACTACTCGCATTCTTCAGGTAAACTCCACACATGATATACACATGCTACATTGATGGTATATTTATGGCAGCCCCAGAGGACATCATTACTAATCTCCACAATAGCCTCCAGAATAAAACTAAGTTCATTTTGACTACAACTGTGGAAAACCAAGCTAATCAGGTTAAATACCTAGATATATGTGTCAGTATAAATATAGATAGGCTAGATTACTGAATGGTAGTTAAATCTTTGAAACTACATGTTCTGATACATCCTAATTCTTATGTGCCCTGATCCCACAAACTCACAGTCCTATCTTCATTCATGTTTAGAAAATGTAATTTATTCAAATATGAGGCAATAAAAGAAATAATCTTTTTAATTATATTGCAGATTTAATAAAAATAAGACGCACTCAATCATCCATTAACAGCAAAGTGAATAAATTCTTTTATAAAATAGACCATAATTACAAGAAAGAAAGCAAATCAAGAATCCTAATTCCATACATCATTCAACAGCCAAAAACCTTATTAACAAACTATCATGTGACTTTGAAGTCACATTTCATTCACCTTCTAACACCAATAAACTTATCAATAACACCAAAGACAGGACCAAACCCGAACTCACTCCTCAAGTTGTATTCAATAATCACTTACCCCCAAAGAAATTGCATGGCAACATATTACAGAAAAACTAAAACCAACATTGCAACCAGAGTAGCTCAACATAGATACCTCTATAACAGGACTAAAACTAAGCTTGAAGGCAATTCAATTTTCATTGAGCATGAGAGAGCCACTGGTTATGCCTTCCTACCCACCACAGCCAGTGTTATCTGCTTTGAAAAAAACAATATTAACACAAAGTCAGGGAAGCTTACTACATAGTAAGTGACCCAGAAGCAATCAATAAAAGAGAGTTTTGCATTTCTCTGTCTCAAAAATGGTCTACGTAGCATCTTTACTTGAATTTGTATAAATTTGCATTAATATTATAGTTCTTACCTATACTCAAGTAGCCATGAATATGGGACTATAAACTGCCCTGAAATCATTTGGTGGTAACTTTTGAATAATATTACTTATGTTTAACATCTTCATTACCTCTGTGCAAAGCACATATATATTGTACTGGTCAAAACATGTTTATCCATCTAACATGAGCTGGAACTCACAAACTGTACTGCAAACCCAGTCAAGCCTGAAATTTATATCAGAGACCAGCCTGAATTCGAACCCACTCTATAAGCCCCAGATCTAACACCTAATGAATAACATAATAGTGATGGCACATGAGAATAATTTTAATCTGACCCACTAGCAAAGTGGAGAAGACAATGAGACATCTATTAACTATGAATAAACTAAAATATATATAAGCATGGCTGTACTTTTGGAAGTGGAGAAAAGAGGAATTCGAATGACTCAGACAAGTTAGATAATAGAATTAGTTTAATGTAATGACAAATTATTAATTTACATATATGAATTAACTGCACACATTAGAATATGCATGAATGAGCAAGCAGTAGATGATTACATAGTATCATTCACGCTATTATTTCTCATATGCTCTTTATTAGCTAAATAATATATTATAAATAAGCACACATCTTTGGTGGGTCCAATATTAAGATGCTAATAGATTTTTAGAAAGAATTTATATAAAATTTGCTGTTAATGCTTTTATATACAGTTCTGAAACATGGCAACTAACATTACTTTGGGGAGCATTCCAAGATTCATTATATATATATATATATACAAAAAACTATTTTCATGCCATTAGGGTCATGAAAATAAGTAAAACACATTTGAAAATTACATTTGACTATATGACAAAATATTTAATGAAAATTCTTTTAATTAGCGCTGGTAAGAAGAATGCTCTATTTTCCCCTAGGCAAATACTCTTAAATACAGTAATACATTACGATAGTGGGACTGTATAAGATTGAAATAAATTTAATTAATAAGACTAGTAGTAGTGATACTCGGCATTTTATATATATATATTTAAGCAGAGCACAATTTTAATATTAGAGCATTAAAACTGGGTCATGAAGCAAAAAAAATAATAATAGGAAAAAGTTTGTGGTGCTGACATAATAGCAAAAAATAACTAAGAGAAGATGGTTATGCTTCTGGATGAGAACGAAGTCTAAGCCCTCCTTCTTGGGCAGTGCTTAGAGAAAAGTGGATAGGCATGGTGTGGCCCAGACTTTTACTGGTATAACTGATGTGAGAGGCCCTTTATCTATGAAAAAGTGAATATGCATAGCATGTGCCAAACTTACGGGAATCACTGCCAGAGGCATTTTTATACAAAATAAATGTGGTTCTGGATAGCTCAACTATCTATGGAATGAGATATGAAAATCTATGGGTTCGAACTTGTCGCAACCCCCAGATTAGAATACTAGAAGCATGTAATATATCTATATATGAAGATAGCCAAATGTCAGTAACACAGTAATGATACATGTCACTAACGACATTGAATAAATTTTACTGCTTTAAAATAAATGACCCTTGTTTGTGTACTATAATTTAGACAAATAATACGTTATGCAGTTATAATATATATAGAGAGAGAGATTTAGATTTCATTTACTAAAATTTACTTGAAGATTTTATTTAGCAAAAGAAACATTAAGATTTACCCCCATCCCTTTTGTGCTATTTTTAATAAATCAATCCCACCTTCATTGATTTTATAATAACTGGAATATTTAAATACTGTATTTGATATTTTAAGAATATATAAAAAAGACTAGCAGTTATATAGAAAATAAATAATCGGTCACCTTTTTAGAATTGAATAACATTTATAAAATAAATAAAGTTTCAAAGCGTTAATTAGCTTGAGTTCTGGATTTACCCCAGGTAGAAAATCCAGAGTTAAACAAATATATATATTTTTATATTAAAGTATAAACAAAATGTTGATGTAAAAACAATCTGGTGAGTGTATTAATTAATAACACATTATATTTTAAAGGGATGTTAATAATCTTGATTTGTGGTTTACTTAAAAGAAAAAAAAAATTTTAGAAATTCAACTCGTCAGACTGTTTGAAATTGGCATATTAATAATAACTAAAATAGTCATATAAAATTAAGTGATAAATAACTATAAATAAATGACCGCACCAAAATTAAAGAAAATGAGAGCATATTAGAGAGAGAAAATTAAATATATAGAAATCATTTAAGAGCAAATTACATTTTACATATTGATTAAAAAGGCAAAGTTAAATAATACATGAGAAATCTTGATAGTAGAATTCATATTAATTAGGCAAGCTAGATTTAGTTTCAATGGTGGTGGTTTGAAATAATTTACCTTGCACTTTTCTAAGAATTCATATTAAAAAGTCCAGCTCATGCATGACAGTTCTTATCTGACAGCAAGCTTCTATTTAGCATTCCAAAGTTCTCCATCAGGCCTTTACTTCATTCTAGGGTGCATGACAGTGGGCTGAGAAGGGTGGTGGACTTATAACTACATCATTATTTTTTTAACTTTCACACCAGCGTCGGTTATGTTCACTGCAGTTTTTTCAATGGTAGCTAACCTCTTGGCGATTTAAAAACCAGCCATTTTATACTGTGCCCAGGTATTTCTGCAATGCTTCTAATTACTTAGTTCATTGTTTTTGAAAGATGTAACTGTTAGATAATGTCCTAAAATAAATTCAAATCTATTTCCAGATTAGAAATAGATTTGAGAAAAATGTTTATAATTAAAAAAAAATCTTTAATCTTAATCCCCATGTTATTTTAAGTAAAACTTTAATTAAAAATACCTTCCCCAGATTAAAACAATAGTGTTTCCAACCCTTTAATTATTTTTAGACAATTAACAGTTGCATTGTTCCATCTTGGATTTTATAAAATATACATTTTAATAAAAAAAGTACTTTAAAAATAAAAAGTTTAATATGACGTATAATAAAATATTTACAAAAAGTGTTAAAAGAAATGGACATGAAAGCATCCAAATGAAAGTACAGCAGAATTGGATTATATTTTGACTAACAGAAAATACATATTTCAAGATTATAATGTTCTTAATAAATTTAGCACAGGAAGTGATCATCCATTAGGAAGATGTAAGAGACATGTTAATGTAAAACTAAAATGACAAAAATTATTAAGAAAAACAATATTTATAGTTGATATTCCTAATCTTCAGAAACATTCTAATGAATTAAAACTTACAAATCGGTTTCAAGTATTAGTAGATTTTGAACATGATTCAGATTTGAATGAAATTAATATGAAAATAACTGATACACTTTTAAAAACTGTAACAAAAATTTCTGGTGAGAAAAAGCAGCAATTGACTAATAAAATTTCTACTGAGAGTAGAAAATTTATGGAAAAAAGGAATATAAAGATGTACAAAAATGATGTATTAAAAAGAATTGAATATCTTGAATTTTGTAAAATGGTGTGGAAAAAAAGTGAATATGATATAAAAAAGTATAACTGTGAATTAGCAAGGAAAGCTGTAGAAGAGAATAGAAGTCTCAAGAGTGTAAACAACATTTTGGTATTGGTAGGAAATTTATATCTGCAATAGGAAAAAAAGATGAAATTATTACTAAAAAGAGAGATGACATCATGAAATGGGTAGAAGACTTTTATCAAGAATTATATAGTAATAAAGAACAAGTACCTCCTATATCTATTACATCTTCTGAATAGCCCAGAATTTTAAATGAAGAAGTGAAACATGCAATTAAATGTATGAAAAAAGGAGAGGATCCAGGTAATTATGGAATTATAATTGATATATTAAAAGAAGCAGGTGAAGAAATATAATTTTTTTTAGCAAAGTTATATACCAAATGTCTAAAAGATAAAGATGTACCATGTGATTGTAAGAATGCATTATTAATATTAATATTTAAAAAAGGTCATAAAGATATTAGAAATTACAGACCTATCAGCCTTTTATCAGTTTTATACAAAATTTTTACCAAAATAATTACAACTCATCCACAGAGAACATTGGATTTCCACAAACCAAGAGAACAAACTGGATTTAAAAGTGGTTTTTGTACAGTAGATCATATTAGGACAAATGAAAATGAGTTGCCATTATGCTTTGGATCTATAGATTATGAAAAGGCATTTGATTCCATATACATTTCTTCAGTGATTAAAGCTTTGGATCATCAAGATATATATCCAGGATATTGTCATATTTTAAAGAATATTTATAAACATGCAACAGCAAGAATTAGATTACATAATGATACTAGGAAAGGCAACATTGAGAAGGGTGTAAGACAGGGTGACTCCATATCTCAAAAACTTTTTATAGCAGTGCTGCAAGAACTATTTTGTGGATTAAAATGGGAAACTAAAAGAGTGAAAGTAAATGGAGATTATTTAAGTCATTTAGATTTTTCATGTGATGTAGTTGTTTTTGCAAATAATGCCTTAAAGCTGCAGGAAATGTTGCAGGAGTTATCAGATGAAAGTAGGAAAGTTAGAGTAAAGATAAATGTTAAAAAGACTAAAGTAATGTTTAATGGATTTTCTCAAAATATGAAAATAAAGATTGATTATGAGTTAGAAGAAGTTAAAGTTACAAATACCTCGGTCAGATTATTAATTCAGATGGAAACATAATGAATGAAATTAATCATAGAATTATACTTAGTTGGAGTGCTTTTGATAGAAATAACTTAATACTAAAAGTAAATATGCCCATGTGTTTGAAAAGGACGGTTTTTAATAGATGTGTTTTACCTGTTCTTACTTATGAATCTGAGACTTGGACACTTAATAGAAAAGCAATACAGAGACTACAGATCACTCAAAGAAGTATGGAGAGTTGCATATTGGGAATAATGAGAAGTGATCAAAAATGCAATATATGTGTAAGAGGACAAATGTGTTACTGACCTCATTGAAATAATTAAAAACCTGAAGTTGGGCTGGACATATTGCTAGAAAAGATGATAATAGATGAACAATTGAAATCTTAAACTGGATTTCAAGAGATTGTAAAAGACACAGAAAGAGACAACATGTGAGATGGATGGAAGAAATAAGAAAGTGGGCAGGGGTGATGTGGAGAAGAGAAGCTAAAGATCAGAGAAGATGGATTGAACTTGGAGAGACCTTCATCCTGTAGTGGATTGATGGTTGATATATATATATATATATATATATATATATATATATATATATATATATATATATATATATATATATATATATATATATATATATATACAGTCTTTTGGACAAGGACTACTGACCCTGATTGCCTCATTAATTATATACAGAATTTGTAGAATTATATATTTAATAATATAAATATGTTATATTGGCAATTAAATGGAAAAATAATACAAAGAAGAACGTATGTATTATACTTGTCTTTAACTCTATTCCCATTATCTTCACAAATATAATCTCACAGGCTTGGAAATCCGGCGCATATGTGCCTTATGATCATCTCAGTTTTTTCTGATATTATTAATAAATGTATTTAACATAAGTGAATATAAAAAAAACTATATTAATCCCTCTATTTGTAAGGAAGTTTATTTTATTATGTAAATTAGCTATATAAGTTTAACATGAGAGAAATATGTTTTAAAAAAATTACATAATGAGCTTTGACAGACAATGCAAAACATGCTCATAATATAAAAACCAATAGCATTACATTCAACTAGAACGGGTATTTTATTGTGTAATATATAACTACCATGGACCAAGATGCTTATATCGAAAGTGTGGAGTAGCAATTTTAAATACTAATGGCCACTAGTAATCATTGTTAATTACCAACACATTCTTAAGTAGTATAAAGTTTCATTTCATAGTTTTTTATCACTGTTTCGTATAATAAAGATAACTTTAAGGAAATAAAGTTATAATACTTACTTTAATTATTGTTATCAATAATTTCTAAAAAATTTATTTTTGATCAAAAATAGTATCATTTATATATATATATTTACAAACTCATTAATCCATGCGTTTCACGTGTTTTTTTTAAACAATAATATTATTAATGGCTCAAAGAAATTTCTAAATAAGAATTTCGTCTTAAGACTTTTAAATTCTTTTAACTCACACTCTTTATTAAATCAATATATAAAACTATTTCTTAAATTATTAAAGGTGACGTTTTAATAATATTTCGTTTTTTTTTTTTTATTTCTTGTAATTGTCGCATATCCCCATATATTTATATAATCCTATTTTCTTTCTTATTTTTAAATCTTTGTAGTAATAATTTTCGTTGTTGCTACTTTGATATTTTTAACTTCTTTCATTATATATTGTTTTTCAGAGTTTTTAGACTTCTTAATGAATTTTAGACTTTATAGATCGCATATGTTTTATAGTTACCTTTAAAAAGATGTTTATATATAATACAAAAAAATATAATATGCTTTATTACAAAAAGAGGGTGCTAGAGTCCTTTTTATCAATGACATGATGAACTTTAGTTATAGACATGCTTCCTTTAGTCACATAATGCTATGATTATGATGAATCTAATCTGTATTGAAAGCACTCAGCTTTAAATAAATTTTCTTCATTACAAATTCAAACTTGTTTTGTTATTAAAATGTTTTAACAACAGGGTAAAAAAAAATTATTCTAAAAAAACAGATATTGAAATTCATGTTAGACAATAACATTAATTTTTGTATTGAATAATTCATATAGATAAAAGTCTTTTTTTTTATTATTGTTGACCAATTCGCTAAAACAAAATATAAATTAATCTAGAAGACAAAAGTTGCTGACGCTCCTTAAAATTATTTTTAGCTGAAAATTAAATCCACCAATAACTATGTTATTAGACTAATAATTTTTAGATGATTGCTCTGAAACTTAATGAAGGCACATAGAAGAGATAGCAATATGCCTTAAAATGTAGATTATGAAGTTAGAATACAGTCAAAGCATATAAGAAAAGAATTGTTTAACCTAGTAGTTTAAATCATTAAGAAATAGGTTCAATATCATTTATGTGTATATATTAATGTAAAGTAATACTCATATAGAGTTTGAATATAAAATATTTAATAATATTATTGTAATGAGTATTCATAGCCAGTCTGCTGATAACAGTACTTTGTTGCTGCTTTGAATACTATTGCTTTTTTTGGTTCATTACATATTCATTTTTTGTAATGAACCAGACTCTTTTATTTGTCATTTGCAATCGTTTCTCTGTTCACACATAACTCTAACAGCTCTCGGATCACAGCTATGGCCGCTGTGACCATGATCTCTCTCATGATTGAGAAAGATGGATGAATTAAAAGTTTCAAGCTTAATCTTAAATTTCTTATACATTGATGAGTGTTGAATCTCTCTGGTTCTAATATTTGCCATAGTTTCACATTAGTATACATAAGGACAGTCCTTTTATCTGCAGCTTATAGCATAGATCACATTGGGCTGAACCAATGTTAAAATTTTGACCATTGTATTGTCAATGAAATTGTTTAAATTTATGGGAATTCTGAATCTGATGTCATATTTATCCGAGCATATGTGCTATTTTATTAGCCGTACGTCATATATATGATAGAGCAATCCAGCGTTTATCATTTTTGCCATCACCGGTTTTATTAATAATTTTGCTTCTGAATTGCTTTATTTATTTTTGTATGTGCATTCTATAATAATCGGCTTTAATTAAGCCAGCCAAGTAATGTTCAATATTTTAACTTCTATCAGCTTATTATTTGTGTATACAGTATATGTATGTGCAAAAACAATATTTAATGCAAACTATTTTTAAATAAAATAAAATGTTGAAATACATTCAAATTATATTCACTCAATATTAAAAGTCAATGAATTTAAATATATTTCATTTTTGTTACTAAATATTTAAATGACAGAATATTAAAAGTATGTTTCTTCTGATTTTTATTGATTAACATTCGATTATCTAACCAAGTGAATTTGAAAAGGGACAGACAAACATTTTAACAGATTTAATAAAACATCCATTTAATGAATATATATATTCATAGAAATCGGTCCACACTTAGACAATTCCAATATCATTAATAATCAACTAAAATCATACATAGACAATTATGACATTACAATTTAAATATTAACAAAAAGTAATTTATAATCATTTACCAGAAGACGTATACAAGTAATAAATCCACTGGAAGTCACTAAATAATCCTCGATCTCTTTTAACAATTTCAAGAGACTCTGTTTTGATTACTTCAGAGAAGGATCTCTTCAGATTCCTGCACTGACTTGTCACTAGTGAAATTATTACAGAAATAACAAAACAGTTCTTTGCGAATAAAAAGCAAAGGAGTGATACATAAAAAGAGCGGGAATCTCTGATTTGCTCTCCTATTATTTATTTTTAAATATTATTTCATTCTATGAGCTAATTTTACCATGAGGAATGTGAAGCACAGGAGAAGATTAATTAATTACAGTTAAAAAGGTTTTAATTAAATTCCTCTCTAACTATAAAACATTTCTCCACAATTACACTGAAATAGGACTTACATTATAGATAATATATTATTTTCTTTTTTTTAATTTCTGTCAATAGTTTTATTTAAATAAGATAGTCTTTTAAATATGTGGATGGATTTATTTGTTTTTGTGGTTTCGGGGAATATTTCAATACTGCATCATTATATTTTTAATGTTGATATCTGCTATCATATTTTCTTGGTCATTTACCTTTCCATTCTCTTTGTCACCTACTTCTATGATTAAATTGCTTTTCGTTGGTATCATATTGTTTTTTTATTATTGCTTTCAATTTATGACGTTTGGGGTTTCTGGTCTCTGACACATCCCCCCCCCCCACTTTTGTGATTACAGAATGGCTAACACTGTTTCTACTGGAGTTTAGGTTATCCTAGAATGGGTTGTGACTAGTTATGATTTTAAAATTATGGCTTATAAGTATTGATGGAATTTTGAGTTCCAAAGCCTGTAGCCAAAGTCTCTTTATGAAGTTGACTATAATGCATCTCTGCATCAGACAATGATCATGATATTTGTACTACGGCCTTTTTCCTTTGTATATGTGTGAATTAAGAGGGCTCTGAATCAAACTCCAAAATTTAATGTGCTATTACACTCAGATTGTTATGTAATACATTAGCAATTTATCAGATGCTAATAAGAATTTGTTTTAGGGAAACCATTTTTCTGAGTACTTGACCATTTCTTTTTGATTTTTCATCAGTAGGTTGTACAATGGCTAGGCCCTTTTTTTTCCTTTAAGGAAAACATTGAAGAGATATTAATGCAACATCTGAGTTGCTTTCAATTTCCATATTAAAACATTGCCCTTCCATTAATACTTGGAAACTAAGAAGTTTGGGTTTATTGTCATTAAGATTTTGATTTTAAGGTTGCCTTTGCTTTTCACTCTGTTTTAGGTTTACCACATAATGTTGCTAAATGGCATTTTATCTTGCAGTTTGTATAAACTTCTTATTATGAAAACGATTACAAGTTTTGTGGATTAGTTTACTGCAGCAATATCAGCTAAATTTACCATTGTTAAAAAAACTATAAAAATGTGTTAAATAAGTAGTCCATTTTAATGGAGATGTAGCTTGTAAATTGATGGGAAATTGTGATATTTTAAAATAATGTACCAGTTATATTTTTTCGAAAATGTTAAAGTAAAAGCTTCTTGAGCAGTGATATATTCTATATGAAAAACTTTGATTTTCCTAAATTTCCTGAGGAGTATTATGAAGAAAAATTTAAAAGTAAACAATTTCCTTAAATTGTAGAGTACAGTGTCAAATTTCAACTACATAAATTTCAATTACAATTTTTTTTATAACGTGTGCTATAAAGTAAGAAAATGAAATGATTTAATACTACATAATCTGAAGCTTCACTATAAGAATAAAAAATGGATATAGTTGAGAAAATTTACTAGAAAGTATAATTATATAGTCATATACAAATAAACATTTAATCAATCGAATTATTCATAACTCGAAATAATAATCAACTAGTTTGTATGCAATTTAATATCATCAAATCGATTTTCATTCACAAATTGAACCTTCCCAAGATTCCATTTTTAAAATTAATTCATGTGACAATAAATGTTCTTCAGCTTTATAAACTCTCTAATGGTCTTCTTAGAAATGAACCCATAAAAAAATAAAAATATTTTTACGCATTTACACATATGCATACATCCATTATACATTTCTTTATTCATTTTTTTCTTTCTTATACCTACTATCTATTATCAAATAAATAATTGCCCAATTAAAATATATATATATGTATACATATATATAATAAATTAAGTTTAAATTTAAATTTTACTGCATTTTGATATATATATATATGAAAAACAAAATCAAGTTAAAAACTTGTTAACGCTTGTATTTATGTCAACAGATGGCATTCTACCAAAAACACCGTCAAGCATATTTCGTTTACATAAACGTCAGAGAATGCATTCACTATCTCTAACTTTAATTCCACTTTCAGATCATGATTTCAAGCTATTTGCTATCGTCAGTGAAAGACAGAAATAAGAACTAGATCTAAACACAAACTCTGAGCATTTATGAAACAGTTTCTATTCAGCTTGCAAGCGTGAATTTTTTAGACACGTTAATGTCTTCGAACTCAGCATAGCAAGCTAGATAGCTACATGGGTCTGATATCAGTTCAGCATTACCACATAGTAGAAGCCTCTGCAATATATATCATTGTAAGAAAGACCTCAAAGGTACATTTATGAAAAACAAAATCAAGTTAAAAACTTGTTAACGCTTGTATTTATGTCAACAGATGGCATTCTACCAAAAACACCGTCAAGCGTATTTTGTTTACATAAATGTCAGAGAAGGCATTCACTATCTCTAACTTTAATTCCACTTTCAGATCATGATTTCAAGCTATTTGCTATCGTCAGTGAAAGACAGGAATAAGAACTAGATCTAAACACAAACTCTGAGCGTTTATGAAACAGTTTCTATTCAGCTTGAAAGTGTGAATTTTTTAGACACGTTAATGTCTTTGAACTCAGCATAGCAAGCTAGATAGCTACATGGGTCTGATATAAGTTCAGCATCACCACATAGTAGAAGACTCTGCAATATATATCATTGCAAGAAAGACCTCAACGGTACATTTATGAAAAACAAAATCAAGTTAACAAGCGTTAACATGTTTTTAACTTGATTTTGTTTTTCATAAATGTACCTTTGAGGTCTTTCTTGCAATGATATATATTGCAGAGACTTCTACTATGTGGTGATGCTGAACTGATATCAGACCCATGTAGCTATCTAGCTTGCTATGCTGAGTACGAAGACATTAACGTGTCTAAAAAATTCACGCTTGTAAGCTGAATAGAAACTGTTTCATAAACACTCAGAGTTTGTGTTTAGATCTATTTCTTATTCCTGTCTTTCACTGACGATAGCAAATAGCTTGAAATCATGATCTGAAAGTGGAATTAAAGTTAGAGATAGTGAATGCATTCTCTGACATTTATGTAAACGAAATACGCTTGATGGTGTTTTTGGTAGAACGCCATCTGTTGACATAAATACAAGCGTTAACAAGTTTTTAACTTGATTTTGTTTTTCATAAATGTACCTTTGAGGTCTTTCTTGCAATGATATATATTGCAGAGGCTTCTACTATGTGGTGATGCTGAACAGATATCAGACCCATGTAGCTATCTAGCTTGCTATGCTGAGTTCGAAGACATTAATGTGTCTAAAAAATTCACGCTTGCAAGCTGAATAGAAACTGTTTCATAAATGCTCAGAGTTTGTGTTTAGATCTAGTTCTTATTCCTGTCTTTCACTGACGATAGAAAATAGCTTGAAATCATGATCTGAAAGTGGAATTAAAGTTAGAGATAGTGAATGCATTCTCTGACGTTTATGTAAACGAAATACACTTGACGGTGTTTTTGGTAGAACGCCATCTGTTGACATATATATATATTCCCTCCCAATTTATCAAACTTTTGACCATATTAATATATGTATACATCCATTATGCATTCTCTTCTGTATTTTTTCTTTATTTTATAATTACTAACTATCTTCCAACAAACAATTCCTTTCCCATATTATCAATACATATGCATATATACATAACTATACATTCTTACATATTATAGCTTCCAAATAGTTAGCAGTAACCATTTCCTTTCCAATTTTATCGAAGCATTGACGTTATTAATGCATTTATCTATGTTTTTTTGTATATATATAATGTGTCACAATATTTTTTTCTTTAAAACATTTACTATACTTTATTATCTTTATATTTTTCTCACAATTTATTATATGCATTGTTTCTAAATAATGACTATATGGTCCAGACTTAGTATCTTTTCATTTTATTGCTCCATTATATTCTTTAGCTCTTTCATTATTACATAATTGGAAGCTGTAATATGTAAGAATGTATAAATATGTATATATGAATATGTATTGATAGTTTAAGACAGGAATTGTTTGTTGGTTGATAGATAGCAGTTATAAAGTAAAAAAAAAATATGAGTAAGAAAATGAATAATGGATGCATATATATTGATAAGGTCAATGATTTGATAAAATTGGGAGGAAAATTATCTATGATAGAAAGTAAAAAACAGTAATTATATGAATGTATATGTATTGATAATATAAGAGTGGTGAAGTTTATTTGATGATAGTCCTGCCTTCAGCTGTATCAATTCATGGAAGCTATTCTGCCAACTCTATGATCAGCTAAAACCAACTGCTGCCTTTCATCAAGTTGTGGCAAAATATTGTAACCAGCTTTCAGCTAACCGTTCTTACCAAAATTGTCATCTAGACTGGCTGATATTTTTATCAGCTCTTTTTATAAAATCATCTGAGGTGTTATAACAACACCTTGATTCAAAACAGAATTTTATTTTTATCTTTCTAATCCCTTGGAATCTATATACATGTTTTTACTAAGGGGATTTTTAATAGATAAAAAATTTGTTTAATTAATAAAAAATTTCCAAAATAAGTATGGTGTTTTTACATTTCAAAATCATAATAATAATAATAATAATAATAATAATAATAATAATAATAATAATAATAATAATAATAATAATAATAATAATAATAATAATAATAATAATAATAATAATAATAATAATAATAATAATAATAATAATAATAATAATAATAATAATAATAATAATAATAATAATAATAATAATAATAATAATAATAATAATAATAATAATAATAATAATAATAATAATAATAATAATAATAATAATAATAATAATAATAATAATATTTATTCAGACCTTTTAAAAGTTTAATTTATAAAACAATATTTTAAATCATAGTTATTATTTATTTATTTCTATTTCAGTAAATGTAGAAAATATCTACTATAATTTTTGTCTGTGTTTATTTCTATTTTTCCTTTACTTTATATATATATATATGCACACACACTATATTATTATTGGTGTATATTATAACCCAACCGGTAACATTATATATATGTGTGTGTGTGTTTAATATCATTTCCATCATGTAAATTTCTTTTAAATTAATAATTTAAAAATAAGCATAAATGGCTGTATAGATTCATAAGATTATGTTAGTTTAAGGTGTGTCAATTTTGGGTTAATTGTTTCATAGTTAAATTGAGGCTGGTTGATACATGTACAGATGTTTTATGTCAATGTAATTTTAGTAGGTGCATTGTATACTCATTCTTTTGTACCGTGTTAGCATAAGGACATTATACCCATGTGAATATATGACCCAAAAGTGTAGCCATCATGTTGTCAATGATCATAGACATATTCCCTATACCATTTATGTTTTTATTCTTTGGTTGGGACATTAAGTCGGAAAAGACCACTATCCCTTTTTCAGAGCATCACTTATATATATATATATATATATATAATTTTTTTTGTATCACCAATTGGGTAGTGGATCATTCCTGTCTGTTGGTGAAATTTATTAATGATCATGGGAAAAATACTCATTGCTTCTCACTATGATTCTATATTTTACAAATCACATCATGCTACAGATGTAAATTCCTGTTAGCATGATTGTGTTATGCTAATAATCTCATTTTGCATTGGTCACATCATTTGTTTAAATGCAAGATTTTAGCCTAAAAGGGATTGGGTTGGTTATATGGGTAATTTATGTAGCATATTCACACTTAGTAAAGTATTAAAATTTTATTAAATCAATTAAATGCATCCATCTGTGCATATAATTCAAATAAAATATATTCACTAGTTAATTTAATTATTAAATATTTTCCTTTTAATGTGTGTGTTATAATAAAATGGTTTGTTTAATTAAATTTTGGCAGTAACTTATTTTATATATTTTATTATTAATATATAAAATTAAGAATTAGAGATTTTAATATTCAGAGTGATATTTTAAGCTCAGCTTCTCCCTGAGCTAGTGACTGGGGCTTTTGGTTTGATAAAAGAGTAATCTCTCCCATGCATATCGGCTTACTATATAAATTTTACAGGTTCAATTGGCATGGTAGTGCTTTGTACAGCAGATTAGGTTAGGGATGTTCCATCGACCATTATAATATATATTATTTGATAAGCTTTAAGATATTGTGTTATAAATTCTAAGTTGAACAATAGTGTAATGCAATTTGAAATAGGTAATTTGGAGATGACCTGATGTCAAGTTAAGTAGCTAGAAAACAGAGTATGAAAATAAAACTATGATTTTACTATTTTATTTTTTTTATTAATGAAATATATTTAAAAATAGGCAGCTACATCGATCTAACAGGAAATGAAGATCTTAGTGTAGCTGCTTGAAAATAATACATATGCTATAATATCCTAACATCAATTAAATTAAAATTTCGAATACCAAAATGGAGTCTATTGTTCGAAATTATATGAGTTTTAAATCAAGTACAGTGTTATAAACTATATCAAATTTAGCAGAAAGTGTTATAAAATAATAACAATTTATAGATTTTTGTAATAACTAGCTTATTTTCTGATCATGAGTGGAGGAGTTTTAGTATTATTTAAATCTCATCAGAAAAAGAATGCTGATTCTGATAATAGTTAAAGCAAAATATGGGAAAATTTATTTTATATATATATAACTCAATTTATGATTTCAAATACTTATATAATATTATTTTGAGATGCAAATGGAGTAAAAGAAAATGTGCTATGGTGTGATCGCTTTCTTCCCTAAACTGATTGTATAAAACTTACATTTTCTACTTTATCATTATTCCCAAGAAGATGCCTATTGTCCAAGAAAAAGAGTACACAGGAGTATTAAGAGATGGGTCTATTGATGATTGATGTGCTTTCATTTTTGAAAGATGTCAGGAGATATTACTGTATGATCAATTCTTTGTCAGAAAAGTGACATGAAGGCTTAACCTCCTTATTGGAGATTTACATGCCTAAATATCATGAACTATTTCCAGGATGATTCAATGAACTTTATTACAACCATTAATTTTCAGCAAGTCACTAATATTGTAATATTTTCTTTAATTTTTCTTTTATTTGTTGTTTTATTTTCATACTCAGAAGTGGAACTTCACAGTTTATGTTGTGAAAGATTTCACTTTAGTGTTAGTAGACAAAAAGGGTGGATGGTTAACTTAGTTTTCTTTTTATTGTTGTAAATAAAATCTAGATCAGCCTATCAAATTTCTAGCTGCTTAACATCAGGTTAGCTATATATATATATAATGAGGTAAGATTTTCATCTATTTTTCTCAAATTAAGTTACAATACTTAGTAGATTACAGAATTCATGTTACATGTTATATATTGTTGATTAACAATTGTTTCGTGTTATTTCAGTGTGAATGACTAATTAAGTTAACCTTGCTGCTCCCTTTGCATACATGTATATGAGAAAGGTTCACATACCGGGTAATGTTTAATTCCAACATTTAAATTTATTACTTTAAAATTTAGAATTATTTGTGTGTATCTTATTGATAAAGATCACAGTTAACATTATTTGAAATATACATTTATAAGATATACACACATACATTACTATACCTTTATTAAGTTATTTTTAATTAATCATTGAAATATGAATTTCTAAAATATTTGCACATAGACATATCCATGTAATATTATACTTTTTATTAAGTTCTTTTAGTTAATATACACTAACTTGGGGGGGGGGGTAGCTTAAAGTAGGAAAAATATACTACTATGAAACATAGTAGATGAAACAATATGATAGATAAAAAATACCATTTCACTCACACCTCTTTCAGATTCCATTAGGCCTCAGTATTTGAGCTCAGGGAGAATATCATTTTTGGCTCTCTTCAAGGGTGAATTTAATTAAAATAACAACTCAATTTTAATGATCTAAGACACATCCAACACCACTATGGGGTTAGGTGCTATGATGCTCTGTATGAATGTGCCTGTGGGCTTAAACAATTAAATGAATGAGTGGATGTATGGATGAGTTTGGTAAACCAAAGACCAAATTAATTTTTAAAACAAAACGTATTAACAATTTTATTATTAACAGATAAAATATATAAAAATATTTTTTACGTAACAAAAAGCATGTTTAGATGTGTCTCAAGTGCATCTCTACCATGTTGAAAAACAAAATATTCATTAAACCACCCCATTTCCAATGGTAAATATGCATACAGACACTCCTTATATACATATTAATAATCCTATCTAAGATACACAAATAAAAATGCAGTAAACAAGAAAAAAAAGATTATTTCCTTATGAAGAAGAAGACCACAAAATTCAGTAACTATTTACAAAGTTTCAGTTCACGATACCATTAGTTTTATGATCTGCTTTCTACTGGAAATTCTTGCCTAGAGTCCCCCCTTAGTTAATAGAAAAGAGACATTCACACAAGTGCATTACTCTAAAACACTGAAGAATTGAATAAAACAATTGTTAGTTGAACATAACAAATAAACGAACACCTCAATTGTGTCTTGTTTTAGTGATTGCAAATTAATATGGAGAAGTAAAAAAAAATTCTTACCTTCAACCATATTACATGATGAAGCAATTATTAAGTTGCTATGGAGGGCATGAATCTAAATTTTATTTACCAAGAAAATAAAAATAGACCTCTCTTAATTTTGTAAACTTTCACCTCCACATTTTTTACTCCTACTGTAATGAACTTTCCCGATTGCAAAACACATTAAAGATCTCAAATGTTGAAATAATAAGAACAGAATTCTACAAAAAAATTAAAAAAAAAATTACATATCATGATAACCTCCATCTTGTTCAAAACTCCTAAATTAATGTTTATAATTGAAATGTCAAAGTCTTTATGAATGCAATCCATTCTGATGATTCTTCTGTTTTCTGAATTCTCCGATAATACTTGGACAAGATTGCTTCCATTTCTTTTGACATCCAGATTAGGCATTTTGAGACATTACTTATTGATGTGATGTACTGTGACTTCTCCTTATACGAAGTCAGGAATCTTTCAGCAACTATGTCCAGAAAAGCCTGTTAGCAACTTTACCTTCTCTTTCCATTCCCCACCCTAAGTTTTCCCATATCCTGTTCCATCCCATTTCCACAATGTAATCTTTGTCAACTCCATGGCCTTCATATCTAAATACCCTTTATATTTCCCCAAACCCAGCATAAAAAACAATAACCCACTTTCTGTATAATTACTTTGGTTTATATTTATTGTTTTATAACTTCATAATTTGTACCCCTTCTGCTTTCAAGCATTTATATTGAATTAACAGATGCCTAATATTTTCTATGCTTTCCTTACACAACTTGCAGATGAAATCACTCATATTTTTTCATTTACATGTATATTCCCTTGTTGCTAAAGATCCCATTCAAGCCTTAAACAGTAAACTACTTTCCTTGCTATTATCATAAATTAACTCACACACAATGTTCCATTTATTTCTCTATATATTTAAACTCTTTTTACTCTACATGCTAATTTTCCATCTCTCCAACTTCCTATTTGTTACTAATGCATTTATTCTTCCATCCCATTCCTTACCACTATAACACTCAAAAACCCTTCTAACACAATCATTCCACCTTTTGTACAAGTATATTGCTATAAATTCTTTATCCAAATCTTTTGCATACCACATTACATTTCTCACTCATCTTGTTACCTGCCCTTTACTCATAACCCTATTAAATACTATTTTGGCTACTCTTTTATTATCCATAAACTGCAATCTACTGAACATTTTCATTTTGCTATTTGCATCTCTGATATAAAAACTTGACCATACTATTTCTCTTTCAATTGTCTCCTTTGCTGTCCACACATATTTGTCTAATTTTTTATGTTGTAGTTCTGATGAAGACTGCTAGTACAGTCGAAACTGTAAAATATATAAATAAAGTTATTCGCTTAAAGTGTTGAAGGAGTATTGATGAATTTATAGTGCAATAAATCATGCCTTCCTACTTTTCTTCTTTTTCATAAGTAATCTAATAGCCCTTTACTAACATATAATGTTACTGCCACTCCCTTGCATATAATTCTAGGTACATCATATTTATTATATGAAAACACTGTTAATTTTTTATTAATTCCTTTTTTTTTCTTTGCTTCATTTAGCAATTTTTTCTCCCATTCATCCAAGCAATTTTTCCAATTGCTAAAGATGATTTCCAAATAACTATATATATTCACCACACTTAACATTATACCCCCCAATAAAAAATTCATCATCTTTCTCTTTCCTCAGTATTAACCATCATTATATTTGATTTTTATTCACTAAATTTAATCCCCATCTCCTTACCTACCCTTGCACATGTCCTCAGCATATCATCCATATCTTCTCTTCTTTCTGGACACACAAAGACATCATGCACAAATAAAACACCCAACAAAGTATATACACCCTTCTCACATATTAATGATATCTCTATCCCTCTTCTTAGTCTTTCTATTGCACCCTCTGTTTCATTCAAATACAACAAAAACAAAATAGGTGAAACAGAAGAACCTTGCCATAGTCCCACCCCATTTTTAACTTTAACTGGTTCTATATCCCCTAATTGATATGTATAGTAATTATTTTCATTTTATTTCTTAATAATATTCACTAAAGCTTCATCCATTCCCAAATTTTTTAAACTTACCCATAATCTATTTTTATTTACTTTATCATATACCTTCTCTATATTTATAAAACTCATATATAACTGTCTACCTGAATTTTTACTCATATCTATAAATTGTCTAACTACAAATATCTCCTATATGCCTACCTGATCTCAAACCTCCTTGCATTCCCCCCACTATATTATTTTCTTTTATTCATTTTGTAACCAACCCTTCCAGACACCATATAAAGAAAACTTTATAAATGAGATATTTTATATAGCACAATGTTTTTGAATTGTAATAAACTAATAATCAGCTTTGTGCATTAGCTTAAAAAGCTGATTATTAGTTTAAAATTTTTTTATATAAAACTAATGTTACCGCTATTAGTCTATAATTGTTTAACTTTCTATGATCCTTACCATTTTCTTTAAATAGTAATCTTACTCTTGTATTACTCCAACTACTCAGAAAAACTCTATTGTGCCATGTTATTAAAACAGGATAATAACTTTACTTTTGCCCTATATCCTAAATTCATTTACCATTTTTGCTGACCATCCATCTAAACCTCTTGCCTTTCCACTTTTCAGTTTTTACTCTGCCTTATTCAGTTCATTTTCTGTCAACCTAATATTCCCATTACTATATATTTCCATGTTTTTTATCACTCTATCCTTCACATATAACATCTTTTGTATATTAAACAATCCAAAACAAAGCAAAACTCTCCATATAGTAGTGCCATCTTGTGCTAACAAGAGCAATCAATGGATGCCAGAAGGCTTGTGCATAAAATCCCTATCTAGTGCCTACTCATCCAATATCCCCAGACTAGTTTCTGGCTTGTGGCCTTCATCAGTGAGGAGCCTTGGATCTGAGAGTACTGCACCTAGATCTTAGGATCTAATGCAACCCTCCAGCACCCACCTTTTAACTCTATTTAACTACAAAACTATGAGAATGAAATTGAAAACACTATTAATATTTTCAATCCAAGCTCAATAGCTTATATAGTCATATGGGTCTGAACTCAATTCAGTACCCATACATTTTGGTGTCTTTGGCTCTTTAACAACCATAGCCACCACTATCCTATTAGGCAGGATTGGTGTTAAACCACTAAACATCACATGATCACTTTCTCATACTAGCACAATAATTGTTATTAAACAATCCAAAACAAAGCAAAACTCTCCATATAGTAGTGCCATCTTGTGCTAACAAGAGCAATCAATGGATGCCAGAAGGCTTGTGCATTGTGCTAGTATGAGAAAGTGATCATGTGATCTTTTGTATATCCATTGCATATCTATTTAAGATTCTCTCTCATTCTTTTCTAGAGCTAAACTCTATTCTATCATCTATAGTAATACTATCTCTCTCTCCTACATTCTTCCTTTTAACGTAATTCCAACTTTTTTACTCCTATCTCTTCCACTTTTATTAATATCCTTTAACAATTTACTATTAAATTTTATTCTCTCTATATAATTATGTATTTTAGCCAAGTACTTCTTTTCTAAGTACTTTTGCCATTTAGCATTAATATCTTTTTCACTTTCTTTGTTCTTAATAGCACACTTATATTCTTTGCATGTTTTTCCCTCTCTTTTACACTTTTATTAACTCTCATTTTTTATTACTTTTATTCTTCTGAATATTTTCATTTAAAATTCTATTTGCCATTTTTTCTATTTCATGACAGCAGTCCTTATACTCATCCCCAACCACCTCTTCCATGGTTTCTTCAACTTGTATTTTATACTCTTCCAAGTTATTCTTATCATTCACTCTCCATCCAAGTCTTTCACTATTGTTTCTACTTTTATTTCTATTCTCTATCACATTACTAACAATATCTATTACAAAGAAGTTATGATCACTATTACATACTCTCTCTTCATTATCAGACACTTTAATTTTCCATATTTTATTCATTTCCTCTTTCTCTACTAATACTCAATCTATTGTGTGAAATATATGGAGATGAGCTATAGCATCATGTCTTCTGGCTGCTAACATAGTCCCTGTTCCTATGACATGTTTGTTTAACAAGCATTCATAGTCCACTAACTAACGGTTTGTACAAATGAAAATCTTATTTCATTATTTCTTAGTGTGTGCATGCTATATATAGAACATTTCTTTTTTTGTGTAGTTTTCTGTCTTGGATTGTTGCTGTTAAATTAACTAACTACTAAAGCTTTTTTTCAGTTGTTGATAATATACTTGTTATCTTGTCAATAAATAAGTTTTTTTTACAAAAAAAACTTCAGCACTTTGAAATCATATGCCAAATGGATATTATTTTCAAACACATCATCCATTTTATTCCAGTTCGAAAAAATAGTCTGTGTTTTTTTAAAGAAACACAGATTCGAATTGCTGCTTGTCTTTTTCATGTTCAAGTTCATTATCACCATAGATGCCCATTGTTATGTGTTAAGTGACCTATGAAATGTAGATATTATGGAACAAGTTATATAATCAATTTATGTAATAGAACCCTGTTGTCACTTTCCAACACTTAGTTGCTAAGACATTTACTCGATGCAAGGTCATCACCACATCAACAAATTCAGTCTGTTTTTGAGATGTCTACAGATCAATAAACAGGTCACATTTGGTATGTATGTGTATATATATATGAGTCTTTTTTAAGATAGTTTCTTATTAGAAAAGGGTATTGATTTTATTTCAATTCTACTTGAGTTTGGCACTTATTACATGAAGTCCATGTGTGTGTGCATTTATATGTTTGTTTGCCTATTTAATTAAATATTAATTATTCAACTCATTAATTTAACTCATGCTCTTCTTTTCTTTTTGTTTAGCCTTCTATAGTGAACATATAAGGGTGGGTTTGTCATGTACTGTAAGCTATCCTTAATATATATATATATATATATATATATATATATATATATATATATAAGGATAGCTATATATATATATATATATATATATATATATATATTGTACCCATTTGATTAGGGCCAAATAGATTCACTGAGTCAATTTTTAAAAAAAAATTAAATTAAGGACACATTTTGAATGGTATAACTACTATATAATGTTGGTAATGTTTTAAAATGCTTTGTTAAAGTAAAATGAGAGTAGTAAATACATAAAAAGTATATTAATTTGTTAAAATAATAAAGTAAACTAAATGGTATGATTTTTGTATGATTGGGAAAACTGGCCATAGTAAAATAATATATTAAAAGTCTTCATAAACATGTGCTTAAAAGCTAATCTTAAAATAATGACTTCAAATTAAAGAAACTGGTGTATTTTAAAATAAAAATTATATTTAATATTTGTGTTATAAATTATTTATTTAAAATATAATATTTTGTGATAGACAAATGTGTTTAATTCAATAGTATCAAAATTTTTATTTCAAATTCTATTATTACATTACTATTTTTTAAAATATAATATATTTTATAATTAGAAATTTATTTCTGTTTTCAGACAATAATTAAAAAATTGTTACATTTTGTCTGATTAAGTCATGTGACACAAATACACATATTTGTGTGCTTACAAGATTTTTAGATAAAGTTTCAAAATTACTTTAGAATTGTTAAAAAAATTGAAGCATTTGTTTATGATAAAATAAAAAGTAAATGTAGAAATATTTAATTTGGTAATTTTAATAAGTGCAGTTAGTAAAGTTAAATTTTAAAAATAGATAAATTGAAAATAAATATTAGATAAATTACTAAAATATTTTTAAAATGTTATTTTAAAGTGTTTAATTTGTTTAAATAAAAGTATAAAATTAATTTAGAATTAAATAATATAATATTTAATGAGTCATGATTTTTATTTGAAATTTAATTGTGTAAGATAGTACTGATATATAAATTAGATCACAAGATGAAATCTAAATAGCCAATCAAATTATCAGTTTATTTTACTATAAAAGTAGATGTTCTCATGTTTCTGTGTGCTTTAAATAACTGAAATAGGTGCTTAATAACTAAATATCTCTCTTAGTAATTTGTTTTTTTTAATATCAAAGTATTGCCTAGTTTACTACTTGAAATTTTTGTTTTAAAAAATAGGATTGAAAGGACTATAAATTTACTAAGCTAAAACTATGCATTGTTAAATTTTCTAAAGTTCCCTACTAATTATTCTATTAAAATTTGAGCCAGCTTCACAGTAGCTATGGATTTAATACCAGAAATAAGTATATATTCAAGAAAATTAAGGATGAAGGTACAGATACCAAGTAAAAGTATAATTTTAAAAATATTATTAGAAAAGAATATATCATAATTTATTTTTATATTTTGGACATTAACAAAGAAATTAAACAGATATATTCTTTGAAAATTTTGTATTTTAAATGCATTATATTGTACATATTTGAAGAGCAAACGTTATATGGTAAAAATTTTAATTTTTAATATTTTAAAAATATATCCTTTAAAAAAGTTGCAGTAAATATTTTAAAAGAGATATTGTTTTAAAAGCATATTATAAACTTATCTTGAAGTGGTGATAAAGATATAAACACCAATAGTACTGCAAATATATTTTTATATGTCAAGTTATTTTTGAAAAAAAGACTGTAAATGATTTTAATATTTTAAAAACTAATTTTAAAATTATTTGTCAAAAAGGAAAATAATGGGTAATTAAAAATAAAATTATCCTGACTAAAATATAACTTTATAATGATTTTTATTTAAACTACAATAAAATATTTTATTTTAATGAAATATAAAGTGTGTATTTTCTGTACAAATATGTAGATCTATATAGCCATCACTGATGCATCGGAAGCTCATGTAGGATCCTAGTTAATGGGAAAACTCTGGAGATTATTTTTAAACTTTCCCAGTGATATCACAATTTAATAATTATTGTTCTGAAAGCTATAGACAATTGACTATAATTTTTATGAATTTTCATAAAAGGATTAATGATTATTCTACAAATATTTTTGGATACAAAAGTCGACTTCACTTCATTTTTTTCTTAATTTATGAGTTTTTCACACTGTTGAGAAAAAAGTTTTTTTGTTCTCAAGTGTTAGCCAGTGGTTGTCTTAGCAACTGCACTGAGGAAGAGAAAAGTTTTTGTTCTAAAGCATTGGACAGTAGTTGTTTTAACAAACATTTTGGAAGAAGAAAAACTTCTATGAAGGCCTTCTAATAAAGAAATATTAGAAGAAAAGAACTTTTGAACTTACATTAAAGCAGGTTGTTTTTGTAAATATAATTTAGTTATCATTTGCTTACTAATAATAGTATTAAGTTTTTATTATTGTTATGCAGAAAAATTACATATAAAATATCTATTAATCTAACAATAATTATTGTAATGAATATTTAATTCTTTGTAAAGTTTTTTTATAAATATTTTTCTAAGTATGTTAGTGTCTTTCTGAGTAAATGTTATTAGTATTTAATGTTTCTTTTATGAAATATGGGACCAGAAAACATTGAAGAGTGACCGACAAGATTTAGTGTCACTGTGGGTAAATTTGTAAAATATATTAATTTTTACATTATGGATATCTTATTTTTCTTTACATTGCTTGGAATATTTTTATAGTATTACCTTATCATATGAATGTATGAATATGTGATGCATGCATTAAATGCTCATAAAACTTTATTATTATTCTAGAAATATGAGCTAGATTTTGTTTTGGAAAAAAATATGCATATTTTTCTTTTGTATTACTAATGTAATATAATTTAAAATACATATAATTTTCATATAATTCTTTAGTGGAGGAACCCTATTATTTTAGAAATATTTTTAATATTGGCTTAATACATTAAAACAAAATCATTTGTATTTTATTGCTGAGATTTGAAAGTGAATAAACCTTTTCTTGTTACAGTAGTTTTAGATTATTGAAGTCATATGTGAATCTTGTTTATTGTTTAGAGTAATGTTAGATATTTTTGCTATGTAGATTGATAAATCTATTAGAAAATTTTAAAGTGATAGTGACCTTGGGATTATGAAAAGAAACCAATGGGATGCTTATATGTAGAATTTATGGGGAATAGAAAGTAACTTATTTTATTATTTTAGTAGTTTATGCAGGTAGAGATAACGTAGCCCTGTGACTTGTATATATTTTCCATGGGCAGTGTCTTTGTAGTATTAAGTATTTTAATGTTCATATGACCTGAATAAATAGACTGGACATTATTTTTATAGTGGAGATCATTAGACAGAGAAGTCATGCCACTTCGTATGCACTGTTGCCATGTAGATTATCCTATATATTTATACTATTGAGTCTATACTCTAGTTAGTTCTTCATGCCTACGCATATTGCTATCTTAATTTCAAAAGTTGTTGCATTGTACAGAACTGTATTTATGAAGAAAAATAATTAATAATTTTAGAATTATAGAATCGTTATTTTGAAAGATGAGATAGGTTTTTCTTACTTTGATTTATGTAGAATTCAGATACAAATGAGATTGAAAGTAAATGCAAACTATAAGAATAAAGAATCATAAATATTTCTGTCTTTTATTAAACTATGTTTTACAAAAATATAAGAGATAATAAATTATTCACAAGATTTTAAAATAATTTGTGATATTTTGACTATACATGGTAATGCATATTTTTAAAGAATATAACATCCAGAAAAAGTAACATGAAATAGAATGAGTACTTATATTTTGTGAATATTATTTTATGTTTTAGAACACACATAAAACATACACATAGTGATATTTTATTAGAGTAGTGCCAAGCAAGGTATATAAAAGTATGTCAATAATATGATTTTATTCAAATCAATTTATTTATTTAACGAACCAAGATAAATGTTTCAAATAACATGAACACTATCATAGTAGAAGTTTGATTAATTTATTATAAATTTATGAACGTATATTAAAAATAAATGTTACTGTAGTAGTTTATATTTTCATATTTTTGTGTGTGCTTACGAAAAACATGTTTAAAACATGTTGATTAATGGATATTATATTCAATTATAAGTATACTCGTAATTAGTATTATTAATATTGTAAATAAATGTGCAAAAGTTTATAAGTCGGAGTAAAGGCTTATTTACTTGTTGATTTTTATTTTATTTTTTAATGAGGAGGTATGTAATTTATCCAAAATGTAATTGTAAATATTGTATATATATATATTTTTTAAAAGTCTATAATAATAAATTTTGTTAAATTTGTTTTTATAAAATTTTGTGTTGTACTGATTATTCACTATTACAAATACATGATCGTGAGATACCAAAAAAATATAATATTTGCACAGTATGAATAAAATTATTTACTTAAGAAATCACAGTGCTTCAGAATATAATATATTTGAGAAATTTCTTTTGCATTAATATTATTATTATTATTATTATGGTCATAATTAATTATATAATTTATTGCATAGAATTATAACGTTATTTGTTGCCACATATTCTCAGATTATCAGATTATACCATCCATTCTATTTAAGATGCCACATGAGAACGAAGAGATTATATTATATTACTTATTGTTATTATTATTATTGATAGTTACCATAACATCGAACAGTAGATAAGATTGATAATTATACATTGAAGATTATTATTATTATTATTATTATTATTATTATTATTATTATTATTATTATTATTATTATTATTATTATTATTATTATTATTATTATTATTATTATTATTATTATTATTATTATTATTATTATTATTATTATTATTATTATTATTATTATTATTATTATTATTATTATTATTATTATTATTATTATTATTATTAGTAGTAGTAGTAGTAGTAGTAGTAGTAGTAGTAGTAGTAGTAGTAATAGTTAGGTGTAGTTGAGGGTGATGCAAAATTCCTTATCATACCTGATGACAGAAAATTATAAATTGATTCGAGTTAGTTTAAGGAACCTGAGATTATTATAGTTATATTATTTTAATAAAGAGATTAGGATTTATTTAGTAGCATTATATCAAATTGATTATTATTTTAAAGTCGTAAAATGCTCTGAATTTATTATTATTTGAAATAATAGGGGGGATAGTATTCTTATGCCATTGAGAAGGTATCCAGTGGGATATTGGCTCAATAAAATTCTTTACTGCTTGTACTTCACTTCATTGTCTCATGATTTATTAATATTTTATTTATTTAATTTTATAAAACTGAACCATTTATTATTTCTTAATCAGTTAGAGCTAGTTTAATATTGGATATTATCATAGGATATCTATATTATTGATTATATATATTTTAGCCAAGCATAACCATTTTATCTGAGCACGTCTTATGTTTCTATTATTATATTTCCAGTTAGTGAGGGTACAATATATATATATATATATAATGGCCCCCCCCCCCCCCCCCCCCCCCCCCCCCCCCCCCCCCCCCTTATATATATATATATTATTCAATGTCTGTATTTTTTTCAAAGCAATATATGTAATTATACATTTGTATATTTGTAAATACAGTAATAAAATAATTAAAAAATTTACTCACTTAGGAGTGTGTTCAATTATCCTAATAATCTTTGTCAAGTAAAACTTTGAAAGGCTAACCTTCCCACAATTCCATGTTTTTAACATTTGCTGCTTGCCTGTTAATTAAGTCATGTTTATATTTGTATATTAGCATAGCTTCCTTTATTTTTATTTTATTGTTATTTTTTTCAATTTGTAATATTTTTACATTAGTAAAATTGAACTCAAAACCATAAATACATGACTTATTTGGGTTGTAAAAACAGATGCTGAAATATCATTATCTACTATACAATTTTGTTTCAATTTCTGAACGCATTTTAATAATAGTAAGTGCTTTTTAGTTTTTTTCTATGCACATCTTGATTCACCTATATATCCACTGCCACACCTACATATCCATTTATAAATCACACAATTTTTATTTATAAATGAGGTTTTATCTTTGGAGTTATTTATTAATTTGCTTAATGTAGGTGTGTAAAATGCAATATCACATATACCTTTATAAATTTTCTTTATAAAATTTACTTAATCATTTGAAATATATGGTATTGATATCCATATTTTTTATTAGCAGGAAAATCAATATTATTGTTAACATTTTTATTCTTATATTTTGTATTAAACTCTCTAATAACATTATATATATGCTTATAATTGTAGCCAACATTTAACAATTCATTTGAATATATTTCAATATTTTTGCCTTTATCTGATGACTATTTGCTATGACTATTATTTTAAAATAAGGACTTCAAACCTGCCATTTTGTGTGACATTGGCACTTTTGATTTAGATGGAATATAACCTTTTTTTACTATTGGCTTAATGGTCATACAGTAATCCAGCATACATTGATTTCTAGTTATTTTAAGATCAAGAAACTGAATGCACATTAAATTTTCATCTGCTTTTATCCATTTTAGGTCTTTTAAACCATTTAATTCTTTAAATAACTCATTAATTATATTTGGTTTGCCACATACAAAAACATCAACATATCAATAATATACAGTAATATTTTTTTGATATTTCTTTTTCAAATATTTTCTTCATATGTAGAAATTAAAAAAAATACATATTTGAGCAACAGTAGGTAAACCCATTTGCCAGCCATTACACATTTTATAAAAATCCTTCTTAAAATCTGCATAAATATTTTTATCAATAAAGTTTAATGTTTTAGTTATAAATTTTATTATTTTCACAACATTTTTAAAACTTAATGTATTAGAAATAATTTCAATAAATGCCAATCGATCCATACATTTCACTAATATCTAGACCACATATTATGCCATTAACATCAATCTTAACATTACAGATCCATAAAATCTATTTCAATTTAAAATTTTCTTTAATCCCAATGTCTTTTATAATTCTGTCAAGTGTTAAATCTATTTTTATTATATCTATTGTAACAGTCAGAATCATCTATCTTGCTAACACACTGCAGAATTCAAATCCCAGACACAAAACTGAACATTCTAGGAGGGGTTGCCTTCTAGATATACTAAGTTCGAATCTAAAGCCCAAATTTCACAGCACCATCTACGTGACAACACATCTGATGCCCTACTAGTATGACCTTTGACCGGTGCCTGGTGGTCAGAGAGAAACAAAAGGCTCTATACTAAAAGAAGTTTGGGTGGCTAATTAACATCTATGTATTTACAAAAGAAATGCAGAAAATATATATATAGACAGAGACAGTGATAGGAATCAAATAAAATAAGAGATCAAATTTAGTTTTAAATAATTTCACACAATTTATTTATATAAATTATATATATAATGCCACTGTCTGCTTATATGAGACAGGGACGCGTATTAAATAATTGTTGGCATTATATTTCAATAAATGACAAAAGGTTTTAAAGCAAAGTGATATATTCTATTCCTCGGGCTAATAGCATTATGATGATGTGCTTGAAAAGATAGGAACATGTGCGAGGTGCTTTGAGTAATTATACAAGTTTAAGAAAATATTTGAAATTAAGTATTATAAAATATTTATTGATTTCGAGAATAGCACAGACAAAAGCTTACTAAGCAACAAAATGGGAATGTGATCAACGCATTTATTTGAGAATAATAATAATAAAGTTGCATTGGGAGGTCAGTATTGCTGATAATGAATTTATTAAAGTTGGAGGGTGTGACATGTTTAAGTCACGGATGCTTTGTAAAATAAATATAAAATAAAACAATATCGAATATCCGGAATGATTACGGAGGGCGTCTCACTGCTAACCCATAGAAAAGTATATTGATGAACAGCCGAAACTTAGCGACTGGGTGACGATTGCATTTAATTCCCAGGGGTGTCACTTGGGGACATCCTCTGCCTGGAAACCACAAACGAACGGACTTTGGCCATGTAAAGAATCCTTAGAAAAGTAAAACAAAGCGGTCTCAACAACCAATTCATGTACCAGCAATACGAGACTAGTATATATAAAACATCTAAATGGGTTTTACTTGGGTTAAGAGAAATGCCCAATCAAATTCCCAAAAATTCATTTAAAAGGGTCCGCACATTCTCGACGTCAATGATGAACTTTGTAATTAAAGTAGAACATGGTAATTAAAATAAGAAAATGCATGCTTGTGGGTTTGAAAAGTAACAATAGATTTATATATGCAATCATGCATTTGGGGACACATTTAAATCATTGACCTCGCACATACTCTCATAGTAGATTAAAATCAATAACATGTAGATTTTAAACTATGTGATTATATTATATAGTAAAGAAAAGAATCGCCCTCGAATGAGTGATTTGCAAGATAATAAAAATTGGAAATTATTTAGAAATTTAAAATATGCCTTTATATAGCGGCGTCTTAGTTTCAACAAAAAGAATAATTCACTCGGTCAAAGACGATTCTGACACATTATCATAATAAAATAACAGAAAGCTTAATAAATAGAAAATATTAACCCAAGGATAGAGAGCAAAATGTTGAGTAAACATGTTAAAGAAATACATAATGAAGTTATGTGAAATATAAGAAAAACATTTTTAAATAGCTATAGCATGTTAGTTATCACAAGAGCTCTTGGGTTAATTTAGGGTTACCTCTGGAGAAGCATTTTAGGTAGATTGATGGTCGGCAGGTTTTTATATAATTTAACAGTAAAATCTGGAAATGTTCATATTTTTTGCAGCAGCAGCAATTCCGGGGTTCCTTATGTGATAACTTCCGATGGTGTACAGCAGCATATGACCATTTCTGAGAGAAATAGCCTTCTTGCACTCTACTCTGTCATGTCAAGATTTAAAAATTACTACAATAATTTTGGTTAGACACATTAGACCTCAGAATGATTTCTCTTAGAAACATTAGAAGAATGGAGAACAAAAGAAAAACCTCCTTTTTATAGTAGAATTTAACAACAGAACTGCCCTGGAGCATTACAAAAATATATCAGACTTATCAGCTGTAATCATCTGAATGTCTAAAGGAATTCAACATTAATTAATTTCTTTTGTTACTTTCCCTGTCGACATTCGAATTACAAACTAGATTTAATTAAAAATTACTTTTACTAATTAAAGAAAACCATAAGTGGACATCTGCTGTTTTTAGATAAACTTATAGAACATTAACTAATTAAACTATTGTCCCTGATTTATTTAAACAGAAATATTTGGAATAACTTTTATTAAATTAAAGAAAATGATTTTACTTTTTAAATTGCAATATTTGAATCTATTTACTAAACGAATATTTACTAAATGAATTTTATTTTAAATCAAAATATATTACGACAGTAATATATTTGTAAATAGATTCAAACAAATTAACTTTAACAATTTATAATTTTGATATGTTTTAAAATGCATATCATAGTGTGTGTGCAATTATGACTTATATAACCTACTTTTTAATAAATCAAAATTATATGAACATATACGTAATCTATAATCTTTTATTTATTTGGGAATGAGTTATATATATAATACGAGCATTGTACTTGTGGTTTAAAATTAGGCGGGATTTTCGGTATATAAGTGTATTGCAGACACACTACGATAGATTGGAGTTCAAACTAAAGTATGATGGTAGGAAGTAAGTGAGAAAAGGTGAAACAAAGATCTGTAAAGCAGACCTTACTGTTTCACTATCTTCTTCTCTAGCTATGCAGTATTTACATCATCTTTAATGGCATCATTGGTTTAAAATTGGGTTCCCTCCTTTAAACATTCTCAAGAAGCTAAAATTTTCTCTGAATCATTTGAAGCTTATATTATTTTTATATTTTAATTTATCTAATGTATCTACTACTTTTATATTATTATCCCTGATTTTTTATCAAGCTTTATTTTTCATTAGTTCTAATTTATCTGTTCTTATCATTAACTGAAATCTTTTGATTTGATTCCCATTTCACCCATAATAGATTCAGTCATTTGTACAGCATTGTTGTATCCTACATTATTTTGTTTGGTATCTTCCTTTATGCTAACTTCATCTATTAACCCACTTTATTTATTCTCTACTTTATTAATATTTACTTGCCACTTTTCCATTGTATCTACTAATGAATTTTGGATTTCTCAATATATCCTTTTAATTGCATTTACAAATTGTTGCTGCTTTATTAATCATACTTGTTGATCTTGCTCTATTTTATTTTCAATTTTATTGAAATCATTTTGGATTTTTTACATTTTATTGTTCATTTGTAATAATATTTTTATTATTTAACTCATATAATTTGTTTTTATTTCTGAACTTTTTACTTTTGCTATTTACTTTTTGAGCTTATAGGTCTAATTCTACTATTTTTTTTATATTTTCATAATAATTTTATTAACATTAGTCAAAAACGAGGATAAAATCTATCTCTTTCCATCAGTCATAATTGCTTTATCTAGGATGTTGATACATTTTTAAAAGATTTTGCTTCTTTCCTGTCATTTTTTAAAAAAAATATATATCATTTATTACTTGTTAATTCAATAATTTTCTTAAGCTCGATTAAATTTTCCCAAATATAAAGTTGCCTCTTGACAAGATCCCTCATATCATTTTTTTTTCATAATATATTACTATTCCTTACCCTGAATTTTTATTATTCATTCATTCCAAATAGATCATATATCAAACTCACAAATGGGGAAATTATCAATGGTGTTTTTTGAAAAGATTCTCTTTAAAATTTTTTGATAGCTAGTGTAACATATTCCCCTAAACAATTTACTCATTAATAAATACAATAATTATTTCACCCTTAATAATTATATGATATATAAATATCTAATGAATCAAGAATTAAGACTCTACTATAGATACTAAATTAATAGGCTCAGATGCACATCATTTGACACCTATTAGATTTTATACATAGTCTCTAGTTCAAATATAAAACAACAAATATACTCCTCTATGTTACTAATTACACTATTTGACTCTACAAGCTAAAAATGCATTAACTCAACAGAGAATCTTTTTAAAAACATAAAGTAGTGAACAGTAGTTAATATATTTAAAATTCTATATTATCCATTGGGTCATGACATTTATTTACCTCTGTTTATTAGACTTTTCAAGAGAAAAATCTATTGCAGCAGGTTTTTTTTATCAAGCAATAAAAAAATTAATCTACAATATTAAACATATTATATAACAATTACTGATAGGTATGCTCTAAAATAGGATTAAATATCTTGTTCCTTAAAGATTAATGCCACATAAGCCTTGTATCTCAGAAATATAAACTTAATATATCCTATGTAGTGTTTCAAGTATATGTAATGAGAGGAACAGAAGTCTTGGCACATATAAAACACATTTTGATTTATGTACAAAAAGTAAAATTTCTAATCTCTTAATCAGAAAATATTTATTTATCTTAACTTGCAACCATTTCTAATTTACTGCAAATCATGATATTAACCCAGTGCATACTTGTACTAAATGTCATTACCCTCATTACATTAGTCTTTATGACAAGCAGTCCAAAGCTTCAGATCATAAAAAAACATTTGGGATATTATGTTGCAACTGTTAGAGAATGCGCAACTCATCATTTTCAAAATCTGAGTTCAAATTCAAGCCAAGAAAACTTGATAATTTACTAATTTTGGCTCAGAATTTCTTTTAGCTAGGTTATTATGAACCAGAAAATAAAACAAAAAAAGAAAAATAAACTCAAACCTTCATAACTCAAAGGATTTAACTTTCCTTATCTAGAAAATAAAACAGGAAATAAAAAACTGTCAAACCTTTATTAACTGATAAACAGTAACTAGAGTCAGTGGTGTCCATTTCTCTGTTTTTATGAGGCCTTTTTCTTGATCGATACTATTTTAGCATTATTTACTTTTTTACTGATATACCTGTATATTAAAACTGATATAATATAAAACAGATTTTGAATATATTTATTGAACTAAATTTTATTACACTACAATGAATTATACATAAACACCATAACACATATCCTTCAAAATGCTATTTAAGTTACAGCATTCATATAAATTTTAATCTTCTATTAATTCACTTGCATATTCATCCTCATCTTTACTGAAGATACCAAACTCCTAAAAAAAATAAACATGAAATAATAAGTATATATCTACAATTAACAATTATTAAAACTAAAACAGCTTTACTAGTTTTTTTTTTTTTGTAAAATTAATAACTAATAAAACAAAATTTATATTTATTGCAAAGCTTCCACTCTTTTGAATTTTCTCTCCATTTCTTGTTTCTCTCATTATATGTGACTCCATTTCTCTTTATATATATATATATATATATATATATATATATATATATATATATATATATATATATATATATATATATATATATATATATATATATATATATATATATTTTACAATGGACAGCATTACAGACAAGTTTTTGTACTCCTATGGGCTCACCTATCTCAGGAGTAATAGCTGATTTATTCATGGAATATATGAAACTCGTGCTTTAGAATCATCATCTTTAAAACCTCTCATTTGGCTCAGATACATAGATGACACTTTTGTCATATGGCAACATGGAAAAAATACATTGATGATTTTTTCTTACATTTAAATAATATGCATCCTCATATTAAATTTACAATGGAGACAGAGTCTGATGGAAAACTCCTTTTCTTGATGTTCTAGTCACCAGAACACCAAATAGTTTATCTTTTTCTATTTACAGAAAGGATACACACACAGACAGATATTTACATTTCCATTCTCATCATCACCCAACTCAGATAGTTTCTGTAGCCAAAACTCTTTAAATAGAGCAATTAACCTTTCAGATGACACAATCTGAAAGAAGAAATAAATCATATTAATAGTGTTTTATTAGCAAATAGTTATAATTACAAATTTATAAAAAAACCTTATTTCAAGCCCAAAATAGACAAAATAGGAAACAAAAAGATGATAAGTCAGCTATTAGGATTTGTGTTCCATATGTAAAAGGAACTACAGACAGTATCGGACGTATATTAAAACGCTATAATATAGATACAGCATTTTCTGCTCATCAAAAGATCAGCAATATAATAACCAAGCCTAAGGATTCAATCCCTCTTGAATCTCATGGTGTCTATCAAATCTCATGTAAAAATTGTAAAGCTTCTTACATAGGTATGAGTAATCGTCGATCAGTGTTAGGAGAGATGAGCATGCTAATGCAGTTAAACAACACTCATCATCATCAGCACTCTCACTCCATACTATAGATTCAGGTCATAAAATAGATTTTTCTAGTACCAGGATCATATCCAGATGTGATAATCTCTACCAATGCAAAATCAGAGAAGCCATTGAGATACTTAAAAGGCCAGATTGTATCAATAAGCGAGATGATACGTGCAAACTTCCTCCTATTTGGAAAGATTTCTTTAAAAAACATTCTTAAATTTAACATTTTTGCTATTGGTGGGATTTTTAATGTTTTATTCAAACCAGTGATTGTAGCGCCTCTACAACCGTCTTTCTACCTTTTTATAACTCTGTGGTGGCTTGTGTGATCAAGTCGAAACGCAGTAAATTGATATTAAAAGTTTTTAACACGGATGAACCCGAAAATATGTATTTTATATATTTAACCCGTGCAAATCTTCGTTTTAACATTACTAACCTCTACGGGGAGGAAATTTTCAAACAGCTTCGTATATTTGAAAGAACATGGAGTAAGAAATGTAAGTTACTTTGTAATTTATCTTTTTTGTTAGCATGCAAAAATCACAACGTTATACCCACTTGCTGTAAAATTGTGTTTCACAAGAACAATTATAATGTTAGTAAAATTCTAAGGAAAACCAGCAATATTATTTTAAACTCATTTATTAAAGAAACTCGGAAAAATTTAGACAAAATTGATAAAGTATTGCTACATTTACGTTTATTCCTTAGTAATAAAATACATCCTTTACTGTGGACTAGTTTTGATCGTATTGCAAGTTTTCGATCATTTAAAGATTCGGAATTGATCGGAAGAGCAAAAGAAAAAATTGCAAATGCTAATTAGAACACAATCCCCAAACATTATGTATCCAAATCAAAAAACCGTTTACAATTTATCTAAGAAAGCCCTCTCTACAGATGAAATTTCGGTTTTAGAAAAAGGTTTCAATTTTGCTTTAACACCTTCCCGGATACCTTTTGAGAAAATTGTCTGTAATGTTGAATCAGCTCTTGATAAAATTGATTCTACATCGGCTGATTTAGCTAGAGCTGAGATTTGTAATATTTTAAAAAAGCTAAGCTTCCTAAAAATAATTTTTCAAAGAAAGAAAGACAAGCATTAAATAATATAAAATCGGACAAATCAATTGTTGTACTTCCAGCTGATAAAGGTAATGCCACAGTTGTAATGGATCGTGACATTTACCATAATAAAATTTTAGATCTGCTTAGTGATAAAACTTATAAACTATCAAAAAGAGATCATACTACATATTTGGAAAAAAACAACAAAAGCTATTATTAATAAATCACCTATTGAAACAGAGATAAAAATAAAATAATCCCTCGTGAAAAATCTTGTGTCTGTCCAAAATTTTATGGACTTCCAAAAATTCACAAACCAGATACCCCTCTTCGTCCAATAGTAAGTGCAATAGGTTCTCCAACTCATATTTTAGCTAGATACTTATCGGATTTCATTAAACCTACAATCCCATCTATTAAATCATATATTAAAAACTCTCTTCATTTTATTTCTGTTTTAAAAAGTTTAAAAATTAATGCTAGTGACATTCTGGTCAGTTTTGATGTCGTGTCTTTATTTACAAACATTCCAATTGATGAAGCTTTAAATATAATCTCACAACGTTGCAATTTACCAGACCATATTATTGCTTTGATTAAACATTGTCTCTTAAATACATATTTTGTATACAATGGACAGCATTACAGACAATCGAAGAGCACACGTATGGAACACCATCCTCATAGCTGACTTATCATCTTTTTATTCATGGAATATATAGAAACTCGTGCTTTAGAATCATCATCTTTAAAACCTCTCATTTGGCTCAGATACATAGATGACACTTTTGTCATATGGCAACATGGAAAAAATACATTAGATGATTTTTTCTTACATTTAAATAATATGCATCCTCATATTAAATTTACAATGGAGACAGAGTCTGATGGAAAACTCCCTTTTCTTGATGTTCTAGTCACCAGAACACCAAATAGTTTATCTTTTTCTATTTACAGAAAGGATACACACACAGACAGATATTTACATTTCCATTCTCATCATCACCCAACTCAGATAGTTTCTGTAGCCAAAACTCTTTAAATAGAGCAATTAACCTTTCAGATGACACACATCTGAAAGAAGAAATAAATCATATTAATAGTGTTTTATTAGCAAATAGTTATAATTACAAATTTATAAAAAAAGCCTTATTTCAAGCCCAAAATAGACAAAATAGGAAACAAAAAGAGATCGGAAGAGCTATTAGGATTTGTGTTCCATATGTAAAAGGAACTACAGACAGTATCGGACGTATATTAAAACGCTATAATATAGATACAGCATTTTCTGCTCATCAAAAGATCAGCAATATAATAACCAAGCCTAAGGATTCAATCCCTCTTGAATCTCATGGTGTCTATCAAATCTCATGTAAAAATTGTAAGCTTCTTACAGGTATGAGTAATCGTCGCATCAGTGTTAGGAGAGATGAGCATGCTAATGCAGTTAAACAACACTCATCATCATCAGCACTCTCACTCCATACTATAGATTCAGGTCATAAAATAGATTTTCAGTACCAGGATCATATCCAGATGTGATAATCTCTACCAATGCAAAATCAGAGAAGCCATTGAGATACTTAAAAGGCCAGATTGTATCAATAAGCGAGATGATACGTGCAAACTTCCTCCTATTTGGAAAGATTTCTTTAAAAAACATTCTTAAATTTAACATTTTTGCTATTGGTGGGATTTTTAATGTTTTATTCAAACCAGTGATTGTAGCGCCTCTACAACCGCTTTCTACCTTTTTATAACTCTGTGGATGGCTTGTGTGATCAAGTCGAAACGTCAGTAAATTGATTTAAAAGTTTTTAACACGGATGAACCCGCAAAATATGTATTTTATATATATATATATATATATATATATATATATATATATATATATATATATATAATATATATATATATATATATATATATATCACAAATACTTCTATGTTATACTTAAATATATCTATGAAAATGTTCTATAGACAGGAAAAATATAGAAATATATATCTAAATATTTTTTATAATTATGATATACAATGAAATTATAATTTTTGATATTCCCATTGTGTTATTTTTATCATAAATTGGCTCTGTGGAAAATAAAAATAATATCTATAGTAAGATTAGTGGAATAAATTTTCAAAACGTTTCAATAATACCTTCTCTGGGGAATTCAAGGTTACACTTATGTTTTATTTTCTAAAATACATCAAATGCATATTTTTTCAGTGATATTTAGTGGCTTTCATGTAACTATACTTCAATCAGTTCTCTCACCTTCAGAAAATTTAGTGGTACTTGAAATGATTAGACATTATTTTATTATTACTTCATTTGCTTGTCTGTACAAATATATGTATATATGTGAATGTTTTATTAAATATCTGAGCACATTGAAATATTCTTTTTCCAACATTTCATGTATATTTTATTCAATATTTAAGCACATTTAGATACTTTTTGATACTACTTACTTATCTGGACTTGATAGCTTGATGACATTGTTGCCAGTCAAAAACAGTACAATGCAATGGTACTGGGGCATGATTTTTAAAATACGGTGATAGGGTGATTTTTTTGGCTTTATTTGTATGATGCAAATTCTATTTAGCACCACGATTTTTAAAATATGGTGACTTTTTTTGGTTATACGGTGATTTTTTTGGCTTTATTTGTATTACATAATTTCTATTTAGTGATTTTTAAAAACAACTTTTACTATTGATTAAATTTTTTTATCCTTTGATTTTTTTCTACTACGTCTTATTTTTTTTTATTTTTAGTTTTTTTTTTATCTTCCTACTAACAAATTACAATAATAAAAATAATACACAAACACATCTTTACTGCTGATATAGTAAAACTTTTATTTTTAAACCTCATTTTTATTACCTTTTTTAAAAATAAAAACTAACCAAAAATAAGTTTTGTTTCAGTGATGACAAAGTATTTCTCAACCCACTCCCTCTACCCTCCACTTTCATTTTCTTTTTTTTTTGTACTGATATATGTCATAGAATCACATCCTTTTGTTTTGGAAACATGTACAATCAAATAACTTCAGTTGTAGGACACTCACTGACATCAGCAACTGGCACAATTTGAAAATCTGCTTGCTATAGTGTGCCATTTTATTTGTCTTGTATATTTTCTTGTGAAAGTGTGACTTTTCACATGAGCTCAGCCAAATCATGTTTACCCTACCCTTTGACAATGTTTTGCACATTCCAAGTTGTATAGGGAAGGTGGGGATAGTGTGAAAATCTTTAGCGAATCAGACTGCATGATTTAAGTAGAAATAAAATTACTCTGCTATGGACATTTCAAAGACTGTGGCCATTTCAAATCCAGACACTGTCTGATGATATGGTAGCCAACTGTGAATTGTGCAAATTTTTATAAAGTGTTGCGAAGCACAAAACAGGCTGTAATATCCCTGTGCAATGCCATCAAGCAGCCAGAAATGGCTAAGATAAACAGAACTGTTTTCTTAGTCATAAGTCTAGGCTGCATAAATGGCATTTGTAGATATTCTTGGCTATCCAGAATGCCATCAAGTGGCCAAGTCTGGCTATGTAATTAGTAGCCTTTTATATTTTATTTCATGTATTATGTATTTAGTTAAATATATATGCATGTGATAGTCATTTCATTAGTTAATTAATCTGATCTTATTGCCTTACCCACATATATATTTCCCATAGACTCTATCTTTCACCCTGAGTGATCTAGCTAGTAACCAGACATTTATAAATTATCCCTCATTGTTTTTTTATCCCTTCAAGCATTCTTCCTATCAATGCATAGGTTTGGTGCTTGGAGTCAGAAAAGACTGACAGCCATAAATATTCTGGGTGGGAAATAATAATAAATATTTAGGCCATATTTCTTGGTAATAATAAAATTGTTATATTTGTTAATATATTAAATACATAATTCATAATCTGGCATTAGTTTAAAAAATAGTTCAGTAGTAATGAGAAAAGCCACAATCCATTACAATATATATATATATATATATATATATATATATGTGGCTTTATCTCATCTACCCTACAATATATATATATATATATATATATATTGTAGGGTAGAGTTCAAACCTTATGTTACAAACTCCAAAGTCATCAGAAGGAAAGAGGGAGAAATATTTTTTTCTCTCTCTCCACAACTGATTTATATTAGTGAAAGAGGACAATGTATATTTTTTGTTATAATAAGTATATTTCAGAATTAAGTATTAAGCATATATAAATACTTGCCGGTAGCTATAGAATCTAGAAATCATTTTTTAGGTCTACTTATTGACTTTTTATTCTACAATTCTTATCTAATGAATTTTAATTTTGTTTTATTTATTATTAATAGTATTTTTAATACTTTTTCATTACTAATTCTATGAATTTTTAGTACTTTATAATCTATATCTTTTTTTGATTGTTTATATTACTTTCAATAGACAAGTTTTACAGACATGGGGTAGATGTGTGTATTTGCATGTGTATGTACAAAGATTAAAATTTTAACATTTACAGATAGATATCAATATGTTTTTAAATAATTTCATATATTCTATGTAAAAAGGTTTTTTATATTTTATCTTATGTCCAATCCTTTTTATTTAAAGGTGCTAAAAAGAGAGAGATAGTCAATTTTAAAAAAGGTTGAGAAAGATTGTCAATTCTAAAGATTTCAATCATGTTAAAAACATGAGATAGAGGAAGTCAATTTTAAAATAACTTCAATGCTAGAAAAGTAGGAGTGAAAAAAAACTCATTAGTAACAGTTTAGGATTAACCTTTTCCTTGAAAGTTTTTTTTTAATTTTAATTGGCCCAGTGAATTAAAGTTTTACAACTTTTGATTGGTCAATTAAAAAACTCAGCTGCAAAAAATATATTTATCTTTTAATATTATTCATTTTAGTTTGGTTTGCAAAAAGTATATTAATAATTTGTCAGATTATGAAAGTGAGCAAAAGTTTTTTCAAAAAAAAATTCTATTTATAATTATAAAAATATTCAATAACTGAAATACAGGCTTATTATATACCTGCGTCTATAAATATATAATATATAGGGTATATGAGCACAGACATTCAGATGACCCTCACTCTTCACTCTATCTAATACCACTGATACACTCAAGCACATATATGCTTGAGTGTATCAGTGGTATTAGATAGAGTGGAGAGTGATGGGTCATCTGAAAGTCTGTACTCATATACCCTATATATTAAAAATATTCAATAGCATAAGACTTAAAAGAAAGTTTGGAGCAAATTAGAAAGTGCTGTGGACAACATTGATTTCTTTCTCAATTTATATTACTGTAAAAGTAAATATTTTTTTACTAAAATCTTACTATTTTACTGAAATAATTATATTTTCAGCATATTTTACCAAAATACATTATATGTAAATAAATGCCAGTAAAATACTCTAAATTATTCATTTCTGTTTGAAAATAAAATAAAGAGCTTGGGGCAATGAAAATTATAGACAGGTATCAAAATTGTTGTTAGAACTGGCTTTGTTTTCAGTTTACATTCTTGTAAAAGTATACAACTTTTTACTAAAATTTTACTATTTTTCTAAAATAATTATATTTTCAGCATATTTTATGAAAATAATTCATAATATGTATAAAAAATAATAAAAAAAAACATTCTAATATATTAATTTTCATTTTCAAAGTCAAAACAGAAGTTGGAATGGTGACAATTATTGAAAGACACTCTTCTATTGTCCAAAATGTGAACCAACCAATCAGCATCCAGGAAAGTCTGCCTTCTCTTATTATTGTAGCTTCTTATGTCAATATTATTGATTTTTCACTTGTAAAATAATTATAGAAAGGGCAACATCTTACAGTATATTTTAGGCTTTAAAATAAGCATAAAAATACTATCGTAGCTCAAAAATTTACAATTTTTGAGCCACTTCAAGCCATGAACCATACTGCCATGGATGTTTCTCAGGAAAAATTAAAAAAACTTTAGACCACTCAAAGAATAAAGTAAAGATGAAAAATATATTTGTATTGCAGCAACACTGATAATGCATTTTTATGGATAACCAAGTGTTTCAGTAGATAAGAGTGTGATGTCATAAAAAGCCAGCACATATATAGTCTGAAAGAAAGATTTAGAGAAGATTAATAAGTCTGATTGCTTCTTGGATCCAACAAATAATTATTTGTATATGTTTGAGGAGATTCTACTAATTATGGAGGTAGAATCATTTTGTTGAGGGTGCTTTTTGGCTACCAAAGAATTCTACATACACCTGAAGAGGTACAACTGAGAAGGAAATTAATAAAGAGCATCCTATGGCTGATCTCCAAACTAAAGACTACTCTGAACTTTTCTATTGCTTTATCTCTGCTGTTGCTGAATTCAAATAAAATTTGCACAAAGTAAAATGCGTAAAAATATATTAAAAGCAGAAAATATCCATTTGTCTATTAAAGTACCTATACCAAGAGCAGAAGAAAGAAGAAATGAAAAACCCATCACAATACTAAAAATGGTATCCTTAAAGAAATGCAGTCTGTACAATATCATCATTGCAGCAAAACAGAAAGAATTACAAGCATAAGCTTCAAACAGAACATTTCCAGTAAACCATTGTAATTCATATATCTACATGTGGCTGAATTCAATTTTTTAAGTTTGAATTAGCTGATTTTAAAATGAAATTTATTTTTACTTAAATAATCATTATATTGGAAATAGAAGAGGAGACTGGTAATATCAATTTTATTTTTATTTTCTCAATGATTCTTAACAATTTTTCTTTTAAATAAATCAATTTGTTTTTTTTTCTACAAAGTATTAAAATAAAAAGCAATTATTAGAAAAGGGTTTTTAAATAATGATGAATATTGACTTTATTGATATATTATGTGTTATTTGATTATCATTATATGTAACCAGTTGTATATGTATTTTTTTTATAAAATGCCTTTTTTATTATGTATCATATGTAAAGGGTAAACACATTTATTAATAATGATAAGTAACACACACCAAGTGATATATATACCTACGAGGATATGTGCTGAGTATGGATGTACTAATCTGTAGAGAAGTTTAGTATAACAGAACATAGATTTTAAAGTAATATGGAAATTGTGATAAATAACTAGGAACAGGTCTTTTTTAAAAAATATTCCTATCTTTATACTTTAACTAAATTTTCTCTATCTATTTCTCGATTATTTTTAAGATTATATGTATAGAATTTGTTATAGACAATATGCTGTTATATGCATGCATTGGATGTTTATTTATAAAATTAAAGTTTTCCATAATATGAGACTTCTATTCACCCACTATAGACATGAACATATACATATCGTGTTATATGAAATTAACGATTGAGTTTGAATGACATTAAGGGGAAAGGGGGGGGGGAGAACTTTTAGTTATTAATATTATTTGAATGTTAATTTTTATTATTATGTAATTTTTTCTACTTGTATATTGATGACTAACCAATATTTTTATTATTATTATTATTATTATTAAAAGAAGTTTATATATTTCTTCAAGTTAATTATGGTCTTGTAAAAATAGTTTGGTCATCATCATCACTGGTAGATTTCAATCATAAAACATAATTTAAGTATGTTACAATATAACATTATCACCGTCTCTTAGAGTTTTGCCTGTATGTAACAATATCTTAGTAAATAATTATAGATCAATAAAATATGATTTGTATTGTAAGTTGGGCATAAATCTGTGGCTGGAAGTATCATTGCCATCATTATCATCATCATTTTATTAATTAAGAAATAATCTAAATAAATATATTAAATGGCAGTACAAATGATTCTCACTTTGTTCGTTTGTTGTTTGTGAGCCATCATAAGAGATATGACTATCGTTAATGATCTCGAAAGATTTAATGAACTAGTAAAACTTAGAATATTATTAAATATGAGCTTAAAAGATTTATAATCCTTTCTAAAATACTATATCTAGTGTCAGGAAAAGTGAGAGTATTCATTTATAATTTATCTTTAAAGCACAGATGCATTGGCTTAATCACTAATATCACCAACACAGTATAAAAACATAGCGCTATATAAAATAATACCTCATTATATATGTTAAATCATGAAATATGAGCTCCTAAAAGGTTTTATAATGTTAAACTATTAAATGTGATGTATATGAGAATTTGTATAAGAATGTGTCTTAGAGTTTGCACAAAAATTTGTTACACAATTATGAAATAATGTTAATAATTTTTTATTAATGTAGGTGAGAACAATATACTATTATAATATGGAAATCCTACATATTGTTATAGCTAATGTACAAACTGAGATTCTGACTAATTATCATTATAAGTAGGTATACAATATGATTTTTGTCTATGTTAAGATGGCCTAGTGGCACCCAGATAGAGATATAAAGGAAAGAATGGAATTAAGAGTAAAACAGTTAGCTGCAGAGTGATTTGTCCAATTGGAGTATAAAACTGCTTACATGGTTATAGTTAATTGATCTAAAACAATTGATCCATTGCAAATGACTGCTCCAATGAGAATTGGTATAGAAATAGATTTTCTCTAGATTTTTCATTCCATTATAAATGTCTAGATTAGGTTATATATCATTTTTCTTTTCCATTAACAAGGGTGTCCCAACTGAAGGCATGAGATATACTATCTACCTGAGATTGACAGTAGACATAATAAAAATGAAATTGAGATGACTAGTCAACAAAATATTTTTTTTTTGGTATAGAAATATTTTGATATTGTGTTCTTATTTAGACTTTTATATAACAGTGTTTGCTATTGTTTTATTTGTTGATTAATGTTGGTAAATGTGTACAGCCATGAAACAGCTTAGTATTTCAGTTCTTAGTCACTGTTCATATCACAATTTTAAATAAGTGTTTAAACCAGCAATATGCTTTTTTTGTTAAACATTTTTCTTATTAATAAAGTATTACTGTGAAATAGGTACAAAAATTTTGATGATTATAAATTATAAAAATGGTAATTTTAATGTATATTTTGAGGGTTCATGTCATACAAAATCTATAAATTTGGAAATTGGATTATATATTTGATTGTTGGAATTTCCTTAGCTACACTTTCAGTTTTTGAGGGTGGATGGAATGTTTTTGTTATTGCCTTGATGACACAATGTGGTCATGCAACTCTTGACTGGTCAATCTCATTTACTGCTCCAACCCATTTATGAGTTGTTATTGTTTATCATGAAGCAGTTAATCTAGTCCTGCCATGATCTCAACCCCTAAGATTCCAAGAAATGGAGCAAGGCATAGTTATGTATTCCCAGCCTATAAGACTTGAAAGAAGCAGGGCATTACCAAGAATTTTGCATTATTTTATCAAGGGTTGTGGTAGCTTAGTGTTTAAATTGAAATAGCTCTTTTGGTGTTCATGATGCACTATGTACATAGAGAGCTGTGGCTGAATTATTTATCTGTCTCTGAATTGTGAGTTATTAGTCATTCTGTTGAACATCATGGTCTATCATATCTCTACAAAAATGGATGAATACATCATTTGAAGTCTGAACTCTATTGTGACTATATATGTGTGTATAAAATGCAAAATATTGTTGTATTGATAGTTAATCAAATGTATGTAAAAAATTGGAAGAAATGAGAAGCACGGTAATATAGGTGTAGGTCAGTCAGCAGAGGATGTTCTTATAAAGAAAAAATGGATGTGCATGTTCTTGGTGGTCATAGAACTCAAAAACAAAGTTAATTAAATAGATCATGGAGTTATACAATTAAATATTTTGCAAGTGACATTTAAAAATAAAAATTTACTATCATATATAATTTAACTGACAACCCTGTTCTAACCTTCCTACTCAATGCTTGTCAACAAAAATTAATTAACATAGATCTTCAAAATGTACATGGGTCACAGAATAGACTAGATGGAAATACTATGGCTGTCTAGTCACCATAACACCTGCAGATATTATTTAAACACTATCTACTAAATAAGAATTCAAATACGAATTAATTATATATGTTTTATTTGATGAACGCAATTTCGAGATATTGCATATATCTGATTTACAAAAAAACAAATTAAATATTTTCTGGTGGCCTTTGTCCCTTGAGTAATATCTATAAAAAATATATATGGGAAGAATATATTTATGAACATCAGTTGGTAGCTGACCTCAAGCGCCAGACTCACTATTACGGTGAGAATTATATTTTCTCTACTTTTCCTGTCTAATGAGGTACCTGACCCAAGCTAGTTCATTTTCAGGGTTGGGAGGAAAACCTATTGGATGAACGGAGATATGTTAAGAAAGGTGGATTTGAATGTAAAATATACTGAACCTATACTGAACCTATACACATGTCTATTCATATCAGACATATTTAAATAATTAGCAATTTATTTTGGCAGGTAAAGTAATAGGTGAATATAAATGATAAAATAATATGGAACTTCAACTCCAAGGTAAATATAACTTTTATTATTAATGTTTTAACATATTATTTAGAAGATTAAATTATACCATTCCCAGCTGAAAATATAATAAAGCCCCGACCCATAAATGAAATAATAAAAAAATATATAACAAATAAATATTAGTTTACAAAAAAAAATTATATACAGTTATACACAATAATTTAATACCATAGACTAATTGAATATAATTAATATGAGGGCAGCGAGTAGCAAATCCAAGTTATATAAAAAAAAATACAAAGTTCATATTACCTGATGAACCCCGGGGTTTAGATTATAATATAGTCACTCACGTAGTGTAACTGGTTCCAATCTAGGGTCCTGACGTACTCATGGTTTACTTTATGAAAGCATGATATTTTTCTTTTCATGTGTAAAGTCCAGCATTACGGTTTATTTGGATTATGAATAAGACGCGATTTAAGTTCCCAATTATGTAGTCTTCCAAAGTGAGTTTATTCATACTTTCGTGATATGATTCTCCCCATTTTGTCATATATTAGACAGTACAGATTGTTGATGAGGTTCCTGGGTTCTTCTGCAGGCAGGCAGTGTAGATTCAGCTTTACATTGGTGGCAGATGGTGAAGCCCTTCATGTATTGGCGATTATCTCATCATTTGAAACATTGGCATTAAGATGTCTACAGTTCTCTCCTTCTCAGCTGTTTCAACCTAACTGTCTTTAACTGCTTTGTCCTTTTTCAAAAAAGAATTTTATCAGATTTTCGATCTATTTCCTTTCCTGAATACTTTTTCTTTTAAAAATATTTTTCTTTTTTTCTTTCTCTAACATTTCCTTTGTCCTTTGGTGCCATCTTTCCTGGTATTTTTTAGTTCACAATACATTCCTTGGCATTCTCGTAATTTTTCTTTTTTTTAAAGTAATTAATGATTGCTATAACCAAGAATTGCTTGGAGGCATATACAATATTTCCTTTAGCTACCCTCATTAATTTTAGATAAAATTGAAACAAAAATCTATAATTGGAACAATCTTAAACAATATATAAAAAAAAATATTTGCGCATAACTGTATTTTTCAAATTTATAATATTTTAAAAATAAAACATTCTAAAGTAAATAATTATGTCTAACTAATCCCTTCCCCATTTGTTTTCTTTTAAAAAAAAAATTCAAAATTGATTCATGTATATATATATGTCTAATTACTTATACATTTTTAACCTCTTAACAACAGCTTAATGAGTATATGTATGGAGGGTAATGTGTAGGTGTTATTCAATTTTCTTGTAACAGGGTTTGAACCCAGCTACTGTTACAATGCTCCTTATTAAAAAGACTTCAAAATGAGTTATACTTATTTTGAGTTCTAAAATAAGAAATCCATCATCATATGGGTTTTAAAGCCCTAGTGTTGTAAGACCCTTTTACCTCTGACCCAGTGTCCACCCAAAATCCATTATTTTCCTGTCGCTGTACAATAGCGAATGGACCCTCATATAAATTACAAAACTTATGGCAGACAAATTTTCCTGGGTCACTAACGTGTGGTGTTTTCACCATTACCTTGTCCCCTATTTGGAATTGGTGCTGGGTACCTGCTGATCTTTTATTTCTATTTTGACTCCTTTTCATAAGCATCTGGTAGACTTGATCTCTATCCGCTTCTATATCTATTGAGGTTTCATCCAACCCCAGCAAGGGGGTTTTTATCAATCAAGGAACATGTTTTCCTAAATGCAGCTGTATGGAGGCAAACCCAGTAGATTCATTGACCGACCAATTAATATAATCAGTGATCTGTGGAACTTGCTTGATCCACCCTCAATGGTTCATTGGGAGATATGTTCTAAATAACTGACCTAATTCCCACATAACCCTCTCACATGGGTTCAATTGTGGATTATGGATGGACAACAAGATGTGCTTAATTCCTTGTTGTTGTATCCACCTATGCCATTCCACTGACATGAAAGGAGTGCCATGATCCGATAATAAAATGTTTGGTTTTCCCACAATGGGAAAGTGGTTATTTTTCTAGCATTTTTATCATGTTCTTAGTATTTGCCTGGGATATCGGGTACGTGGCTACAAATTTCGAGACTAGGTCATAGACCACAACCAGATACTTCTTTTTGTTAAAAGCAGACAATGGACCATAGTAATCTAGGGCCATCATTTCCAGTGGCTTTGTTGGAATTATGGAGGTCATGGGTGTTACATAACTCCTATTAGCTGGCTTTGCCTTTTGGCATATTTCATACTAGCCCACCATGGCCATAATTTTAGTATGCATTCTGGGCCAATAAAACCAATCCCGGAGTAAACTCTCAGTTTTGGGTGTGCCATAATGACCATAGAGTTGGTGTACATGGGTGATAATGGCCTCCCTCATCTTATGTGGTAAAACAGGCTTCCATTCCTCTTAGTCCTCATGAATTTTATACTGCAATATTGATTATCTTATTAGGTATCATCCTGCCTTGTTTCCCACCCATCCCAAGTCAGTTGTCCCCTTTTTCTCTAGCTGCTCAATCAATATCCTTAGTTTTCCATCTTCCCATTGGTGGGGTGGTAGTTTGTCTAAGTCTTGTTCTACTGTTTCATTTATCTTTAGGTTAAAACTGGCAATATACAAGTTCTCTCCACTTAAATGGCATGGCTGGGATCAAGCATGGTTATGACTTAATATGTCTGGCACAATATTCTCTGACCCTTTGCAACATTTTACAGTGTAGTCATATTCCTGGAGATATAGACTCCATTGAATCAGCCGGCTGTTGGTGAGATAGCTGTGGTTCAAAAACTCCAAGCTTTTATCATCAGTAATGACAACCACTTTTGATCCCAATAAGATTGTCCTGAACTTCTGGAAGGCCCAGACAATTGCTTTCTTTTCAGTAGTGGTATAATGATGCTCTGGTCCTTTAAGCGATCCACTTAAAAAGTACAATACTTTCATCTGATTATCAACCTGCATCTGGGATAGTGTAACTCCTAGCCCATACCCACTACTGTCCATTTGTACAATGAATGGCTTCTGAAAATCTGGAAAAGCCAACATGACTTGTTTTTTGAAACCTCTTTTTATATTCTCAAAGGATTTCTCTTTTTCCTGAGTCCATATCCACAGTACATTCTTTCTTACCAGCTTGACCAAAGGTTTCATTTGTTCTACAAACCTCTCATAAAATCTGTTATAGAAATTGCAGAGACCCATGAATGATCGAATTTGCTTCCATGATGTAGGTTTAGGAAATTCTCTAATAGCCAAGACTCTGTCTGGATGGGGCTTTATCCTTTGGAAACCCACCACATGGCCCAAAAATGTAACTTCCTCCTTACATAACATGCTTTTTTAAACTAACCTTGATTCCTTTCTTTAAGCATTCTTTGAGAAAAATCTCTACATCCCTAAAATGTTCTTTGATGGTTGCCAATGCCACAAATACATCGTCTAAGTACATAGTGACCAATTGTTTTACTTCCTCTGACAACACTTGGTCTAAACATCTCAGCAACCCTGCACCACTATTTATTAGGCCAAATTGCATACGGTTAAATTGATATGAATAACCATCATATGTAAAGCCGGTATATTTCTGGTCATCAGGATGGAATTGGATCTACCAGTAACTGGCCGTCAAATCAAACATTGAAAATATTTTCTTTCCCTTAAATCTTCCCAACAGTTCCTGAATGGGAGGCAGAATGGTACAATCTGGGGTAGTTATTCGGTTTTAGTTGTCTCGCGTCCAAACACAACCCGAGCGACCCATCTTTTTTTTGACAATCACCAGTGGATTACAATAGGGGGAAAACACTTTGAAATAATTCCCCATTCTATCATTTGATTGATTTGTTCCTTCACATTATCCCGGTGTTGATGTGGAACTGGGTATGACCTAGTCTGGAACAGCTGGTCCTGATTTATTTTAATTCTTTACCCGAAACCTTGAATTACACCCAGTATATCTGAAAATATGTGGCCATATTCTTCCAATATTTTCTGCAGTGTATGCTCTTCTTCTCCATTGACCATATCTGCCTGCTTAACTTTCTCAGCTATCACTCTGTCCATTGGGTCTTCCTCAACTTTCATGACCCCAATTGAATGGTATAGGTCTAGCACTAGAAATTTAATTAATTCTCTTTCGCAAGTAACTCTTCCCCTCTCATAGTCAAGGACACATTTATATTTGTGTAGAAAATCAGATCCTAATATGGCCTTGTGTATCAGGTCCTTCATAATAAGGAATACATGAGTGAACATTTTCCTATTTATCTGTAAGTCTACCCATATCTGCTTAAGTTCTACTTTGGCCCTCTTACTATTTGCCATCATCACCTGTGTAGCCTTCAGTGGAAGAGTCTGTATGCTAGGTTGTTTCCTAATCAGTTTAAAATATAGTGTTTCTGACCTAACATAAATTTGACTCCCTGAATTGATAAGGGTTTCTATTTCTATTTGATTTATTTCCATATGAATCTTTGGGTATTCCTGTTTGGCATATTGAGGAACCCTATCTTCCCATGAGCACACCAAATTCCCAATGTGTTTTTTGCAAGTGTACAATTCCTTATTCCTCTGCCATATCTGTTTGACATTTGTCCCTAAATCTTCTATCTTTGATCACCCTCATTTGCTCATCTACCTCAATTTGACTTAATATTTTGTCAATTTCTTTAGCTAACCTAATACTTTTAATCCACACTCGGCATCTTATTTCTACTGGAAAATTTTGACACACCATTTTTACTATCTGATTTTCAGATAGTTTATCACTCTAATGTCTTCAGTATGGCCACTTGTTGTCTGAAAAATTGTATGTAATTTTTCTTCCCTTTTTTCAAAAACTTCTCATATGAGTCGCATTTTGAGATTCTCCTGCTGTTCCTCATTTCAAAATATCTTCTTCAGGGCTGTTTCATACTCCGGGTATGTTTGGGGTTGATGTAACATCGAATCCCACCACATTTTTGCATGTCCTTGAAGGTGGACCTGTGCTAAGATTATTTTAAATTCCTCCAGTATCCCATATCTCGTAAAATATTTTTGTAAACTATTTATATGCTCCCTTGGACCCTCTTCCTTCTGTCCTCTAAATACCTTCATTTCCATCCCCTCTATCTCCTGTAATCTTGTTATTAACATATCTATACTGCCTGTCTCTCCTACTTTATTTTTGAGATGAATACCATTTATTTCTACTCTTTTTTTTATGAAATATCCTTAAGAAAATGATTTTTTTTGTTTCTGAGTGAGATAATAACACAATTATATATTTATTTATGTTTTAATTTTATACATATATATATATCGTGTCGAGTGAACTAATAAGACAATTTATTTATTTTTTTACTTTTCTCTATACAATGTGCCGGGCTCATCACCCCAGATCACAAAATACTATTGCTGACCATCACCTGCCTTACTGTTGAACCTCTAACTCTAACTCTCACTCCAATTTTCTCTCCTATCTGGTGCTTTATTTTTTATAGCAATATTTGCTATACAAAATAATTAAAATCACACAAAATTTTTTTTTATTAATCTGTCATTCTCCTACTTTCATAGTCCCATTCGTTGGAAAGCCATTTTAACTGACAACCCCATTCTAACCATCCTACCCAATGCTTGTCAACAAGAATTAATTAACATAGATCTTCAAAAATGGACATGGGCCACACAATAGATCAGATGGAAATAGTATGGCTGTCTAGTCACCATAACACCTGCAGATAGTATTTAACCATTTATTTCTACTCTTTTTTTTATGAAATATCCTTAAGAAAATTATTTTTTTTTGTTTCTGAGTGAGATAATAACACAATTATATATTTATTTATTTTTTAATTTTCTACATATATATATATATATCGTGTCGAGTGAACTAATAAGACAATTTATTTATTTTTTTACTTTTCTCTATACAATGTGCCGGGCTCACCACCCCAGCTCACAAAATACTATTGCTGACCATCACCTGCCTTACTGTTGAACCTCTAACTCTAACTCTCACTCCAATTTTCTCTCCTATCTGGTGCTTTATTTTTTATAGCAATATTTGCTATACAAAATAATTAAAATCACACAAAAATTTTTTTTATTAACCTGTCACTCTCCTACTTTCATAGTCCCATTTGTTGAAAAGCCATTTTAACTGACAACTCCATTCTAACTATCCTACCCAATGCTTGTCAACAAGAATTAATTAACAAAAATGGACATGGGCCACACAATAGACTATATGGAAATACTATGGCTGTCTAGTCACCATAACACCTGCAGATAGTATTTATCTACCAAATAAGAATTCGAATACAAATTAATTATATATGTTTTATTTGATCAACGCAATTTCAAGATATTGCGTATATCTGATTTATGAAAAACAAATTAAATATTTTCCAGTGAACTTTGTCCCTTGAGTAATATCTATAAAAAAATACATATGGGAAGAATATATTTATGAGCATCAGTTGGTAGCTGACCTCAAGCACCAGACTCACTATTATGGTGAGAATTATATATAATAGTGAGAATTATATATTTCCCTACTTTTTCTGTCTAATGAGGTGCCTGACCCAAGCTAGGTCATTCTCAGGGTTGGGAGAAAAACCTATCAGATGAATGGAGATATGTTAAGAAAGTGGATTTGAATGTAAAATATAGTGAACCTTTACACATGTCTATTCACATCGGACATATTTAAATAATTAGCTATTTATTTTGGCAGGTAAAGTAATAGGTGAATATAAATGATAAAATAATATGGAACTTCAACTCCAAGGCAAATATAACTTTTATTATTAATGTTTTAACATATTACTTAGAAGATTAAATTATATCATTCCCAGCTGAAAATATAATAAAGCCCCAACTCATAAATGAAATAATAATAAAAAATTAATATATAACAAATAAATATTAGTTTACAAAAAAATTTATATACAGTTATACGCAATAATTTAACACCATAGACTAATTGAATATAATTACTATGAAGGCAGCAAGTAGCAATTCCAAGTTATATAAAAAAATACAAAGTTCATATTACCTGATGAACCCTGGGGTTTGGATGATAATATAGTCACTCATGTAGTGTAACTGGTTCCAATCTAGAGTCCTGAAGTACTCAAAGTTTACTTTATAAAAGTGTGATATTTTTCTTTTCTTGTGTTAAGTCCAGCATTACGGTTTATTTGGATTATGAATAAGATGCAATTTAAGTTCCCAATTATGTAGTCTTCCAAAGTGAGTTTATTCATACTTTTGTGATATGATTCTCCCCATTTTGTCCTATATTAAACAGTATAGATTGTTGATGAGGTTCCCGGGTTCTTCTGCAGGCAGGCGATGTAGAGTCAGCTTCGCATCAGTGGCACATGGTGAAGCCCTTCATGTAGTGGCGATTACCCCATCATTTGAAATGTTGGCATTAAGTTGTCTACAGTTCTCTCCTTCTCAGCTGTTTTAATCTAACTGTCTTTAACTGCTTTGTCCTTTTTCAAAAAAGAATTTTATCGGATCTTCGATCTAAACCTTTCCTGAATACTTTTTCTTTTAAAAATATTTCTTTCTTTTTTCTTTCTCTAACATTTCCTTTATTCTTTGGTGCCATCATTCCTGGTATTTTTTAGTTCACAATACATTCCTTGGCTTTCTCGTAATTTTTCTTTTTTTTAAAGTAATTAATGATTGATATAACCAAAAATTGCTTGGAGGCATATACAATATTTCTTTTCACTACCCTCATTAATTTTAGATATGATTGAATCAAAAACCTATATTTGGAACAATCTTAAACAATATATATAAAAAAATATTTGCACATAACTGTATTTTTCAAATTTATAATATTTTAAAAATAAAACATTCTAAAGTAAATAATTATGCCTAACTAATCCCTTCCCTATTTGTTTTCCCTTAAAAAAAATAATTCAAAATTAATTCATGTATATATATGTCTAATTACTTATACATTTTTAACCTCTTAATGAGTATATGTATGGAGGGTAATGTGTAGGTGTTATTCAATTTTCTTGTAACAGGGTTTGAACCCGGCTACTGTTACAATATATACATATGATCACTACATGGAGCTTTACCAATAGCTCCTAATAAGCTTTGTTTATATAAATGCCAAAAGAGATAGAATTCAAAATCTTTATCATTGTCACCCACCTCCAGACCTGCTGGTTTCAAGCTTACTATCTCACATCAGTGAAGGCTTGGGAGACTAGAAACTAGATCTAAATAGCAACTCTAAAATCAGCATTTATCAAACACATTTCTATCAGTTTGAAAGCATGAATTTATCAAACACATAAGGTCTTCAAATCCAGCCCAACAAACTAGATAGCTATATTGGTCTGAAATCAGTTCAGTTTCACCATATAGTAAAAGCCTCTGCAATATATAACATTGCAAAACCTTCAATGGTACATTTATGATAATCAAAACAAGATATAAATTTTGTAACTTGCTTTAAGCTTGAATTTTATGATCACTAGATGGGCCTTACCAATAGCTCCTAACAAGCTTTGTTTGCATAAATGCCGAAAGAAATGGAATTCAAATTCTCTATCATTGTCACCTACTCCAGAACAGCTTGTTTTAAGCTTACTGGCTCATGTCAGTAAAGGCCTTGGAGACTAGAAACTAGATCTAAATAGCAACTCTAAAATCAGCATTTATCAAACATGTTTCTATCAGTTTGAAAGCATGAATTTATCAGACATGTAATGTCTTCAAATACAGTCTAACAAACTAGATAGCTATATGGGTCTGAAATCAGTTCAGTTTCACCAAGTTATAAATTTCATAATTTGCTTTAAGCTTGCATTTTATGACCACTAGATGGAGCTTTACCAATAGCTCCTAAAAAGCTTTTTTTACATAAACGCTGAAAGGGATAGAATTCAAAATATCTTTATTGTCTCCAACCTCCAGACCAGCTGGTTTTGGCTCTTGTCAGTGGATACTAGACCCTAGATCTAAATACCAACTCTAAAATCAGCATTTATCAGACATGTTTCTATCAGTTTGAAAGCATGAATTTATCAGACACGCAGATATAGCTATCTAGTTTGTTAGGCTGGATTCGAAGACATTACTTGTCTGATAAATTCATGCTTTCAACCTGATAAAAATGTGTTTCATTTCATAAATGCTGATTTTAGAGTTGGTATTTAGATCTAGTGTCTAGTCTCCCAGGCCTTCACTGACATGAGCCAGTAAACTTGAAACCAGCTGGTGTGGAGGTGGGTGACAATGATAGAGATTTTGAATTCTATCTCTTTCAGCATTTATGTAAAGAAAGCTTTTTAGGAGCTATTGGTAAAGCTCCATCTAGTGGTCATAAAATGCAAGCTTAAAGCAAATTATGAAATTTATAACTTGTTTTGATTATCATAAATGTACCTTTGAAGGTTTTTATAATGTTATATATTGCAGAGGGTTTTACTCTATGGTGAAACTGAAAAGATTTCAGACACATATAGCTATCTAGTTTGTTAGGCTGGATTTAAAGACATTACATGTCTGATAAATTTATGCTTTCAATCTGATAGAAATGAGCTGTTTTGGAGATGGGTGACAATGAGTTTATGTAAACAAAGCTTGTTAGGAACTATTGGTAAAGCTCCATCTAATGATAATAAAATGCAAGCTTAAAAAGCAAGTTATGAAATTTGTAACTTGTTTTGATTATCATATATATATATGTGTGTGTGTGTTTGTATCTGAAACCGTTACTGGTATTACATGTAAATTATATTACTTTAGTTTTCATGCTTAACTAAACAAATTGACCATTAGCAATCTATTGTCAATGCAACAGTATAATTGAGCATTAAGTGAAATCCATACAATACTTTAATAAATCATAAGTGCCAATATGTAACTGATAATTTTAAGTTAGTTCTTAAGTGGAGAATTGTCTTGACAAGAGATTGCTCATTTTATATTGGTATATTTAAGCAAAAGGACTGAGGATATATGTACCCATGTAATACATTATTTTCTGATAATATTTGCAATGTACTAACATTTTATTTAGATCTTCATCTAGAAAAGTAACATCATTTAAGGATATTATAAAGAAATCCTAAAATTAGGGTATCATTTATGTATAAATTTGATTGTTATTAATATTGACTAATATTTTGAATTATCCATCCGCCATAATTCAAATAATTTTTAAACATATCTGTGACGTTAATTTGATATTCTTGATATTATTGTTGTTTGTACTGATATCTGACCAAAATATCGATATAATAATAGTAATAATAACAAGAAATTAAAAACATACAGGATGAAATGAAATTAAATTTACATTTTTTATACATAAAAAAAACTTTCTACATGATATGCTTATCAATTATGATATAGTAGCATGTAACATTTATTCAAAACAATCCCGGAGAAAGCATAAAGCAATGCATATACAAAGATGAACTAAAAAACTCATCCATTTTTAGAAATGAAATTTTCTCATTTAAAATTCAATATGTAGGGTATAAGTCTAAAACTATTCACATAATGATTTTTTTTATGTTTTATTATTATGTTTACTAATTGAACTATTTATTTTTAGTCAAAGTAATAATAAAAGTTGGCTCAGATACCAAATTTTGATTAATTTTCAGAAATTATGGCAAACGATTTTACATTTAATAAAATATTTTAGAAACTAAATATAAATAAGAATACTCATACTATTAATAGTAATAGTAATAATAAAATAATAATAACTGTATAAATTTGATATTATTATGCTTACCCCTTCATATATTACTCCCATTAAAAGTTTTTTCCGAAATCTCTTTGGCAGAAAAAAGCACAATTTGTATAGTATAGGATAAATAAGATTGGGATTTACAGTTTTTGGATCAGTACGACCTAGTTTATATATATATAACATCAATAATTGTATTATTTAAATGTATATAATAATATAATTCTAAAAAATAACGGGAAGCTGATAAAAATAATACATCCTTATTTCATCTATAATTTATATTTTAGATATCCTTGAAACTTCAACGTCATAAATAAAGACATCGGAAAAAACACAATAACCCTCAACATTGGCCTTCATGAAACCAACATTCATCAATTAACCTAGATCTTACTTATTTCAAATGTCTTCTTCACCTGTTCAATATTTGTTTATATCAATGTGATTTACAAGTGCAAAATTTTTTGTACTCACAACTTGGATAACATTCACTTCAGATAAATAGCATTAATGATCATTATTAACCACTTATTAAACTAGAGGTTATCTCTAGCCCAATTATAAATTTTAAAATTAAAAATTAGTATATTTGTTTATTTCTATATGAGCTTAAATTTCTCTCTTTTTTCATGTGTAATATAAATGATTAGTAATAATCATTAATAAATTTATCTGAAATGGTTATCAAGTTGTTAAGTACAGAAAATTTGACACCTATTAATCAAATTGTAAAATCTTAATATTGCATTTAAAATAAAAGTATAAATAAGACAAAAACTTTTAAAGATATAGTTTTACTACTAAAGTTTGGTAATTAAATATTTTTTAAAGATCATATTGAAATAACAACTGATTTTATCCCAGGCTATTGTAGGCCAATTATGAATATGAATAACAAATAAATACCAATTAGCAGAATCAATCCCATCTCTAGATAGTCAAGCATTGATTACTGAAACGTGAATTGCTTTGAATAAAATTGATAAACAATCGATTATTGTGTTGAAGCAGATGATAAATATACTTGTGGATATCATTATTAAATATTGTTATTAGTAAGAAAATAAAAGTAAATCAAAAATTATATTTTCCTGAAGTTTTGTGGTGATAGTATTTTAGTTGTATTTATATATTGACCTATTTCCATCATCTAATGTATATCTTTTAGAAAAATGTAACTTATTTAAATTTTCAAATTACATTCAACTGTTAGTAATAGCACACAGGTAAAGTATAAGCCCAACATATTAAGAGGATATTATTCTTCGCTCTTTTTCAGATGTTGCTGTCATGACCGGTGACAGTATTAGCCTGGAAATCAAACTTGAATTCTTAGATTTTAAAATATTGAATTTTAAGGTAAAGTTCTAACCATCTGGCAGATGGTTAGAGCTTTACCTTAAAATTCAATATTAAAAAATCTAAGAATCCAAGTTTGATTCCCATGCTAATACTGTCACCGGTTAGGCCAGCAGCACAAGAGAAGAGAATAATTCCCTCTGTAAACGTTCTGCATAGACTAAGCAATATGCTATTAGTAATAGAAAAATGTAATTTTCAAATTTAAATAAGGTTAATTTTTTTCTAAAAGACATTCAATATTTAATATTAGATGATGGAAATAGTCCAATATACAAATAATTTTTTTTTTTTTTTTTATTGAACATGGCTTTGTTTTGACAAAACTACAAAATCTTCTACACATTTTTACATTTTGTCTTTTTCGTTATTAAATTCTACGTTGTATAAAATGTCATCATGTAAAAAAATATTTAATCTAGCACATAAACATAAATATGTATATATATAAGCTAAGATTATAAAACAACTTTCGCGATAGTTATCATTGACTATTTAAGTTAAAATTTTTTAACTGAAAATGGTGTTTTTTAGCTTGCTAACAAAATTACAAATGATAAATCTATTTAAAAGGTTTTAAAAGCTCAAGTGATGTAAATTACTACTTTATTTTAATTAGGAGTTAGTGTTAAATATTTAAGTCATATCAATAAAATAAAAATGGCATCTTGAATGACAATAGAACTCATGTGATAGTAGTATTATACACACACATGTATAATTTGTTTTAGAAAGAAATAATTATTAAATACAATTCGACAGTGGTGGAGGAGGTGTGTGTGAAATCATACAACTTTACCCATCTTGCCTTTATTCCCTGTGCTTATAAACTTTAAATACCGTATATGAAAAAAGTGATAATATATTAATCAAATAGAATTGGTAATATTATTTATTGCTGATAATTTATAATAAAAAGGCACAATGATTTAATAGTTCCAGTTTAAATGATCTGGATTCAAATCTAAACCAAGTAAGTTTTTTTTCACGTTCTAGCCTTTGAGTAGATTGCCCAAGGCATCCCAGCAAACTATTCAGTATTTATCTGTAAAAGGATATCTTGCTATTTTAGTTAGAGTAAATGAAAACTGGAAAAAGCTCAGACAGTCATCATTAGTAATTTGCAAAGATAGTTATATTTTCTTTTCTTTTTTTAAACCCTTTTCCTTCTAATTGATTGGCTAATTAGTGAGACTTTTATTATACAGTAGACTACTCAAGTGCTATTCTATTTTTGTGCTAGCATCAAGCTGAGTTATTTAATTGCTTATTATTGTTGTTGTTGCTTAAAAAAATTAATATTAGTTGAAACCAAAGCAATTTAAGCAGGAAAAAAATTAAATTTATGTAAATAATATTCAATCCACCTTTATGATCAATAATTAAATGTTACTTTTTCGTTTAGAAAGGTACATTTTTATTCATGATTATTATAACATTTTCGCGCTTGAATTGTTTGGCGAAGTTTTAGAATGGAGGATAGTTCCAGTGCTCGAATTTTGTATAACTCCAGAGCAATAAACCATTCGACTATTATTCTTCTTATTACATTTATAAATATTATCTTGTAGCTTATTTAATTTTTTGAAATGTAGTTTCAAAATTTATTTCACCAATACAATACTAGTCTGGAAAAATTACTTTCAGATTAAAAAAAAAAAAACGTAAATATTTTTAAATATGTGTGCGTACACAATTTTCTTTAAATGTATTAACATAATAACTAATATATTTTTTCATAGTATATTTATTTATAGCTAAAACATATAAACAACCTTTAATTGGTTTGCTTCAATGTTTCGAGCTTCAACTAAGTAACGATTTATTTCGTATGTTAATTGTAGCTGAGTTGAGATTTCGGCTAGAAGTCATGGACAATTGTATATGTTACAACATTTAAATGTCAACGTTAATTTATTTAAATTAATGATTTAAATATCCCATTTGTTGGAGAGTTAGACGCTATTCTATTTTTTTTATTAATGGATAAGGAAAAGGTGAATAAATTGAAACAAGCTTTAAATATTTACTTTTTAATCAATATTCAATAACTATTATGTAATATATAGGGTATATGAGCACAGACTTTCATACCACCCACCACTCTCCACTCTACCTCATAACACTGATACACTTGAACACATATATACTGAAAAGATAAATAATCACCAATACACGTATTTCATGCTAAACCAGCAATCATCAGTTGGTCCAGATTACCATCTCTACACATATATATGCCACAAGTGCTCAAATATATATTAAGATAGCCAATATTCATACTTTAATGGACAGGCTTCAATCCACTCCACACTCCAACTCTTCAACTGTCCATCCAATTGAAAATGTGATGATGGAACGCTCAAAGGCCACCCTGAGGCCAAGATTCTTGTCACACTCATGTTGACCATTAGTCAATCTGACCCCTCATGTATAGGACATAATCCATTTAATACATATACAAAGGATGGGCAGACATCTCTACTATGTAATAAAATTTTTGCTGCAGAATAAAATATTGTAATCATATTCAGAACTCTCGATCTCTGTGTTACATTTATATAAGACATTTTTCATCAGTTTTGAATGCAAATTATCTTTACTCCATTCTTTATTATTATCACTCTATATTCTATAAAATATTTTTGTTTGTTTTATCTTTTTCAAGTACAATTGCTTTGTGTGTGTGTGTGTGTGTTTATTTATATATAATCTAAGTATCTTCTCTTTGTCAATATTTCTAATATATTTTCAGTAGATTTTTTTCTCAATGACTATTAAATATTTGGTAATCTTAAAATATTTCTATCATTTTTATACTCATTTTCCTTTGCACCTTTTAAATCTAATCTATTATTTTATCCAGATATTGGTAACAATCGATCTCTTCCTCATGAGAGCCGTTTAGCTTTGAACTGGTTTCAGTTTTTCAACCCTCGTTTTAATGACTGCTTTTTAATTGTACAAATATATTTATTTAAAATGCCTCAAATCATAATGAATATCAAATCGTTTTAACAAGCAAATGATTTGGGTGCAAGTTCAGATAAAGCTTAAATGATTTTTGAGACCATAAGCAAACATAGAATGTTTTAATGCATCCAGAAGTTAGATAAGATAATTATATATCCATTATTGTTATCTTTCTATTTTTTGTTAGTGTAGTAAGTCCAGATAAATCTGAGTTTTCAAATGGATGCCAATTCATTGATGCAACGTAATTTGGTCTTGGTCATTATCAAAAAGAAGACTTTCTATTCAATTACTATTTAGCCTATATTTTATCTATAATTTTTTAGATATATTATAGAAAAATTAATCAGTTATAAATGTACTTTTTATGATTCAAATATGTTCCAAGTTATCTTTTTACCTCTACTGCAAAATGCCTTTCAAAAGTCAAAAATGCCCATAAATAGATTGATTTATCTAAATTATTCTATAATAATCACAGTACTTTTATGGGATTTTTTTTTAAAATTTAGATTATTTATTACTAAATATTTGTATATCATTACCATTAATCTTTCATTTAAAATCGTTTTTAGATTTTGTCTAAAATGCTAATTAGTGCAATAGTATGTGCTTTTCTTTATAGACTGAGACTAACGATTTTATCCAAATCTTATATTCCATATCTTTTTTTTATGTGACATTGCACCACCTTTAAGATTACTGACTTAAATATATCTATAATATCTGTTCATTTATTCAGGTTTTTTAATTTTTATTTTTAGAGAATCTACTCTTCCCCAAGTCATTTATTGATATTTTAACTACTTGAATTAAAACATTTTAATCCTTTTAAAATGCATGAAAATAAAGTAAATCAAAACCAACCTGTTTCTTTTTATAAACCCATAGACCGTTCATAACGTTACTATCAAAATAGAACATTTATTTGCGATTAAAGTATACAAGAGTATACCTGCATTTGGAGAATATTTTTTCCCTATTCAAATATAAACCCTACTATCTGCTTTTTTCGTTATAAGAAATTGCCATTCAAAAATAAACTACTTTTTTATGCTTCCAATACATATAATATATTCTCACTGAAATTAATGGCGCAATAAAAATAAATGTTCCTGAGATGATGATGAACAAGGCCGTAAACTAAAAGTGAAAGTAAGCAATTTAATACTTTAATAAAAAAAATGGTGAAACATAATAGTTTCCCATAAAATGTAAAAAAATAATAGTCAAAATATATAAAAAGAAATTCATTATGGTAGAGAGAGGAATTGTTTTAATAGGATTTTGAGAAAAGATTTACGGTTGGATGATTGGGTTTATTCAGCATTTAATTAGTTTGTTTCATATTTGTAGGAATATCATCCTGAGGATATGTAAATTTACGATATTCATCATCATCATCATTATCAACCATTATCAATCCACTGCAGGATGAAGGTCTCTCCAAGTTTAATCCATCTTCTCCGATCTTTAGCTTCTCTTCTCCACATCACCCCTACACATTTTCTTATTTCATCCATCCATCTTACATGTGGTCTCCTTCTGGGTCTTTTACAATCTCTTGGAATCCAGTTTAAAATTTCAATTGTCCATCTATTATCATCTCTTCTAGCAATAGGTCCAGCCCAACTCCACTTCAATCTTTTAATTTTTTCAATGAGGTCAGTAACACCTGTTTGTTCTCTTACCCATACATTGCGTTTTCGATCTCTTCTTGTTACTCCCAACATACATCTCTCCATACTTCTTTGAGTGGTCTGAAGTCTCTGTATTGATCTTCTATTAAGTGTCCAAGTCTCAGATCCATAAGTAAGAACTGGTAAAACACATTTGTTAAAAACCTTTCTTTTCAAACACATAGGCATATTTCCTTTTAATATCAAGTTATTTCTACCAAAAGCACTCCAACCAAGTTTAATTCTATGATTAATTTCCTCTATTATGTTTCCATCTGTATTAATAATCTGACCAAGGTATTTGTAACTCTTAACTTCTTCTAATTCATCATAATCAATCTTTATTTTCATATTTGGAGCAAATCGATTAAACATTACTTTAGTCTTTTTAACATTTATCTTTAGTCCTACTTTCCTACTTTCATCTGATAACTCCTGCAACATTTCCTGCAGCTCGGAAGCATTATTTGCAAAAACAACTACATCATCTTCGAAATCTAAATGACTTAAATAATCTCCATTTACTTTCACTCCTTTCCATTTTAATCCACAAAATACTTCTTGCAGCACTGCTGTAAAAAGTTTTGGAGATATGGAGTCACCTTGCCTTACACCTTTCTCAATGTTGACTTTCCCAGTATCATTATGTAATCTAATTGTTGCTGTTGCATTTTTATAAATATTCTTTAAAATATGACAATATCCTGGATCTATACCTTGATGATCCAATGCTTTAATCACTGAAGAAATGTTTATAGAATCAAATGCCTTTTCATAATCTACAAATCCAAAACATAATGACAACTCATATTCATTTGTCCTTTCTATAACTTCTCTCAATACTTGAATATGATCTACTGTACTAAAACCACTTTTAAATCCAGCTTGTTCTCTTGGTTGGTGAAAATCCAAGGTTCTCTGTAGACGAGTTGTAATTATCTTGGTAAAAATTTTATATAAAACTGATAAAAGGCTGATAGGTCTGTAATTTCTAATATCTTCTTTATCACCTTTTTTAAATATTAATATTATTACTGCATTCTTCCAATCATCCGGTACATCTTTATCATTTAGACATTTGGTATATAACTTTGCTAATATTTTTTCTGTTTCTTCACCTGCTTCTTTTAATATATCAATTATAATTCCATCATTACCTGGAGCCTTTCCTTTTTTCATACATTTAATTGCATTTCTCACTTCTTCATTTAAAATTCTGGGCAATTCGGAAGATGTAATAGATATAGGAGGTACTTGTTCTTTATTACTATATAATTCTTGATAAAAATCTTCTACCAATTTCATAATGTCATTCCTCTTTTTAGTAATAATTCCATCTTTTTTCCTTATTGCAGATATAAATTTCCTACCAATACCAAAATGTTGTTTTACATTCTTAAGACTTTTATTTTCTTCTACAGCTTTCCTTGCTAGTTCACAGTTATACTTTCTTATATCATTTTCAACTCTTTTCCGCACCATTTTACAAAATTCGAGATATTTAATTCTTTTTAATGCATCATTCTTGCATATCTTCATATTCCTTCTTTTCTTCATAAGTTCTCTAGTCTCAGTAGAAATTTTATTAGTCAATTGCTGCTTTTTTCTACCAGCTATCTTTGTTGCAGTTTTTAAAAGTGTATCAGTTATTTTCATATTAATTTAATTCAAATCTGAATCATGTTCAAAATCTACTAATACTTGAAACCGATTTGTAAGTTCTAATTTAAATTCATTAGAATGTTTCTGCAGAAAGGAGTTTGCTATTAACTGAAAGGAGACCCTTTGATTCCTCTTGGAGGCCTTAAAGGAACCGAGCAGGGCAAATTCCTAATGTCCACTCCATACGTTCTTGTCGTTGCAGCTGTTATTACTATATGTTTATTCATATAGTATACGAACATGGATGGGCTGCTCACCAACACGCATTAGCCAGCATGGTGAGTTTATTGGCTTTTTACCTCTGAGTTTAAGATCAAGAAACACCATGGTCTTTCTTCTCAGTGCCTGATAAGGCAGAATGAATGTTTGTGTAAAATGATAAAGATTTTTCCCAATTATACAATTACAATATTAAACTTACATATAACATCTAATATCGGTTTAAAAAAAAAATGTGATAATTTTAAACGATAAGTCGAGATGTAGTTCAATAATGAAAATGGTCAAAATCATGCAAAATGAAAATAAAAGGAATATTAAATAAAGCAAGAAAAAGTTAAAAAAAATAAGAAAAGATAAAAATTTAGAGAAAACTATTACAGTTGCAAGATAAAAAATAAAGAACAATATAATCATAAGCATATACATTGTAACAAGCACAGACGACATTACATTGTTTTTTTTATTATTAAACATGTTCGCATTTAAAAATTTTCTTTAAGAATTAAAAATTGAAATTAAATATCATCTTAAACTTGTATATATAAATCGCACAGATAAAAAAAAAAAAATTATTAAAATAAAACTTTATTAAAAATAGAAAGGTATTTTAAAAACAAAAACCTAAAAAGATTTAGAGATAAAAATATATCTTTAATCTTGGAAAACACATTAATTAATCAGAAATGGAAATGATTGTTTTAATTAGTTAAATGTAAACCAGCTTTGGGCATTTAAATGTAAAAACATCGGTCAGATAGGAAAACAATAGAAACTTTTAGCAAATAAAAAGAAATCCCTATGGAATCGGACCTCAACGAAAGGACCATCGCATCGATGATGTAATGTAAATTCAATCCTTCAAATTAATATAAAAGGACAAGTTTGGAAATTATTAGTTATTGATTATTTATGATGTGACAGATATGTGTTAGTGCGGAAGTGAAGAAGGGATTGAAAAGATGCACTCTTCAATCCCTTCAGTTTTGCCAAAGAAAGAAAGAGAAATGAACTATCATTTTCTACATTGAGGACCAACTAAACTAAAAAACCTCCGAATGAATAAATAAAACAATGTCTAAATGGATACCAATCTTTTTAGGATGGCGTGGGAATTCACGTTCAAACGGCAAGGAACATATAAAGATGAACTGTTTAAAAAACCATAAGAACTTTATAATTTATGAACATTAAATTAAAAACTTTCCATATATAAAAAATACAAATAGAATCCTATCTGACCAACGTAAATTAATATTAATAATGTTATTTGATTTTTTTTTTTTAGTTAAAATCATTTCCATTTATTTATTTTTTGTTCTTTAAGTTTTATTATTTCTGTTTTCCGTTAAGTTAAATTATATAAATGTTAAACTTAAGTGGGGCATGAATGGCTGTATAGATTTGTAAAGTTATATTAGGGGAGGGTAATCTTAGGTTATTTGTTTCGTGGTTAAATTGGGTCAATGGATTGGATATATTGGTGTGATTAGTAGATGTAATATTGATTCGCTATGGGCAGAATTGCTTCATATGCCGCACACTTCCATTTGCCTATGGAAGGAATTATAAGTCGGATACCACAGTTCCTTTCTATGGAGTTTTTGTTTTATTGCTCTTCTTCGCAGATAGATGTAATATTCCTATCTGAAGAGAGGCAATTTCTTCTCTTAACTTTTTGTGCTGCCGTATTTTATTACATTAAATACATCGATATATCAGATGAATTGATGCCAGTTTGACTACGAATTTTAGCCTAAGGTTAAATAGGGATAGAATGTTTATTTTCAAATGCAAATCTATGTAGTCTATTCATACTCAACACTAAATAAAAATGCATTAAATTTAAGTTGTTTATAGATGTTTGCATGGATTCGTTATCGGTTAATTATGTTTTGGATTTCATATTTGATCAAAATATATAGACATTTGATAAATAATGATACCTCACAGTGAGTATCTAAAATGTATTTATTCGGATGTCTTTTAAGTTATTGGTGACAATGCAAGTATCTTATGGTGAATACTATTGGGTTACTTATAAATTTTTCTCTGCAATTGTCAGTATCAATGATTTTATATTTTGATCGTTTATGTTTATTTTGAAATGTTTTTAACTGTTGAAATCTATGTAACCGATCTATACGCAACATATTAAAACAAGCTTTTATAATCCCATCTGTGCGAACTTAATTAAAATGTAAACTTATAATATAATAGAAATTAAAATGTAAATTAAAATTCAAAGTAAAGTTAAAAATAATGTTAGATGTTAAAATGTAAACTGATACTAAAACAATTTTCAATCTTATATATATATGTGCATAAATAAATGTTTGTGTGTTAATTACTGGCAGTGGCTTATTTTATTCTTTTTTTATATATACTCTTATATTATATTATTAAATCTCTGCTATTCCACTGAGCTAGTGACATGGGCTAACGACCGGATGCAAAATATAAAAAAAAAAAATTTTTTTTTTTTTTGGGACTTACATATCTGCCTACTCTATAAATTTTTCTAGGTTCAAATGCCTAGATGGCGCCCGGTAGTGGAAATACATTTAAGTCAATCTCCGGATCATTACAATATATATATATATAACAATTAAATATTCAAGAGTATGTGAGAAGAAAAAAGAAATGCTGAAAAGAGTATGGAAAAATTCAAAATGCTTATTAGAGTAAAAAAGATGTTAAGAGTAACTTAAATTATTTGTTACCAATATATAAGTTATAAAATTTAGAGTAAAACTTTTATTTAATTAAAATTAATTTAAAAAAAAATAGGGAAGAAATATGATATATTACAGGTTAATATAGAAATTGATGAATATTCCAGAGAATTCCTATGGCAGAAAATATAAAATGATAAAAAATAACAGAATCAATGCTATACAAAATAACAATAGGAATCTGAAAGTGAAAAGATATCATTATAATTGGTACAAATCATGAGAGAAGCTCACATAAATAAAAAATCAAATTGAAAAAGAATGTAATTATCGTCACTATAATATAAACCAAAACATAAAAGACAGACCAGAAAATAAATTAATTAATAGTGAAAGTACAAAAAAGATAAAGCTGAAATTGTCAAGTTATAATTGTTAAAATTATGATAGAAGGATATAGATATCTTTAAAAAAATTAGAATTGATACAAAAACACAGACAAAAAAAATGGGAGCAAAAATTATCCATTTTGAAATACAAACTCAACACTATTAACAATAAAATTAAACAATTTTATAAAAAAATCATAGACAATAAAAACGATACTAAAATTCCATATATCACTCTTCCACACATACCTAAAATCTCCTACCAAATAATTAAAGTTTTGTCCAATAAATTTAAAATTAGTTTTCATACACCCCCATGCACTAATCATCTAATCAACAACTCTAAGGATAAAATCGAACCTTCTCAGACCCCCCATGTCGTTTACAGCATATCATGCCCACAACCCGGTTGCCAGGCCATTTATTTTGGGAAACCAAAGCAGGCATAATCAACAGGACAGCACAACATAGATACACCTATAATAGAGCAAAAAAAAACAACGATAACTCATCAACATTCTTAGAACATTCCAAGAAGACAGGACATATGTTTGAATCCTCCAACCCCAAAATAGTCAGCAGTGAGAAAAATGACATCAAGCGGAAAATCAGAGAAGCATACTTCATTAATGGCAATAATAACACTATCAATAGACGGGATACCTGCTTTGATATCTCCAAATGTTGGACTATCTAGCTCATTTGCATACGTTTTGCATACTGCTTTGTTTCCTTGCCCTATTTCCTCATTCTGCATCTCACATTGCCGCTATGAATATGAGGCAAATGGCCTCGAAAGTGCTTAGTGCATAATAATTTTTGGAATCTTTACAGCTTCTCTTTCAAGTGTTTCATAGGCTTTTTAATTTGTATATTAATTATCATATGAAAAATGATATAAAAGAATAAACTTTTATGAATAAAATATTTGATTATATTTATTTTGAAAAGAAATGAAAAAGTAATAGAAGAATCAATTAAATAGATTTAATATAGTCTCAATGTAAAAGCACATTTAAAATACTATTATATCCAAGTTAAAATTGGAAACTAATCTTATTAGATATTCTGTAGGAATAGGATATAGAAAAAGTTGTGTGCTAGACTTTTTAAAAGATGTGATAGAGACTAAGTTCATATAAGTAGATTATAAAAATATAGGTTTTCAATATCTATTGAAATTAACGAGTTATAATTGTATAGATATTTATATAACACTATTTGAAATTTTTCTCATCCTTATATGATAGTAAAATAGTCGAAATCTAAAAAATAAGATAATGAACATACTAATAAAATATTATTTGGAAAAAAAAAAGATTTGAATTAGTAAGTAATAAACAAAAACAATAGCAACTCTCTCCATATAGTAGTGCCATCCAGTGCAAGTCATAGTAATCAGTGGATGCTAGATGTTTGTGCATCAAAATCCGCCTACTCATCCAAAATCTCCAGAATAGATTATAGCTTTCATCAGTGAGAAACCTTGAATATGTGAGAATTGCCTCTAGATCTTTGGATTTAATATAAACCTCTAGCAACTATCTTTTATATTTTTAATTAAATATAAAACTATGAGCCCAAAATAAAAACACAAACATATTTTCAACTCAAACTGACTAGTTTGTATAATGGTATTATAATAATCAAATGGTTTACAGTTCAAAAGATCATAAGATGTTTGAGCACCAAAAGTGACAGTGCTTGCCATAATCAATAGATATTGAGCACTAAAGGTTTTTACTCTACTATTCCATCAAACCATGGAGACTTATGCTTGAATTTATTAAGTATATATATATATTGTAACGATACGGAGAAATGCGACTTAACATAATCTGCACTACGGGGCGCCATCTAGGCATTTGAACCTAGAAAAATTTATAAAGTAGGCAGATACGTAAGTCAAAAAAAAATATTTTTTTTTTTTTTTTTTTTTTTAAATTTTGATTCCGGTCGTTAGCCCATGTCACTAGCTCAGGGAGTAGCAGAGATTTAATAAGATAATCTAAGAGTATATATAAAAAAGGAATAAAATAAGCCACTGCCAGTAATTAACATACAAACATTTATTTATGCACATATATATAAGATTTAAAATTATTTTAGTATTAGTTTTACATTTTAACATTATTTTTAACTTTACCTTAGATTTTAATTTACATTTTAATTTCTATTATATTATAAGTTTACATTTTAATTAAGTTCGCACAGATGGGATTATAAAAGCTTGTTATAATAAGTTGCTATAGATCGGTTACATAGATTACACGGTTAAAAACATTCCAAAGTAAACATAAGCGATCAAAATATAAAATTATTGATTACTGACAATTGCGGAGGGAAATTTATATGTAACCCAATAGTATTCACCATAAGATACTTGCATTGTCACCAATAACTTAAAAGACATCCGAATAAATACATTTTAGATACTCACCGTAAGGTATCATTATTTATCGAATGTCTATATATTTTGATCAAATATGAAAACGCAAAACATAGTTAACCGATAAACAATCCATGCAAGCGTCTATAAACAACTTAAATTTAATGCATTTTTATTTAGGGTCGAGCATGAATACTACATAGATTTGCATTGAAATTAAAATATTCTATCCCTATTTAACCTTAGGCTAAAATTCGCAGTCAAACTGGCATCAATCCATTTGATACATCGATGTATTCAATGTAATACGAAATACGGCAGCACCAAAAGAATTAAGAAAAGACATTGACTCTCAATCAGATAGGAATATTACATCTATCTAACGAGAAGAACAATAAAAAAAAAACTCCATAGAAAGGAACTGGTTCTCCGTCTTATAATTCCTTCCATAGGCAAACGGGTGAGTGCGGCGTATATATAAACGATTCTGCCCGTAGCGAATCTCCGATTACATCTACTAACTACATCAATATATCCAATCCATTGACCCAATCTAACAACGACATAAATAACCTAAGATTACCCTCCCCTAATATAACTTTACAAATCTATACAGCCATTCACGCCCGACTTAAGTTTAACATTTTTATAATTAATTTAACGGAAAACAACAATCATAATAAAACTTAAAGAACAAAAAATAAATAAATGGAAATGATTTTACAAAATACATAAGAAAAAAAATACATCAAATAACATTATTAATTTAGTTTGGTCAGATAGGAAACTAATGCAATTATTTTAAATACGAAAAGTTTTTAACTTAATGTTCATTAATTGTAAAGTTCTTACGGTTTTAAACAGTTCATCTTTATCTGTCGTTTGTAAGTTTGAACGGGAATTCCCATGCCGTCCTAAAATTGGTATCCATTTAGCCGTTGTTTTATTTATTCATTCGGAGGTTTTTTAATTTAGTTGGTCCTCAATGTAGGAAACGATAGTTCATTTCTCCCTTCTTTAACAGCTGAAAGAATTGACCGTGCGTCTGTCAATTCCTCCAACTCCGGACTACTACATATAGTCACATCGTAATAATCAATTTCCAGTCACTGATTAATAATTTCCAAAATTTTCCTTTTATATTAATGTGAAGGATTGAATTTACATTACGTCACCGATGCGATGGTCCTTTCGCTGCGGTCCGATTCCATAGGGATTTCTTCTTATTTGCTAACAGTTTCTATTGTTTTCCTAACTGACTGGTGTTTTTACATTTAAATGCCGAAGGCTGGTTTACATTTAACTAATTAACAATCATTTCCATTTCTGATTAATTAACCTGTTTTCCAAATCAAAAATATATTTAAAGATAAATTTAAAGATATAATTTCATCTCCAAATCTTTTTTAAAATTTAGTTTTAAAAATACTTTTTCTTTAATAAAGTTTTATTTTAATAATTTTTCATTATCTGTGCGATTTAATATATAAGAGTTTAAGATGATATTTAATTTCAATTTTTAATTCTAAAAGAAAATTTTTAAATGCGAACTTTTTAATTTACTTTCATGTTTAATAAATAAAAAAAAACAACAATGTAACGAACGTCTGTGCTCGTTACATATCAGTAAAGTTACTTAAAAAAAATGATCAAAAAAAAAAAATTTTACTTAGGGTTAGTAATTACGGTACACGATTGACAAAGACATTTACAAAACATCCGGTTAATAATTTTACAAAAAGACTATATACAAAAAGAAAAATGTTTACTATCGTTTACCTAAGGACCATTTACGTTCACCCCTCCCCACAAGAGTTCTATTTTATTTTATACATTTTATTTTTACACACGGCATGACAAGCAAGTTATTTTATAAATTATTTATTTAAGAAGGTTGCATTGAGATAAATATGTTTTAAGAAATAATGGGTTTAAACGTGTATATTTGCAGCACAATTATAAATACCACCAACTTATTTATGACTGATTGAAATGCATACATAGGGTTACACTGAAGTAATTCCCAAAGGTACTCATCGTAAGGCACCACATTTCGATCATAAACTTACGTGGCTGTGCACACCTATACACATTAAAGCATAATATATATTACAACAACAAAAAAAAAACATATCAATTGCAACCTTTTGACTTTCTTTTTAACGAAATACAGTTTAAAATTATTTATACTTTCTCGTGTTTAATATATGTGCTATTTCTTTCTGGCAGTGCTTTTATAAGATTTAAAATATACGACTTATGTAAACAGATAAAACATTTCATTTTGATAAAATTTGCTCAGGGTATATGTGGTTTATTAAAGATCGGCCCCAGATTGGGAAAGCCAGTTGTAACGATCCGGAGAAATGCACTTAACGTAAACTGCACTACGGGGCGCCATCTAGGCATTTGAACCTAGAAAAATTTATAAAGTAGGCAGATACGTAAGTCAAAAAAAAAATATTTTTTTTTTTTTTTTTTAAATTTTGATTCCGGTCGTTAGCCCATGTCACTAGCTCAGTGGAATAGCAGAGATTTAATAAGATAATCTAAGAGTATATATAAAAAAAGGAATAAAATAAGCCACTGCCAGTAATTAACATACAAACATTTATTTATGCACATATATATAAGATTTAAAATTATTTTAGTATTAGTTTACATTTTAACATTTAACATTATTTTTAACTTTGATTTTGATTTTAATTTACCTTTTAATTTCTATTATATTATAAGTTTACATTTTAATTAAGTTCGCACAGATGGGATTATAAAAGCTTGTTATAATAAGTTGCTATAGATCGGTTACATAGATTACACGGTTAAAAACATTCCAAAGTAAACATAAGCGATCAAAATATAAAATTATTGATTACTGACAATTGCGGAGGGAAATTTATATGTAACCCAATAGTATTCACCATAAGATACTTGCATTGTCACCAATAACTTAAAAGACATCCGAATAAATACATTTTAGATACTCACCGTAAGGTATCATTATTTATCGAATGTCTATATATTTTGATCAAATATGAAAACGCAAAACATAGTTAACCGATAAACAATCCATGCAAGCGTCTATAAACAACTTAAATTTAATGCATTTTTATTTAGGGTCGAGCATGAATACTACATAGATTTGCATTGAAATTAAAATATTCTATCCCTATTTAACCTTAGGCTAAAATTCGCAGTCAAACTGGCATCAATCCATCTGATACATCGATGTATTCAATGTAATACGAAATACGGCAGCACCAAAAGAATTAAGAAAAGACATTGACTCTCAATCAGATAGGAATATTACATCTATCTAACGAGAAGAACAATAAAAAAAAACTCCATAGAAAGGAACTGCGTTCTCCGTCTTATAATTCCTTCCATAGGCAAACGGGTGAGTGCGGCGTATATATAAACGATTCTGCCCGTAGCGAATCTCTGATTACATATACTAACTACATCAATATATCCAATCCATTGACCCAATCTAACAACGACATAAATAACCTAAGATTACCCTCCCCTAATATAACTTTACAAATCTATACAGCCATTCACGCCCGACTTAAGTTTAACATTTTTATAATTAATTTAACGGAAAACAACAATCATAATAAAACTTAAAGAACAAAAAATAAATAAATGGAAATGATTTTACAAAATACATAAGAAAAAAAATACATCAAATAACATTATTAATTTAGTTTGGTCAGATAGGAAACTAATGCAATTATTTTAAATACGAAAAGTTTTTGACTTAATGTTCATTAATTGTAAAGTTCTTACGGTTTTAAACAGTTCATCTTTATCTGTCGTTTGTAAGTTTGAACGGGAATTCCCACGCCGTCCTAAAATTGGTATCCATTTAGCCGATGTTTTATTTATTCATTCGGAGGTTTTTTAATTTAGTTGGTCCTCAATGTAGGAAACGATAGTTCATTTCTCCCTTCTTTAACAGCTGAAGGAATTGACAGACGCACGGTCAATTCCTCCAACTCCGGACTACTACATATAGTCACATCGTAATAATCAATTTCCAGTCACTGATTAATAATTTCCAAAATTTTCCTTTTATATTAATGTGAAGGATTGAATTTACATTACGTCACCGATGCGATGGTCCTTTCGCTGCGGTCCGATTCCATAGGGATTTCTTCTTATTTGCTAACAGTTTCTATTGTTTTCCTAACTGACTGGTGTTTTTACATTTAAATGCCGAAGGCTGGTTTACATTTAACTAATTAACAATCATTTCCATTTCTGATTAATTAACCTGTTTTCCAAATCAAAAATATATTTAAAGATAAATTTAAAGATATAATTTCATCTCCAAATCTTTTTAAAATTTAGTTTTAAAATACTTTTTCTTTAATAAAGTTTTATTTTAATAATTTTTCATTATCTGTGCGATTTAATATATAAGAGTTTAAGATGATATTTAATTTCAATTTTTAATTCTAAAAGAAAATTTTTAAATGCGAACTTTTTAATTTACTTTCATGTTTAATAAAAAAAAAAAACAACAACAATGTAACGAACGTCTGTGCTCGTTACAATATATATATAGTAAAGTTATTACTTTATTGAAAGTATTATGATGAAATAAATGCTTTCAATCTAAAAAAAATGGTATAGAAAAAAATCAAATTTCATGTATCTACATGGTTTTATAAAAATAAAACAGTATGGTAGTATTCTAGAAAGTACTAAATCAAAACATAATTATCACGACTATATTAAATTAGTGTAAACATGAAGGAATAGGTGTTTCGATAAAACCACCTGTAACAGATGAAACTATAATTTCTCTTAATTAATTTCATCAAAAAGAATTTATCTCACAAAAGTTTTTAGTAAAGAAACAAGAGTTCTGTATAATATGGAAAATAGTTAATCCTCCCAAAGTATTATTTATTTTTAAATATTATCAAAAATAACAGTGTCAAATTTTACTAGTGCCTGAGTTTAAAGATAGTGAAAAGATGGGAAATAAATAGAGACCTCAAGTAGACATTTTAGTTATTTACGGTTCTATGAGGAAAAAAATAATGTAAGTGGGTAATAATCCAAATAAAAATGTTTTAAGTAATTTGCATTTTGTAATTATTATTTTTCGTGATGTGTTTATAAAAAAATTATTAAAAAGGATTTTTGTAAATATAAAGTATTATAATAAATCAAATTGTTTACGGTTTGTAATTTTTTTTTATGTTTTTATTTTTATTCTTACTCCCGACAAAAAAAAAAATCAGAATGATCATTAAAAATAATATATTAACGTAATGAAGCACAAAAGAAATTATAATTTATTTATAGTTAATAACCATAGTTTTTTTTTCTACGATATATTTCTGTAGAGAAATTACATAAAATAATAAATTTATTTATCTATAAGTAAGTCTATATGTATGTAGTTTCAAGTTTCCCATTATTTATCTAATTATTTTATTATGGAAATATAGTAAAAAGACATTACATATATGTGAAAGTTTTACATAATGGCCGGTCTGTGCTTTATTTTAAAGCAGGTTTGAAAGTTAAGCTGGTTTAATCTTTTTTAATATGTTAAGATAGATATTGGAAAGTTGTTGTTTTTTGACTCTCTACAATTGTATGGGAATAAATTTAATATTTTTTATAAAAGTTTCTATTACATTCATATCGGCCTTTCAAGCCAAATTGTGCAAACGCTTTTGCGACTGTTAAATAATAAATGAATACCATCTGACCAATACAAGATATAGAATTTATGCAGGAATAAAAGGAATCTCTTATTCCTACGACTCAAATATTTATATATGAGCAAATCTGAAGTACTGGCACAGAAGGTGTGACTATAGAACAGTCACTTTAAATTACTATATATAACGTATGAATGAATGATGCGATGAAATTTACTAGAATTTACTGAACGTCATTCCCACTGAAACTTAATCATATATATAAATCAGCATTTATTTTTATAGCGTCTGTATACAATTGTAATTACATTCATATCGGCCTTTCAAGCCAAATTGTGCAAACGCTTTTGCGAGTGTTAAATAATAAATGAATACCATCTGACCAATACAAGATATAAAATTTATGCAGGAATAAAAGGAATCTTATTCCTATGACTCAAATATTTATATATGAGCAAATCTGAAGTACTGGCACAGAAGGTGTGACTATAGAACAGTCACTTTAAATTACTATATATAACGTATGAATGAATGACGCCGATGAAATTTACTAGAATTTACTGAACGTCATTCCCATTGAAACTTAATCATATATATAAATCAGCATTTATTTTTATAGCATCTGTATACAATTGTAATTACATTCATATCGGCCTTTCAAGCCAAATTGTGCAAACGCTTTTGCGAGTGTTAAATAATAAATGAATACCATCTGACCAATACAAGATATAGAATTTATGCAGGAATAAAAGAAATCTCTTATTCCTACAACTCAAATATTTATATATGAGCAAATCTGAAGTACTGGCACAGAAGGTGTGACTGTAGAACAGTCACTTTTCTATTGTAAATGTAGGCTGCATACAGATATTACTTTCTTCTTCTTCTTCTTCTTCTTCTTCTTCTTCTTCTTCTTCTTCTTCTTCTTCTTCTTCTTCTTCTTCTTCTTCTTCTTCTTCTTCTTCTTCTTCTTCTTCTTCTTCTTCTTCTTCTTCTTCTTCTTCTTCTTCTTCTTCTTCTTCTTCTTCTTCTTCTTCTTCTTCTTCTTCTTCTTCTTCTTCTTCTTCTTCTTCTTCTTCTTCTTCTTCTTCTTCTTCTTCTTCTTCTTCTTCTTCTTCTTCTTCTTCTTCTTCTTCTTCTTCTTCTTCTTCTTCTTCTTCTTCTTCTTCTTCTTCTTCTTCTTCTTCTTCTTCATTACTTATTCTTCTTCATTATTCTTCTTATTATTATTATTATTATTATTATTATTATTATTATTATTATTATTATTATTATTATTATTATTGTAATATTTAACACAGCATTACGCTGTTGCACATGCGCTTTGAAGATTTTAACTATAAATGAATGAATACTAACACCAAAGACTTTATCATGTGGTTGAGTGTTAGTATTCATTCATTTATAGTTAAAATCTTCAAAGCGCATGTGCAACAGCGTAATGCTGTGTTAAATATTACAGTTTACAAACATCGCGCTATAAAAAATGATTTATTTACATATATTATTATAATAATATAAGTTCCTTATTGTTTAAGAGCATCTAATAAAATGAATATTATATTTGTTGTTAATATAAATATATTTTTGTATATTCTTGGTATTTTTAGAGATGTATCTTTTTCAAGTATTAATAGCATATTTTATAATATATATATCATTAATTATTCCAAGAGGTAAAGATGAGTACTTCTTCTGCACAGAGTCTTGCAGCAAAAATAAACTATCACTGTACTCTGTGAAGTATACTTATTAAAGTTAGTTATTTAAAATAAACATTTGCCACAAATGTTTTGTCTGTAATGCAAATGAAAAAAAAGTTGTTACACATAGCGATTTAGATATTGTATTTATGTCAGAGAGGATCTAAAAAAGTGTCATGCTTTTCCTTATACAACAACATAAACAATTACTGAAGAGAGAAGAAGTGCACATAACCATATTTTATAATAAAATTTAAAAATATTATGGCTTATTTATAATACAATTGTTTAAAAAGAAGAACCCAATACACTTTGAAATAGAAAAGTAGAAAATGTAATGCAGATTTATTAAATATAATTTATTATTATTATCTTTTTTAAAAGTAAGATTGATATTTGTGATTTATAATTAAATTATCTAAATAAAATAGTAATTTTATAAAATAATGTCTTAGCTTTTTTATTTCATGTCATATATCTATTAACTGCATTAGTTTTGGGAGCATTACCTGTGGAATAATTATTGGAATTGTGATATGTTTAAGTTTATTTTTAGTTATTAGTCATACTTCCTCAGTATTTGACATGAGAAGAAAGAGATATAAAAATGTATTACAATTAGAGTTATTTCTTTCAGTTAAAATTTAGTATCTCATGTACAAAGCATGGGACATAATGATCATGATATATATTCTCTATCTTTAAAACAATTGATTTAAATATTTAAGTTTGAGAGAATGCCTATACTGTGTGTTGGAGTGGTTCATCTTCCATTTCACTTGTAACCACATTCTATTTAATTGTGTTTATTATATTTTTTGATCATTCTGTAATTCCATAATTTCATTATTTGTTTCATTTATATTTTCTTAAACTATTTATTTCAGATATAAAATATTTAACCTAGCTTAATGTTTATTTTTTTTCTAATTTACTTCTCTTCCCTAAACTTTGATTTGCCTCAAACAATATTTTATAGCAACGGTGGCAAAACTTCATATCTATTAAGAGCGACATGCTAAAGTTGAAATATTTTCAGAAGCCATTATTAAATTTTGAAACATTTAATAAAAGCAAATATTGGTGTATATTTTTTTTTATTAATGTGATTTATTACTTGTACAAAAAATAGAAATTTAATAAATAAGAACATAATCAATAAAAAAATATTTACTATTAACACGTGATTGTATGTGATTATCAAGAACACTAAAATTTGCTATAATTTGTTAAAAAACCAAGATGGCTCCTTATGGTCTTCATTTATCAGTTGTGTGGGATGTTTTTATTTTACTAACTTCACTGTTGAGAAAAGTGACATTCAAAAGTTAAAGAACAGCTCGATATTACAATTAAAACTGCACAAATAATAACAATATCATTTGATGGCATCATATTTCTAGAAGCAGCAGTTTGACCCTATCAGTTTTATAGCCTTTATTTTTATCATACATGCCTTAAACTGCAATATTTGATATTATTATGGCAAATAATAATAATAATTATTATTATTATCTTATTATTATTTATGTTTAATTTCTCCATCTGAATCATATTCTCCTGATAGTGAATAAGCACACAGCCATACAGAAAGTAACAATTGTTGAAATGCAAAAAATAATTCAATCCTCATGTCATTTCTAAACTAGGATAAATGTAACAGATAAAAGAGACATTTTAATTTCTCATAAATTAATCTAGAATTTATACTTTAAAAGAATGCAAGATAGGCTTTGAATTAAGTAGAAATGCAAATGATCTTGAATGTTTATTGCTGATGATGAAGATGATAAAAGAATCATAACCATTCCTAATATATATTCAAATACTTTTTGATATTTTTTTGATTTTTCATATATCAATAATATTTTTGAAGCAATGTATATTTTATAAATAAACATCAGAATGAGGAATGTAAAGTATAATTATGAATGCTTATTTATTTTATTTAATTTCATATTTTGTTTTGAACATGAAACATATAATAAAACTTAGAGTGATACCAAGCAAAGTATTTTAATACATGAACAAACATTATTTCATTGATGTATATTTTGTGAATATAAAACCTAAATATATTTTATCTAATTAAATATTATAAAATATCTTATTTTATATTTCATAAAAACAAAGAAATATTACCATTTTATTTATTTATTGGTAATAAATTTAACATAATTGTGGGAGTAAATATCAAAATTTTGGATCTTTTCTTTATGATAGAAAAAGCGAGTGAAGGCTTATACTTTGTAATTTTTCTATTTAGAAGTATGTAATCTACTTATTTTTATGCATATTTTGTATATAATTTTCTCTCAAACTTTTTTTAGTATAATACTTGTTAGTTTAATAATACTTAACTGTATATTTCTTGTATTAAATTTTGTTGTCAATCTAAATAAATTTGTTAAAGTTGTTTTATAAAAACTTTTCTCAGTATTATTATTGATTTATTCACTTCCACAAGATTTGATCCACAGAACTCAAAATTGAATGCATATATATTTTGCACATCATAAATAAAAATGATTTATTTAAATGATAATTATTATTCAAAATATGATACCGAAATATTACATTGTTATAATATTATTTTGGTCAGAATTTATTACTTAAATTGCTACCTTAAAATGAAATATAATTCCTATCACCACATATTTCAGATTATACCATGCTTTTAATATTCCACACGATAAATAAGAGAATTGGACCACCACTACCACTACTGTTACCACTACTACTACCACCACTATTATCACAACTACCACCACCACCACTGCTATTATTATTATTATTATTATTATTATTATTATTATTATTATTATTATTATTATTATTATTATTATTATTATTATTATTATTATTATTATTATTATTATTATTATTATTATTATTATTATTATTATTATTATTATTATTATTATTATTATTATTATTATTATTATTATTATTATTATTATTATTATTATTATTATTATTATATTATTATTATTATTATTATTATAGAGTTGATTATTAAATAGTAAATATCATACAAATTATTAATTAAGTTGAGTGTAGGAATATTATATTTTATTGTTATTATTATTATTGTTGAGGTGTGGTTGAATGTGATGCAAAATCCCTCATCATACTTGGCTACAGGATATTATAAATTAAGTTATTGATTTATTTTAAAAACCTGAGATTATATTTTATAAAAAAGATTATAATTTACCTAGTATAATATATTAGATTATTTGTAATATTTTAGAGTAGTAAGAATACTATAGATTTACATTATTATTTGAATAAAGGGGGATAATATTCTTATACCATTGAGAAGCTGTTCGTAGTGAAATGTTCTCAATTCACCAAATGTCTCATAATTATTATAAGTATATAATTTATTTATTTATGTATTTAATTGAACCATACATTAACTATTAATTTTTAGCTAGTCTAATAATAGAAATTATCTTAAGATATTGTTAATACTTATTTCTTACTAGATTACAGTTTAGCTGGAACATTATTTCATATATTTTATTGATTGGATGGTGAGGATACAATATATACAACACACATTTTATATATATATGATATACATAATTAGTGGAATAATGCTCAAGACTAAATGAGTTTATAAGTAATCATTCAAATTAGACAACACTTAGACAATCCCAATATCACTACGAATCAACAATTTTAACCTGTTATCAGGGCAATCTTTTTTTAACAATAAAGATGGAATCCCACCCTTATTTATGATCCAATATATTTATATCGATACTAAAGATTACAACTTGACCACAGAGATTGAAATAGCTTTGAACATTATTACACTTATTATTTAAATAATATTTGGGTGCAATGTTAAAATTATAGTTGCAGTTTGTAATGTTTTAACTGACTATTTATTAGTCTGCATTTAGAACAGGTTATATTTATCCTGTTTAAAAAGGTTTATTTAAAAACGTCTATGTATCTATAATTATAATCTCTGTGAACAAGATGCAATCTTTAATGTCTATATACATATATTGGACCATAAATAAATATAGGATTTCATCTTTATTGTTAAAAGGCATTTGGCTTAACTACAATATGAGATTCTTGATTGTTAGTGATATTGGGATTGTCTAAATGTTGACTGATTTTAATGATAATATGCATAATACATATTTAATAATATATATATATATATATATATATATATATATTATTAAATATAAATGTTTTTGCTAATATATATATATATATATATATATATATATTAGCAAAAACATTTATAGAAATGGAAAGAAATTAAAATAGTCATTTTCATATATTATTTTTATAAATTTGACAGTTGGAGAATATAGCATTAAATTTTATTTGAGTTTAGAAATTAATTGCTTATGTATCAATGATATTATATGTACTCTTTATCAGGACTACTGAAAGAAATATTTTTGATTATGAACACTCAGTAGTTCAAAGATATCTCATATTTTAAAAAAAGAATGTAAAAATAAATATTCTGTAATAGAAAAATTATTATATTTATTAGACATATACAAATAATGCAAAACTTTCAATTTTGAATTCCAGGTCTCAGTGATAAAGACTAAAGCCAAAAAGCGATATGAAGCTGATAATTCAAGATATTAATGATAGGAATTTTATGTGCATCTGTAAGTAACTGATTATTTTAACTAGATAGTAAAAATGTGGAAAGTTGTTTTTGATGTAAATAAATCATATAAATGTATATAAAAAATTAACAATTTTTAGATGTATGTGATTAATATTAAGAAAAATATCATAAGTAAAAAATTATTTTAAACTAAAATATGCTTTATAAATAATGTTTATACAATAAAAATATCCGATGTTTGTATTAACAGATGCATACTATGAACATCAGTGACAAATAATTTAATCATTGTTGACTCATTATTAACCATAAATTATTTCTTTATTATTTTTTTAATTATTAATTATTTATTATTATGCATTATTTTATACTAATATTTCCAAGGAATATATAAACTTAGTTTTTATCTCTGACATCTAAGCAGCTGATAAAATTCTCAGATACCATCTTTCTCCAGTAGCTCAATCCATTTTTATATAGTCCCAACAATATATTTGCTAAAACTATTCAGTTTATTATTAAAACATATTCCTACTTTATCTATCAATAGTTTCTTAAGTTTGACAAATCTTAGAGCATAAATATTTATTTTACGATATTTATGTTATATATTAACAGAAGTATTATTTATTTATTTATTTATTTAAATCTTAGAGCAATAAGTAAATATTTAAAAAATAAAAAAATTATAATTTAGTAGTTAAAACATATTCTTTCTCATTTCAGATTATCAAGAATTAACATTAATATGGTTTATAATGTTAGATTAGTGGAAGCAACACAGTTTATTATTTCTGTCACTCGAATTTCTTATCAAATCCTGAGCAATACAACAGTAATTTATTTATGTTTTTGATAATATTTTCCAAGACTAAATTAAAAACCTGTAATGTTCATTAAAAAAAAAAATTTCAAGATAATAACTCAATCGTCAAAGAAAGTAATCATTTACTTCTTTAACTACTAGCATGTAATTGCTAAGATGTTTAATGTAAAATATAAAATATTTTATCTTTTAAATTCTTTAGTTGTGGTCACCTTGTGCTAGTTCGTGTAATAGTAATATGATAGAATAAAGAATTAAGATTTGTGGATGAAAGCTCAAATTATCACATTAGTGCTCAAATATTATATAATCGTAAAAGCAATTTCTATTTGATTATTATTTTGGGATTGTTTATTAAATGCTACAGTGATGTTTACATGATTTTTAATTATCTACCAAGCACAGTATTTTAATAACGACCATTCATCTATTTATCATATTTATGATCTGGATTATGTATAACTTGGAAATAATTTCGGGTTCTTAAAAATATTGATAATTTTAATTCAGGGAAGTGACTTTAATTAATCTAATTAATCATTCAATGTAAAGTATACAAAATCTAACAAGGATACACAAAATGTTAACTGAATATCAAATGAAACTTGAGAACTAATTCTAATAAGTTTGATGACAAATCTTTCATTCTCGAGCCTTTTTAGTACTATTCTATTAATCAGTACAAGTATTATCAACATTAGAAAAATATATTAATAAAACAAGTAAAGTATAGCTATTATTATATAAGGAGCTATTTATTTGTTTTTATCTATTATAAAAAAAAAAATTTCTCATGTGTCATAGCATCAGCCAAGAAACGAACCCACTAACCCAGGACAACTGCTTGTAAAGCAGCTGTCACTGACCTCTCGACCACCAATGCTTGACTTATCTATTATAAAATTTAAGATATTTTAATGCAGTGCATACTAACATATTTTAGTTTTATCAATCAGACACATTTTATAACTGAAAAAATAAATATACTTATGCCACTTCCCTAGGTAATAGATTAAGTGATATAGCTTTATTACTATTAAGTGATTAGAAACGTACCTGTTAAAAAACTTATAGGAATTCCAACTAAGCTTGTTAGTACAAGTCCAACTAGAGGAAACCACATGGGATTCATTGTATATAACGGAAAGGTATAACTACAACAGTTATTAAAAATATACATTTATTTAAATATATATACTAATTAAAGATGTGATAAAATAATGCTTAAAGTCTAATAATTGTTTATCTTTTGAACATGAAAATAATAAGAATGCTGGGAAGACGTTATCATTAAGATAAATTATAAACTACCAAAATGAAAAAAAATATATAGAATATATAAGTTTCAAATATTTTAATTAAATATATACATAGAAAAATTATTAAAAATAAGAGCTATCAATACTTGTAAATTTAGATTTAAATACTTAATAGAGCTATAATTTTGCAAATACTCTAGTTTTTAAAATTAGAACTGAAAAAAGTAACCCATATTCGTAATAAAAATTAGTCGAAAATCTTGCTGTAAAAAACGTACATTACTAGCCTTATTATTTTCGATTTCTAACTATATTAGAATTAGATTAAAATTTATTAAAATGTAAAAGATAATAAAAACACACATTTTTAAGCATAATTGTGTCCTATGCAGACTAGGAAGTTTGAGAAAAAAGCGGTAGTGCTGTGGCTACTCAGGAAAGCAAATTTTTGCAGGTATGATGAAAACAAAGCTCTGCCGGTACCAAATTGGTATTTCAGCTTACGCTTTGCTCTCATCCACATAGTTTCAATATTATGGGTATGTATGTCTTGATCTTCTGCCAGAATAGCAGCAACATTCAAAATTTGATCAGCTGTAACTAAAGATGTATCAGATCTACCTGCCATTATTTGCAAATATAAATGTACACATGTTCATGTAATTCGAAGTTTTGAACCCAGAGTATATCTTTTTTGTAACAAGTGTTATAAATATAGATAGTTTAAATTCTTAAGTTTCAACTAAATAAATAAAGTAATTATTTTAATTAATGTAATATAATTAATCCACCATTCAATTTATCTTTACAAATGTTTTAAGTAATATTTATCTAAGAAATGGTCAAAACTAAATAATGTATAAAATGAAAGTAAAAATGTTTACTTTCCAAATCAAAAATAGTTTTAATTTTATAAAATAGAGGGCGAACACTAAAGTTAACCTTAACCTAAGAATTAATAATATCAAGTGACACTTTCTGCAACTAACTATCCCTTACTAAAAATCAAAATGTAATTTAAATCGTTTTGATGAATCTCAATGGATTTTTTTTAAGCAAAAAGTTTGAATAATATGTATGACTCATGAAAGTCATATACATGCAAACATTTGTGAATTAAAAATATACTAGAGGCCATATTTGAAATACACACAGGCATATATATATAATATTATATTTAATGTTTTCATGGTTGTATGATATAGATAAATTATTATGTTTTTGGGTTAAATCATGTGTTATTTTCCATTACATACCAATATTTCAACAAACTAGCTACTGCCATTGTCAAGGTTAACTTTTGAAAGAATTAGATCTCAAGCAGAAACATGACTGAGTGGGAGATGAGAAATAAGCTTCAACTTGAAGTAGTTCAGCATTCAAAATATGAGGCTTATCAAAATGTTTATTTCCCTCAGTTTTTTCACCTATTAATTTTAAGTTAATATTAGAAGACAGAGATAAAATGAGAGGTTTACACATAGCTGGAATACATTGTGCTTCATCAGCCCTATTTAAAAAAGTAGGTCTCTTTAATTGACTCTCTCATGGTTCTTAAATCATATCTTTCCAAATTAGCAAGTATTTTTGCATTGTCAAAATCAGGTTTGTGACCAATTTCTAAAAAATGGGAAGTAAAAACTGATTGTTCCTTAATTCTGACATTTATTCATCTATTAGACTGGCCTACATAGCTTCTTGAGCACTGCAAACATGGAATTTCATAAACTCCCTGGTATTCAAAAAATACTCTGTCTTTAGGTTTGTATAAAAATCACCAATTTTCTTGCCAGTAGAAAAAGTTGTCTTTATATTAAAACTAGATAGTTTTCTACTTATCAGTAACTCATTTAATATAAGGTAAAACCACTCTATTATAAGATGAATTGTCAATTCTATCCTCTTTTTTCTCTTTAACATCAATGCTATGTAAAGTCTAACATATGATGTTTCAATTATGATCATTAGAAAGTAGAATATTTTTTGTAAGTTCTATTTCTTGAGCAAGATGATGTTTATCAAACAAACTATAAGCTCTACTCAAAAGATGTTTTGCTACAGAAAATATTTGAGCAGAGTGATGATGAGAATTAAAATTAAGATATCTGTTTGTGTGGGTGGATTTCCTGTAAAATGATACTGAAAAGGTTTCATCACATTTTCTTGTAATTAAAGCATCTAGAAAAGAAAGTGATTTGTATAGTAAATTTAATGTTAGGATGCCAATTATTTAGAAAAACAAGAAAAGAATGTAAATTATCAATTCCATGAGGTCATATAACAAATGTATTATCCACATATCTTAGCAAAGTAGAAAATGTATTGGTAGCTGCATTTAGTACTCGACTTTCAAAATTATCCATGAAAAGATCAGCATTTACAGGTGATAGTGGAGAGCCCATAAAGGGTCCTTTAATTTGTTTAAACTTTTGAGAATCATGAATAAAAAATGTATTTTCAAGGCAATGCTTCACTAATGGAATAATAAAATCAGGCAAATCATTGTATTGAGCTATTATAAATAATGCTTCATTCAACAGGAATATTAGTAAACATAGAAGAAATATCAAAACTAACTAATAAATCAGTTCCATTTAGTTTTAAGGTTTTAATTATAGAAATAAAATGACTTGAATTTTTAATTCTTGATGAAATCTTGTCTGTCAAAGGTTGTAAGTACTAGGCTAAATATCGAGCCAAAGCATATGTGGGAGACACTATATTACACACAATCCATTAGTGAAGCATTGCCTTGAAAATACATTTTTATTCATGATTCTCAAAAGTTTAAACAAATTAAAGGACATTCTATGGAATCTCCACTGTCACCTGTAACTGCTGATTTTTTCATGGATAATTTTGAAAGCTGAGTATTAATTGCAGTTACCAGGAAACCTATTTGGCTAAGATATGTGGATGATACATTTGTTATATGGCCTCATGGTATTGATGCTTTAATTCCTTGTTTTTCTAAATAATTGGCATCCTAATATTAAATTTATTATGGAAGTGGAAAATAATAAATCACTTTCTTTTCTAGATGTTTTAATTAAAAGAAAATGTGACAAAATCTTTTCAATATCAGTTTACAGGAAATCTATCCATACAAACAGATATCTTAACTTTAATTCTCATCATCACTCTGCTCAAATCTTTTTTGTAGCAAAAAATCTTTGATTAGAGCTTATACTTTGTCTAATAAAGATCATCTTGCTCAAGAAATAGAACTTACAAAAAATATTCTACTTTCTCATGATTATAATAGAAACATCATATGTAAGACTTTACATAGCATTGATGCTAAAGGGGAAAAAGAGGATAGAATTGACAATTTACCTTATATTAAAGGAGTTAATGATAAGATCAGTAGAAGACTATATAGTTTTAATATAAAGACAACTTTTTTCTATTGGCAAAAATATTGGTCATTTTTTACACAAACCTAAAGACAGAATTTGGATCACCAGGGAGATTATGGAATTCCATGTTTGCAGTGCTCAAGAACCTATGTAGACCAGTCTAATAGATGAATAGACGTCAGAATTAAAAAAAACATATAATTGCTTTTAATCAAAAAATTAAGACATCAGTTTTTACTTTCCATTTTTTAAAAATTGATCACAAACCTGATTTTGACAATGCAAAAATATTTGCTAATTTGGAAAGGTATGAAGAGAATAAATTGAAATATTAAAGATACATACTAATTTAAATAGGGAAATGAAGCACAATGTATTCCAGCTATGTGGAAATCTCTCATTTTATCTGTCTTCTAATATTAACTTAAAATTAATAGGTGAGGAAAATAAACATTTTGATAAACCTCATATTTTGAATGCTTAACTACTTCAAGTTGAATCTCATTTCTCATCTCACACTCAGTCATGTTACTGTTTAAGATCTAACGATTTTTCTTTCAATTAACCTTGACAATGGCGGATGCTAGTTCATCAAAATATCGATACGTAATGGAAAATAACACACAGTTTAACCCAAATAATTATATATATATATATTGTAACCCTCCCCCAACACTTATCCTACATTTCCTACCAACAAATATCTGGTGCACCAATTCTATTGATAATAAAATAAACTACTAGTTTGATCTTGCTTTGAATTATTATTGAGACTCTTATAATGCTGTCCGCCTATAGTTTTAGCTCAATGGGGGCTCCAGAGATCCATATGGTGCAAAATACATACTAAACATAGGAGGAAACATTAAGAATTAATAGGAGTAAAATATTTATTAAGTTTTAAAATAAATAAATAATTGAAATTGGTAAAGTTCAACCACTTAAATTTACAAGTTATCGTTTAACCCCATCTCCTCCCATCATCTAACGAAATAAATATGCAGTACTAATTTACTTCACTACATGGTAAGTTAAAATTAAATACAAAATACAGCACTATTTAACCTTTATTGTACAATGACTTAAAATAAATAACTAAATTAATGTCTAATCTAAAACAATAAGGGAATATTTCAGGAAATTAATTTATTGTATGGCTTAATTTTAAATCCATACTTTACAATAACTACTAATTACCATCATAAAAGTAATGACACAAATTAAGTATTATTCTAATAAATATTAGTAGTTAGACTTTGAAAGAAATAGGATGCAATTTGATTTCAATTCATCATCTAAATAATAACTGAGTAATAAAATTTCCAGAGAATCATTAATTAGTCAATTATTTTAATGGTGTTTGGATCAATAGACAACATCATCAGATCTGAACATATTTATCATTAAATTTATGAAATAGTGTAATAATATCATATTGGATATGTAAGTGTGTGTGCATGTATAGAAACATAGTACACAAATCCATGCCAAAAAATAACTCTGAACAAAGTTTTTTATTTTTTAATAAATAAAACATTTATTACAAGATATAACTAAATAAACATTTGCATTTCTGATTCACACATATACATGTTTTGGATACTTCCAACATCAATGACTGAATAGTCTACATGAGAATAAATAATGTTAAAACAGACTTCCTTGTATTTTATCTCAACCATATGCCAGCTATCAATCAATTCTGATGAGCCAGTGAGAAGAAACATTTGTTAACACTACATTAAAATGATTAAATATAAAATTAAACTACTTGGTATTTTTATTTTAAATATATGTAAGCTATCAGTCAGTTCTGATATGCTTATGAGAAAAGAAACAATTATAAACACTAGCACTTAAATAGTAAACTATGAAATTAAACTTATTGGTATTTTTACTTAAAATACACATATGCTATTCACTAACTCCAACATTCTGCTAACTGAATCAACACTGGGGTAGTTAAACATTAAAATAATGTAATATGGGTTTAAATATATGTGTGAGAGGTCAATCTATCCTTCATAAATCAATTAAATAATTCTATTAATTAGCTACACTTTCTTTCATTTTGTCTGCTCATTCAAACTGAGGCCAGAACATTCTGAGAATTTATGATATAAAGCTTAAATAATTAGTATGATATGATTTAAAACATTGATTTAAGACTCACAAATCAATTATAGATTTTCTCCATACTTTCCAAATTAATAGTATTCTATGCATGTGTTTGAATTGTGCTACATGTTATAAAATAATTAACATAGCTATACCCAATTGATTTACTTATGAAATTGAGATATAATACCATAATATGGATGATGTCATGGTCAACTAAGCTTTAACACTAATTCTACTTCAGATGTTCAGTGAAAGAAATCAATTCTACCTTTATTTTCTTTTTATCAGCAAACTACCTTACACTTTGGCTATGAATAAATGGTGAAAAAACATTCCACATAGATACGTGAGAAATAAGAAGGCTTTCTTAATTCTAATCATTTAAATAACAGAACACAGTAATTTCCTAGCCTAATTGTGAGGCTTAAACACTGGTGTGGACTTTGTCTCATCACCGAAAAACAAGGGAAATACATCACTTAACTTCACATAATATAATCATCCTAACACCTAATTACTTAATCTGAAAAATATAATCAACTTATGACAAATATTTCAATAAACTGAGGGAGAGTCCTCTCAATCTCTATAACACAATATATATCATAAATGCTTTCTTCTCTATAGCTGCAAAATACATTTCAATCTAAGCATAAAAAATAATAATAAATTCACTCTTAACTAAATCCTTAATCCTTCCACTTCTTTTGGCACATCACACCATCCAAAACCGATTGGAGAGTATGTCATTCTACTTTTAATTCAACAATTATATAAATGGATAAAAGAACAGACAGGTATACACATATAAAATAATTTCACATTACCTTAAATGAGCAAATATTGCAACGATGTTAATTAATATGTTAAAAAAATGAATTTCTCATTTCTGACAAATTATAATAATTTAACTTTGAAATATAATAATTATTACTAAATAATCCCTATCATTTCTAGCAAGGAAAAGGTAAAATAACTATTTGGTGTATTTGACATTAATCAATAAATTGAAATAAAAGATTGGTTTGTGACAAACAACAAATCTTTAAATTTGAAGCAAAATAATTATTAAAAAATGGACCTCATAATTTCTTAAAATGCAAAGATAAAATAATAGTTTTTTAGGCAATTACATCTTCTCAAAATGAGCTGTTAACTTCCTAATATCAAACAGATCTTTCTGTTGCCAACACACACATATAGAAACATACATATATAATAAAATTATATTAAAATAATAACTAATTATCCAGTACAAGTTTTCTCCATATTATACTTTTCTGAGATATTCTTGGAGAAAGAAAGAATAATTAAATAATAATAAAAAATGTAAGACAAATAATTGGTCTACCTATTCTATCACATGCTAATAAGAAAAACCATTAATCTTCTTTGGCTGGAACATAAAATTCATTTACATAGTTCATAAATAACACATCTTGGTCATGTATAAAAATGATTATGAATATTGTAAAATAATAGGTATTAGTAAACACAACAATTTCCTGCAGGGAAACAACAAACATTTGTATCCAATTAAAGAGTGTTTCAAAAGTTTCTAGCAATAGCTACTGAAAGTACTGGCAATATCACATGTGAATTATTTAATAATGGAAATAAATATTTATTACTATATATATTTAGTAATAATTTACAGTTTAATTCATGACATTCATCAAAGCACTTGTTCTAAATTATCAATGGTCATCCATCAGGCACCTAGATGATTAATTCATATTATTCACTTCAGTCTCCATAAGTTATTGATAATATACTTTAATAGCAAATCAAACACAAACGAGAACAATAAAATAAGTGTTCACATCCAAAATCTATGCTCTTCCACTTCCTCAGTTATAAGCACATTTAGAGATAAGTTAGTGATTCATTAATTATATATGTCACACATACCATTCCTTAATTCTAAAGATGTAAATGGTTAAATATATTTTTTGTTAATAATAATAATGAAACATGTGGCAATATGTTATATGAACACATCCCTTCTTTTAAACTTTATTTCTTTATAGCTAGTATAAATTATTAATACAGAGCCTTTGAAATGTTTTATCAAAATGTCCAGCATAAACTTTTCAGAATAACAGCAAAATTCACACATTCCAGTTAATTCTTCAACATTAGAGATTAAAATTAGGCAAAGCAAATGTATAATATAAACACATTTCAATTGTTTCTTTAATATTGGAGATTAAATTTAGGCAAATCAATTTTGAAATATAGACACACATATGCATCCCAAATAATGATTTTAAATCTAGATTAGTCAATTGGAAATAGTGAAAGTTGCACCTTGTTTTTAAAGTTGTTTACATCTGCATAATAGGCTTTCCTTCCCAAAAAGAATTTCTTAACTCTTTTCATCCAGAAAATTAATGTAATTTTATACTTTTGAGTTTGAATTATGGATGAAACAATTTGTAGAGAAAATTGTAGTAATAAAAAAACTTCATGGAGAGAGAATTGTTGCAGTAACAAAAGACAACTTTGCATAAAAGTACCTCCCCCCTTTAAATCAGATTATTACTTAGCCATCTGTTCCTTCCACCAATCAAAACGGTCACTCAAAAGTTCAACTTTAAAACAAAGATCATCCCTCCTACTGCACTGAGATAATTAGTTATAAATATCCAATAACCTTTCTGTCTTGAAAATGAAAAAGAAAAGAGAAAAAAATCATTTTGTCTTTAAAAAATATTAATTAAATTGAACCAATAATAAAATATTCTGCATTACTAAAATAACAAAAAAATAATTATTTCAGCAAACAAAATAATTGATAGTGTATTTGTCAACTGGACAATTCACTGATTCATTGATCTATTAATTCATTTAAAATGTGTTTAAACTGGTTATGTAAGATATTGATTACAAAATTAAATGTTTTCATGTGAAACATGATATTTGGTAGTTTAATAAACTACATGAATAAAAAATGAAGTTGAAAGATGGCACAAACATACATGTACACACATGCGCTGTACGACAAGTATTAAACTAATCTGACTGAAATATAAGTTTCTATGACTGTGAGTTAAATATATTGCAGTAATTACATTATGGATTGAATTATTAAAAAGCAGATAAACCTGAAAACTGTAAAAACAAATACCAATCACTGTTCTGCAGACAAATAATACAAACTTGGATCAACTTAAACTATACACTAGCAATTTATGTGACAAGCCATCCCTTTCTATCCTTAAATACTCACTAAAATACTAACTATTTTAAAACTTCCAAATAATATCTGAAAATGCTTCTAAACAGAGCTTTAGATTACTAATGAAAAAAAGTTTTAAAATTTCAGAGTATTTCATTTTTTTAGTTAGATGCAACCAGCTGTTACTGATATAGTGGTATTAATCACCATTGGTTTCTGGTGCCTATCCAGAGGTCACAATATATATATATATATATATATATATATATATATATATATATATATATATATATATATATATATATATATATATATATATATATATATATATATATATAATTGTAATGGTAAATACAATATTATAGTTTAAATTCTTTTGTAGTGCTTTGGAGTATGTGGTGAACCTCATCAGCATTAACTGAATTTTAAATTGTTTAAACTTAATGTTGCATATATTTCCATAAGCTGTGTATGGCCATATTTGCAACTTGCCTATTAATAACTTTATATTTATCAATCAAAATTGCCTCTTTAATTTTTCTCTTTTTATGATTTCTTTCTTCCATTAATATTTTTATTTCACTACTATTAAATGTAAATCTATAATTACAAGTCTTTTCATGGTCAAATAATACTGAAGCTGTATTAAATTGACTATTTGCATTATTTTTAATTCGATTATATAATAATTGATGCTCTTTCAATCTTTTCTCCACAGAAAATCTAGATTCACCGATATATAATTTTTGACATCCACATGAAATCTGATAAATTATATTACTTCTTTGCAATTTAGGAATTATACTCTTAGAATTATTAATCAATTGATTAACATTTGGAGGAATACAAAATGAAATATACTTTTCTTTAAATATATTCTTAATTAATTTAGATTGCATGTTATTTATAAATGGCATAGATATCCATTTTTGATTATCTAAAGTAACACTGCAAACACTCTTTTTATTATTAAGTGAATTTACTGTACACAAAATTTGGTTTTTATCATAACCAACCTTTAAAAGTTCATTAGCAAAGAGTTCAATATTTAAAATTTTATCACTTTTATATTTACATAATTTATTATTGCGATGCAAAAATTATTTCAGACTTGCCATTTTATGTATCATTGGAACATGTGATTTAAAATGAATATATCCTCTTTCTCCAATAGGTTTGAAAATTAATTTATAATTAAATCAGTAGCATCTCTAAATATTTGTAAATCCAAAAATTTTATTTTTCCATTTTGTTCATTCTCAATAGTCCATGTTAAATTGTTTAAATTATTCAGATTATATGTAAGAACCTCAATAATGGCTTTAGGACCACAAACAAAAACATCATCAACATATCTAGTATAAATTTTAATACCTTCAAAATTATAAGAATTAAATATAATATCATCATACCTTGACAATGTAAAATTACAAATTTGTGCTACCATAGGTAATCCCATTGGCCATCCTTTACCCATTTTATAAAACCTATCATTATATGTTGCAATAATATTATCACTTATAAATTTTAGTGATTCAATAATAAAATTTATTAAATGTTTATTTACAGACATATTAATTAGTTCAATTTTAATTAAATTTATAGATTCAAGATGATCAATTGATCCATATAATTCCATTACATCCAATGAATCTAACAGATCATTATCATTTATTTTTATATTTTTAATTTTATCAACAAATTCATACAAAGATGCAATTGTATATTTTCCAAAACCCAAAATATCTTGTAACAATTTACCAATATATTTAGCTGTTTTATACATAAATGATCCACCAAAATCAATCATCAATCAAAGAGAATTTCCTACTTTTTGAAGTTTAATATTAGCAAATATTCTTGTGCATATAGATGTACATGGATATATATCATAGTATGTACAACTATCCATAAAATGACTTTGAGCCTTCTTTAAAATATTATTTATAAATTTCACATGTTGTCGCTCTATGTTATAACAATCAATAATATCAAATCCCAATTTACTCATTTGTGTTTCAATTTTATCATTATATGCATCTTTTTTAATAAAACACATTTGTAAACCCTTATCTTCTTTCAAACATATATATTTCTCAGTTATAAGAAGATTTTTGGTAGCACAAATTTGTAATTTTACATTGTCAAGATATGAAGATATTATATTTAATTCTTATAATTTTTAAGATATTAAAATTTATACTAGATATGTTGATAATGTTTTTGTTTGTGGTTCTAAAGACATTATTGAGGTTCTTATATGTAATCTGAATAATTTAAATAATTTAACATGGACTATTGAGAATGAACAAAATGGAAAAATAAAATTTTTGGATTTACAAATATTTAGAGATGCAACTGATTCAAATTATAAATTAATTTTCAAACCTATTGGAGAAAGAGGATATAATCATTTTAAATCACATGTTCCAATGATACATAAAATGGCAAGTCTAAAATCATTTTTGCATTGCAATGATAAATTATGTAAATATAAAAGTGAGAAAATTTTAAATATTGAACTCTTTGCTAATAAACTTTTAATGGTTGGTTATGATAAAAACCAAATTTTGCATACAGTAAATTCATTTAATAATAAGAAGAATGTTTGCAGTGTTACTTTAGATAATAAAAATGGATATCTATGCTGTTTATAAATAACATGCAATCAAAATTAATTAAGAATATATTTAAAGTACAATATTTCATTTTGTGTTCCTCCAAATGTTAATCGATTGATTAATAATTCTAATAGTATAATTCCTAAATTGCAAAGAAGTAATATAATTTATCAGATTTCATGTGGATGTCAGAAATTATATATCGGTGAATTGAGATGTTCTGTGGAGAAAAGATTGAAGAAGCATCAATTATTATATAATCGAATAAAAAATAGTGCAAATAGTCAATTTAATACAGCTTCAGTATTCTTTGATCATGAAAAGACTTGTAATTATATATTTACATTTAATAGTAGTGAAATAAACATACTAATGGAATCAAGAAATCATAAAAAGAGGAAAATTAAAGAGGCAATTTTGATTGATAAATATAATATTAATGGGCAAGTTGCAAATATATCCATACCCAGCTTATGGAAATATATGTAACATTAAGTTTAAAAAATTTGAAATTCAGTTAAAGCTGATGAGGATTATCATGTAATTGAAAGCACTACAAAAGAATTTAAACTATAATATGGTTTTTACCATTAAATTTTATAACAAATATATATTACAGTCAAATACCTTTTACGCTAATTGTGCATACGCTTTGTGAGTGTTAATAATAAATTAATACTTTCTCACCAATACGAGATATAGTATTTATGCAGGAATAAAAGGAATCCTCTTATTCCTACAACTCAAACATTTATATATGAGCAAATCTGAAGTACTGGCAAAGAAAGTGTGACGATGGAACAGTCACTTTGCCAGTACTTCAGATTTGCTCATATATAAGCATTTGAGTTGTAGGAATAAGAGGATTCCTTTTATTCCTGCATAAATACTATATCTTGTATTGGTGAGAAAGTATTCATTTATTATTAACACTCGCAAAGCGTATGCACAATTAGCGTGAAAGGCTGATATTTGACTGTAATACAATTGTTTACATACGTTATATAAAATAAATGCTTATTAACATATATATTTAAATCAAATTCAGTGGTAAATATATGTATAAATTTTGAGATTTAATCTCTATAGCAACTAATATTAAATATTGCAATCAATCAAATGCTGATTTTAGCACATTCCTAGGCAACATAAATTTCGTAATATCATAACTTAAAATACAAAAAAAATTAGCAAACATTTTTCATCTACATTTTACATGTTTCAAGAGGAAAACACTTTTTTGGTGTATAAATAATTTAAATACCTCATCTTTAAGTTATATTGGTTTCTGAATGTTATCTAAACATCTAAAAAGCCTATCATTTGTTCTTTAAGTGGGAATTAATTCACCCTTTAACTATTTATGTATTTTTAACATATGGGCAAACATGCATCATAGAAGAAATATTTTTGTTTATTAATAACTCCATATGTGAAGAAAACATTCCAACTGCTGAAAAATATGTGTATAAGCATTATCTGTGCTATATATTGTACACATTCCAATTTAGCCTGTGACTAAATTGCACTAGTGTGCATAAAATAACACATAAAAAGTATCATCATATTTTTTTCTGTAGAAAGGGGGAGCTGTAGGGCATCTGAATTAAAACCCTGCACAACTAATTCCCAAAAAGACCTGAAAAATATCTCTTTATTCGACTCCTTTTATTTATCAAAGAAGGATAAGCTATATTTTAAATATCTATTAGAAATTTTAAAGCACATATAGACAGTTGTCTTCTAGACAAAAACTAATCAATTAATTATTTTTCTGATTTTGATTATTAACCTTCTTTAAAATTTATTTATACTTAATAGATTCTAATATTCTTTCTTTAATAATACTTTAATTTTAATAATCTTACTAATTTATTTTCTGGATTTTGAGTTATAGCTTTTCAAATCATTGAAATTATTTTCTTTATAGGCAGTTTTGATATGTCTGAATATGGATGAGTGTGTTCCTGTATTTACAGACATAAACCTAAGAATATTTACAGATGTATTTAAGGGAAAGAGCTTTTTTATTATTATTATTTAAATAAATTTATAATTTTTTATAACAAGTTATATTGTTTAAAAACAGTTATATATTATTTAGGATCAACTTGTTTTATTTTGTTTGAAAGAGTTAGAGTTTCACTTAATCTTTCAGGATGAAGTCAGAGGTTAATGAGAGGAGAGATAAAAGTCAATTTTAGACTTGAGAAAAATGGGGGAGTGCCATTAAAATTGATAAAGTCCACATCAGTCAATGATTAAATTACCAAGAAATCATATTTTGGATTTCTTGCTAACAATAAATTTTAAATAATTGTCAATTTTGAAAAGATTTTGATCAGATGATTTAATTAATGGAAACAATGTGTTTAGTAACAAAAATATGTTTGTGGTATCATCTGACCAGGCCACATATTGGAGACAATGAAAAGAAAAAGGGAAGAAAAACTAGATTGCTTTGGAGAAATCAGAAATTATTTTAAAGGTTTCTACATCAACATGATGGGGTAGAAAATATTTTCTTCTGTGGTCCTACGACCCAGAAAACTATGCACATCAGGAGAAGTTTAAATATAAAGTATATAAAACATCTTATAATTTATTGCTAACAAGAAAGAAGAAACTCATTGCCTCACCTATGCTTTTAAATCTAAATGGAGCCAAGAAAATTCTAAAATTTTTGAAACCATGCTATTTCATTTATGCCATTTGCTGAGTTTGAATCAAAGCAAAATGCTAAAATAGATGAAAAACATAGATATCCATCTGTCTATCAAAAGTAATTATACACAAAAGAAATGAAGAAACCACCCCCATGATAAAATGATCCCTATAGAAGTAAGTGATTTCATCATCATCACAGTAAGGACTTATAAACCCAAGCCAAAATAAGTCAGTTCCAGTAAACCATTGTAATTGGTAAATATATGCATCTTACATATTGGTGTGTGGCTGCTGTCAAATTTTAAACCTTCAACAAGCTGACTTTAAAATCATTGGACTCTTTGAAACCATCTGTACCACAAAGTAAAATAACTGGTAATATAAATTTTAATTATATTTTTATCAGTGACTATTAATAAATCTTTTAATAATAAATCTGTTTATCTGTCTCATTAAATCTTTTAATCTTAAAATGAAAATCAATTATAGAAGATTTTCAGTAATAATAGCTATTGCATTATTGATGAATTATGTATTCTTAAATTTTTGCATATAACTACTTATCTATTTTATTTTTATAAAATGTGTTTATTGTATATTGATTCAAAATTATAAAATATATTGCTTATATTGTATAAAAAGAGTTTAATAGTTTTTTTTATTCATAATGGAAATTGACACATATACACACATGTAGTAATATAATTATGCTTACATGTATAGTTGTCGAGCCTGAATGTTAAGAATCAGTAGAAATTTAGCATTAGGAGAGATGTATTTTTTAAATAGTTAATGATCTAGATTGGTAAAAGTGGAGATAGGTAATTTGAAACTGATTTCCCTAAATGTTTTTATCTCTCTATAACCTAGCTAACTTTTCTACACTCATTTCTCTTTTTAATATTATGTTTAAATTTATAAAGGTGGAAATATATATGTTATATGCAATAGGTGAATGTGTGCGTGCATAGAGTGTTTATTTTTTTAAAAATAAAAAAGTGTTTTTAGGATACTAAGAATTTTATTTATCCACTATAAAAATTAATGCACACACATCACACTAGATGATATGAACATTAAGTAGTTAACATTAAAGGAAAGGGGAAAGATCTTTGATATTATTATTATTTAAATGTAAACAATTTATCATTATTAATAGTGTAAATTTTATATCTGTATTGTTAATGATTAATCAGTAATAAATGTTAATATGTTTTATTAAAAAAGGCATATAACATTCTTAAGAGTTATTCATTGTCTTCTTAATTATGACCATTTATCATCACTGATGAATATTAATCATTAAGTTATAATTTAAATACAATGTTTTAGGTAAATAATTATAGGTTTATGAAAAATTAAATTTATGTTGTGAATTAGTTCTAAAGATGTGGCTAGATGTATCATTATCAACATCATCATCTTATTAATTAAGAGTCTTAAATGTGTTTAATGGCCATATGTTTAATGGTTTTCACTGTATTTGTTTATTATTGGTAGGCCATCATTGGAGATAATGACTACCATTTAATATCATTAAATGTCACTTAAAGTTTAGTGAATTGCCACTGATAAACCCATAGTGTTTAATGAGCTAGTCAGACCTATGAGAATGTTAAAATGCATTTATGATATTACAATCTTACATAATAATTTTGTCTGATAATTTTATTTGCACAAGAAAATAATAATGAAAATGTTTTTGTTTTCCTTAATGTTAGTGCAAATGTGATATGGTTCTAAAATACAAAATCCTACATCCTGTTATAAATAGTGTGCCCAAATGGGTTCAAACCTGCTACATCTATAAACAGGTATATAATGTAATTTTGTCTAGGTTTAGATAGCCTACTGGTGCCCTGATAAAGCATATACACAAAAACTAATAATAGACAATGTTTAAAGCATATTAGCTCTCTTATTTCTTTTATTTCCCCAGGCTATTTACTTTTCATTTATTTGATATTTTTATTAGTTACACATGGCAACCCAACTGAGGTCCCAAGACACACCATCTACCTGAGATAATTTTTTTCTATTATTTTTTTCTCTCATAGAATTATTTGACTATATGTTCTTATTTTAGACTTGTATGTGATGATGTTCATTGTTGTTTACTTCTTCATCGATGTTGATAAATGAGTACAGCCATAAAATAGTTTACTTTTCCAATTTTAAAATAGTATATATGTCTCAAAACTTGAGTCAATGTTGAAATTAACAATAGGATTTTTTTGAAACATTTTGTTATTAATAAATTATTACTATGAGACAGAGACAGCAATATAGATAGAATGTGAATTATGGGATAATAATTTCATGTATATTTAGACAGTTTATATTATAAAAAGTGTATGATTTTGGAGGTTGGATTGTGTATTTGATTGTTGGAGTTTGGTTGGCTAGTTGCAGTTTTTGATGAGAGATGGAGAGTTTTGTCATTGCCTTCAGGGTTCTGTGTATTTATGCAACCCATGACTGATCAATCCCATTCACTGCTCCAACCCATTTTATAATTTGTTATTTATCAAGAAGTAGTTAACAGTAGTTCTCTCTTGATTTCAGCCTATATGTTCCCTAGAAAGTGAGCAAGGCAGTTTTCTTATATATTCTACTCCATAAGATGAAATAAATGGGGCATAGTTTTAATATTTGCCTCTAAGACCCCAATAGAGATAGCATAGAATTATTTAATATATTACAGCCCATAAGACTTAAAAGAAGAAGGTATTGCAACAGAGTTTGCATCATTTGGTTGTGGTAGCTTAAAGTGATTGAATTGGGATGGCTTTCTGGTTGTTCATGCCTGAATTGTGTGCTTAAGATGTTATGACTGAATTATTTTATTTTTCTCAAAATTTGTGAGCTGCAGGTCATCCTGTTAGCTGTCAGTATCTTTCAGATCTGTAAGGGAATAGATTGATATATAATTTGGGCTATTATAAATATATACATGTACTATATAGATTATTATTGGGTGATTCATTAAATAATGGATATACATTTTTTTGAAAGCATGAGAAAGGAAGGTGATAAAAGGCAATGTGTTCCCAGAAAAAGAATGAATGTGTAGGTTCTTGGGGGTTAAGTAGCTCCGGCAAAATAGATTTAAATTTTGATAAAATTAATAAAATTAAAACTGTAGTCAAAGAAAAAGTGATTTCTCTGACTCAAATGGAGAAGAAAGCATGATAAGTGATGGAAAAGTGATTATGTGTATGCTCAAGTCTTTTGAACAAAAGATAAATAAATCTGTGGAAAAATGTAGGAAAAACTTCAGAAAAGACTTCAAAGAAGATTTAAAAGACTGGAACAGATCTTTAGAACAAAAAATAAATAAACCTGTGGAAGACAGTAAAAGTTTAAAAGAAATAGATAAATCAGTAGAAAATTATAAAAGATCAGAGATCAATACCTCATTAGAAGAAAGGATAGAATAAGTATATCAGTCTATAGAAACCCAGAAAGGTGATCAAGTTTCATAGATGTTAAAAGATGAAATAGATATTCAGATTGATCAAAATAAAGACATAAATGAGAAACTGAATGACAAAATAGATAGACTGATAAATTGATGGATAATAAGCCCCATGGAATAAAAATTAAGGTAGAAGGTATATATACAAAAAGGCCAGTAAAGAGAGTACAGAAGGAAATTACTAAAAGTCTGGTTAAGGTGGATCATGAAGTTAAGAAAATGAGAAAGTAGTTGGAGGAACAACACTATGTAAAATATCAGATGGTTAAACTAAGAGATAAAAGTGATAAAACTCCCAGAAAGAGAATACCATAGAAACAATCAGAATGTAGTTTTAAATAAATTATGTTATTTGTTGAATCATAAAGATTTATACTATAGATATCCCATGAGAAAGAGAGAATGAAGGATTGTAAGACATGTAGATTTATTCTATAAATATCCCATGAGAAGGAGAGAGGGAAGGATTATATGATATATAGATTTATACTATAAATATCCAATGAGAATGAAAGAGGAAAGCATTGTAAGCCATATAGATTTATACTATAAATATCTCATGAGAATGAAAGAGGGAAGGGTTGCAAGACATATAGATTTATACTACAAATATCCCATGAGATGCAAATATCTCATGAGAATGAAAGAGGAAAGGATTGTAAGATATATAGATTTATACTATAAATATGCCATGAGAAGGAGAAAGGGAAGCATTGTAAGATATATAGATTTTTACTATAAATATCCCATGAGAATAAAAGAGGAAAGGATTGTAAGGCATTTAGATTTATACTATACATGTCCAGTAAAAATGAAAAATGAATGGATTATACATTTACAATTCTTAACAAATCTTGCCTGCAATAACATAACATGACATTGAGTTGATTTATTTTAGTTGTCAGATGATTTAAAAAGAAAAAAGAAATATAGAATAATTTTTTGTTGGTTATGGAAAATTAATAAAAAAGTACAATATTTTTGTTAGAAGAAGGGAGAAATGTACACATTCCAATTTAGCCTGTGACTAAATTGCACTAGTGTGCATAAAATAACACACAAAAAATCATCATCATATTTTCTTCTATAGAAAGTGAAAGCTGCCGGGCATGTGAATTCAAACTCTGGATAACTAATTCCACAAAGACCTGAGAAATATCTCTTTATTCAACTCCTTTTATTAATCAAAGAAGGGCAACCTATATTTTAAATATTTATTAGAATTTTAAAGCACCTATAAACAGTTGTCTTCTAGACACAAACTAATCAATTAATTATTTTTCTGATTTTGATTAACTTTCTTTAAAATTTATTTACACTTAATAGATTCTAATATTCTTTCTTTAATAATACTTTAATTCTAATAATCTTATTAATTTATTTTCTGAATTTTGAGTTATAGCTTTTCAAATCATTCAGATGATTTTCTTTATAGGCAGGTTTGGTATGTCTGAATGTGGATGAGTGTATGCCTGTATTTACAGACATAAACCTAAAGACATTTACAGATATATTTAAGGGAAATAGTTTTTTTTATTATTATTGTTTAAATGATTTTATAATTTCTTTATAAAAAGTTATATTGTTTAAAAACAGTTATATATTATTTAGGATCATTCTTTTAAATTTTGTCTGAAAAAGTCAGAGTTTCACTTAATCTTTCAGGATGAGGTCAGAGGTTAATGAGAAGAGAGATAAAGGTCAATTTTGAATTTGAAAAAAAATGGGGGGAGTGCCATTAGAATTGATCGAGTCCAGATTGGTCAATGATTAAATTACCAAGAAATCATATCAATTTGGATTTCTTGTTAACAATAAATTTTAAAAAATTGTCAATTTTGAAAACATTTTTTATCAGATGATTTAATTAATGGAAACTATGCATTTTTAGTAACAAAAATATGTGATGTCATTAGACTAAGCCACATATACAGGAGACAAAAAAGGAGAGATATTTGTAATGAATTATTTGTTGATCCACAAGGCAGTTTTTATAATGATCAATTTTAAAGCAAGCAATTTATAATTTATTCAAAAATCAAATGACTGATTAAAATTTCTTGTAAAAAATAAATTTGTTTTTCATCTTTATCACTCAATTTCCTCCATCTTCTTTTAAATGAAATGTTTGATGTAATCTTTTCAAATTTTTTTCATTGCTAAATATCAATGAATAATTTCACTTCTGCTTTATAATCATACACAACATATATATGGTATATTGATTAAATACATAAAACTATTTATTTCTTTAATTCATTCTATGTGTAAATATTTTGTTTAAAATAAATCAATCAATAATTTTAATATGTATTAATAAATTGTTTAATAAATATATAACTTGTTCACACATTACTAAATTTTCAAGGTGTATTATATGTGTGTTTAATGCAGTGGTCTTCAACCACCGGTCTGCGGCCCGGCACCAGTCCATAGAAGTTTTTTGCTGGTCCATGCTAGACTGGCAAGAAAGTTTTTAATAACAAAATAATAAGATTTTAAACTTTTAATTAATATAAACAATTTTTATTTATTTTTTCTCACACTTTTACCTGATTAAAAAAAAGAAACAGAACAAAATCTAATCAATCATACATAAATTAATTTGTTTTTCTAGTTATCACAGATGTTTATGGGGGGGGGATAGAATTAAATTTTTATTACTTTTCTAAAAAAATTCAAAATTAAAAAAAAAAAAGTTTTTTATTATACAAACTCCATATATATATATATATATATATATATATATATATATATATATATATATATAACTTCATCTAAGGCTAAACTGTTTACATCTTTAAGAAAATTTATCTATAGACTTCTGCTGGTCCATGAAACCTTATCCTTATTTTTGCTGGTCCATGAAACCTTATCCTTATTTTTACCAGTCTGCAGTTGTGAAAAGGTTGAAGACCACTGGTTTAATCTATATGTATTTTCATATTGATATAAAGTATGTTGGGTGTTTTTACACAACAAAAATTTTCCACCAGCCTTAATAAAATCCAATAAGTTAAACTGTCTCTCTTTAATACTGAGAATTCATATTTCTCATTTCTTGTTTTTATAGCTCTTAATTTTTATAGCTTTTATACTGCTTTTATTGTATATGTGAATATTAAATCTATAACACAAATTTTCATGCATTTTTAGAAAATTGTTTTGCCATGATGCATACAGGTGAACAATTAATTAAAATTAACATTGCAAATTATTTATTACACTAACAACTCTTATATAATTTAGAGTAATAGATAAAATTGATTCAACTAGTTTTCCACTTTCAGCTATGAGGGGATCAGTTTTAATTGACTGTTAGCCTGGCTATACAATAGCTAAATTTAATTAAGAAATATATAAAAAAAAAGACATATTTTGCGGGTTCATTCATGTTAAAAATTTAAATATTAATATACTGACATTTTGACTTGATCACTCAAGTCATCTACTAGATGATAAAAGGTAGAAAGATGATTGTAGAGGCGCTACAATCACTGATTTAAAAAACAAAAGCATTACAGTTCCATCAATAGCAAAAATGTTAAATTATGAATGTTTTTTAAAAAAATCTTTCCAAATAGGAGGAAGTTTGCATGTATCATCTTGCATATTGATACAATCTGGCCTTTTTAGTATCTCAATGGCTTCTCTAATTTTGCACTGGTAGAGATTATCACACGTGGATATGATCCTGGTACTAGAAAAATCAATTTTATGACCTGAATCTATAATATGGAGTGAGAGTGCTGATGATGATGAATGTTGTTTAATTGCATTAGCATATTCATCTCTCCTAACACTGGTGTAATGATTATTCATACCTATGTAAGAAACTGTACAAATTTCACATGGGATTTGATAAACATCATGAGATTCAAGACGGATTGAATCCTTAGGCTTGGCTATTTTATTGCTGATGTTTTGATGACTAGAAAATGCTGAATTTATATTATAGCATTTTAATATACATCCAATACTGTCTGTAGTTCCTTTTACATATGGAACACAAATCCTAATAGCTGATTTATCATTTTGTTGTTTCCTATTTTGTTCATTTTGGGCTTGAAATGAGACTTTTTAATAAATTTATAATTATAACTATTTGGTAATAAAACACTGTTAATATGATTTATTTCTTCTTTCAGATGTGACTTATCTGAAAGGTTAATTGCTCTATTTAAAAGAGGTTTGGCTACAGAAACTATCTGAGTTGGGCGATGATGAAAATGGAAATGGAAATATCTGTCTATGTGTGTATTCTTTCTGTAAATCAAAAAATATAAACTATTTAGTAGTCTGATGACTAGAACATCAAGAAAAGGGAGTTTTCCATCAGACTCTGTCTCCATTGTAAATTTAATATGAAGATGCATATTATTTAAATGTATTATATTACAATAGAAAGAGAAAGGTTTTATCTTTTTCCACATATTCTTTAAACATTTGCATAATCAAACAATGTAGTTTTTGCCATAGAGGGACCTTTTAAAGCTCAACATATGATAAGGCCTTTATAAAAGATAAGAGCAGCCATCTTATCTTTAACCTAAATTCTTGCTTATATGGGCATATCTAAAGTATCTTCATTTGAGAGCATGAAGGTATTTCTCTCTTCATACTTAAATCCATTATTTCATTTCATAAATTAACTTATATAAAATCTTGCAATTTAAAATGAGTTAATATTAAAATCTTTTTAATGAAAATATAAAAACTAATGTAATGTTTTCATTATTTTTTAAGTGCAAAGGCAGCATGTAAATAAAAAAGAATAGCTTTAACATTTTTCCACATGCACCTTAAATGTTTGTATGATAGCCAAACAATATACTTTTTGACTATAGAGAGTTCTCTCAAACCTCAACACAAGATAGGGACTTTGTAAAAATAAGAGCAGCCATCTTATCTTTAACCTAAATTTTTATTTATATAGGTCAAAAATTACAATGTTTGGTTATTATACAAACATTTAACACATGTGGAAAAAAATAGTCTTTCTCTTTCTAATTACATACTGCCTGTGCACTTGATAAATAATTAGAATGTTACATTAGTTTCTATATTTACATTTACTTCTGTTTAAAACCTTCTAATCACCACTCCATCTTTTTTATCTTTTCAAAATATATATTACATATAAACATATAATTCTATAATTAAAACACTTCAAACCATTTTCCTCTTTTCTTTAAAAAAACTGTATTTCTTGTGTGTGTGTGTATATATAGATCGTCAAAGATCTAGAAAAAATATATTACATTATAACAATCTCTACATAATAAAATATATATATATAAAAATATACAAAAAAACATATAAAAAAACATAAAAAAATATATAAGCCCCATAAAAATTATAATTAATAAAATACATTAAAAATAAATTAAATTAAACCATAAAATATACACCACACTTACTTGCCTCCCATCTCCTCAAAAAACTTTCCTTTTTACATTTTACTTTATCCAATTATTACAATAAAACATTTACTTTCTTCTTTTTTTTATATATGTCAAAGCATTGACTGGGAAGCAAGTCCGGGCACAGCTGCTATACTTTTCAAAATTACATTTATTTCCAAAAATAATTCTTTATGCATTACTTATCCCATTCATTATATTGAAAACAGGTATATATCTTTTTATATATAAACTCTCTTTTACCATTCTTTCTTTATATAATCTAACCCCCTCCAACATTTTAATCTTAAAATCTATATGTCCAACTTCCTTACTATGTATATTTACATTAAAATTCTTATCTCTCAAATGCTGTTTCAAGATAAGAATTCTAATGTAAATATACATAGTAAAGAAGTTGGACATATAGATTTTAAGATTAAAATGTTGGAGGTGGTTAGATTATATAAAGAAAGAATGGTAAAAGAGAGTTTATATATAAAAAGATATAAACCTGTTTTGAATAGAATAAATTGGATAAGTAATGCATAAAGAATTATTTTTTGGAAATAAATGTAATTTTTAAGGGTATAGGAAAGAAGAAGAAAATAAGTGTTTTATTGTAATAATTGGATTTTGGATAAAATAAAATGTAAAAAGGGACAGTTTTTTGAGGAGAATGGAGGCAAGTAAGTGTGGTGTATATTTTATAGTTTAATTTAATTTATTTTTAATGTATTTTATTTATTTTAATTTTTATGGGGCTTATATATTGTTTTATGTTTTTTTATATGTTTTTTTGTATATTTTTATATTATTTTGGTCTTTTTGGTTTTATTATGTGGAGATTGTTATAATGTAATATGTTTTTTCTAGATCCTTAAAAATGACTATAAATTAAAAATAGTTGAAACGATTGCATATATATATATACATACATACATACAAGAAATAAAGCTTTGAAACGATTGCATATATATATATACATACATACATACAAGAAATAAAGCTTTTTAAAAAAAATTGGAAAATGATTTGAAGTCTTTTAATTATAGAATTATATGTTTCTATATTTCCATTAAAAATATCTTAAGATTAACTCATTATAAATAACAAGATTTTGTGTAAGTTTATTTGTGAAATAAAATAATGGATTTAAATGTGAAGAGAGTAATATCTTTATGCTCTCAAATCAAGATGTTTGGCCTATATAAGTAAAAATTTATGTTAAAGATAAGATGACAGTAGTTTGAAAAGATTTTATAAACCAAACAATTTTCTAAGAATTTAAAAGTCTCTTGCATTGTAGGAGTTGACATGCAGAGTTTGAGAAAGTTATATTAATACATGTAATGTTAAAAAAAATTAGTAAGCAGTAAAACAGATTTTATGTATAAATGTATGTGAGATAAGCTTTAAATTTGGAAAGGAGTGAACTTTTGACTAATTAATTGTGCTAGTCAAAGTCATTACATTGGTGGTGGAAAGAAATCTGTGGGCTTATTAAAGAGATGAGAATAAGTAATCAGCATATTTGAATATCAAATTAATTGTTTAAAGTTGGCCATTTATTTCTAAAGTGGGACAACTAATTTTCCATTTAAATGTGCTAATTAATTATTTTGATCTGTTTAATAAACTCCATGATTTTCTTTCCACCATCAATTCCACGGCTATGACTAGTACAGGCAAATTTTGTTAATTTTACAAATGCATATGTTTATGTGTATACTCTGTTTGTTAAAAATCTGACAATGGAACACCCAAATTCCTTGTTGTATTTCTTCAAGATACTGCTTGCTAAAATTTTTCGTTGTTACATCATGCCTGAGGAGTTGGAGGATGGAGTAGATTGAATTCTATCCATTAAAGTTTGAAAATTTGCTGCCTTAATATAAACATCACTTATTATATATGTGTGTGGAAGATGATGATCTTGACTAACAGATGAATGCTGATTCAGCACAAAATATGAATATTGCAGATCATTTATCTTTTTTCAAATGTATAGGTCGTATAGATAGAATGGATGCGGAAGGGAGTTTGAAAGTCAGTATTCAAATCCCACATATTATATCGTTATTTTGCTAAAGCTTTCTATATATGAATGTGCAAATCAATAAATATTTAAATAGTCTTAATTTAAGTATTCTTACTACTGGTGGATTATTTCTTATCGGAAATCTTATAATGTTTCTGTCATTTGATTTGAAAAACAAGTTCTGTGGATTTTTTTCAGCTTGTTACTTGTCTGTGCATTAAATACATTAAGGGGATGAGTATAGAAGGTCAGAAGGCAGATGTTATATCTCAAACTGTCTCTATTTCAGGGTTTTCTTTTGGCATAGTTCTGATACTGAAAAGCTACACGGTGAGTTGTAACTGGTATATCACAGGGTGCACTTAGCTGTTCATGCTTGTCATTTTTTTTATAAGTAAGATAGACATCATCACTCTAAAGTAAGCTATAATTATCTTACAATTAAAACTGAATTTAATGTGTACCTTAAGCTTGTCACATGCAGTGTCTATATTTCATTCCCTTCTATTACCTTTAGAGTATTATTACTATTAATATTATTATTAGTGAAATCCTTCCCCGCCACAGCTTATTTTTCTTTATCTCTTTTACATCCTGTTTTCATTGTCTTTTCATAGTTCAATTGATTATGTTTATTTACATTTCTTAATAAATTTACCTGAAATTAAATCTTATCAGAAACAACTTAATTAGGTTTAATGAATAATATTTCTGTAGTGTAATTTTCACTACACGATCATCCACAAGGTCTAAAAGTGGATAGAAACCAGCAATTACCTTATGTGAGAGTGGTATAGTGAAAATTACACTACATAAATATTATTCATTAAGTAGATCATCTCTCGTCTAATTATTGACAAATAAAAATTATTAATGAACTTAATTAGGTGAGATTTTTTTTTTTTCAGTTATATTTTTGAAGACAGATTGTAAGATTTCGATTTTATTTTTATTTTATCACACAAAAATACAAAGTTTTATAAACTTTGTCAATTTTTGTGATACATTAATATTTCAATGATTATTATATAATTGCCTACATATAAATCTAAGTTATACAATAAGATATATAAAATCAATTGAGAGAGACTTTTTTATATTAATTTTAATTTTTTTTTTTTTTTTACATTTTAATTTTATTGAGAAATATTAATTTAAATTTCGCATTGTAAATTTGTTTGTTTTAAAAAGCTTGTAATATAAAACTTGATCAGAAGCGGCTAAAGTCTACAATATTGCGATATCAAGAATCTAGAGAAGAAATAATTTCAGATGGCATTTTATTATTATGCTAGAATTAAATATATTTTGCTGATCCAGATTTTAGACATGATAAAGATTAAGCCTCGTGGATGATTATTTTAATAATTATGCAAAATATTTTTATCCACATAATATTCCATTTTTTATCTAATTACTTATTCATGTATTATTTGTTTGTGAGTTGATTAATAAATGCTATATGCCATGGATGTTCGTATCCACATAACTGTTAGTATATCATCAATAAACACATATCGTTACATAGGATTTACATGTATAATAAAGATAAATTTGAATTCACTTGCAACAATGATACACCAAAGCACAATAGTTTATACATCAGAATTAATTACAGGATTTTAAATAGCCTATAAGTATTAAGACGTTTAATGAATAGAATAATTTTAAAGTTAATTACTTTGGTATTATTAAAATTGATCAGTTAATTTTTTTAGTATAAATATCAAATGATTTACTCAATATTTAACATGAGTAATGAATAAAAATAGATAAGTATAAGATGCAATAGCTATTATAAAGCACATTTGAGTATTGCTTAATACACTATTAGAAATATTTAAACTAATATTGGATCTGCTGATTTTGTTACAATATTATTTATTAGGTATGTTAATTATCCAAAAAGAAAACTCTGATACCTGTATACTGTATATATCACTAACTAGAAAGGAGTTTGCTATTAACTGAAAGGAGACCCTTTGATTCCTCTTGGAGGCCTTAAAGGAACCAAGCAGGGCAAATTCCTAATGTCCACTCCATATGTTCTTGTCATTGCAGCTGTTATTACTATGTGATTCTTCATATAGTATATGAACATGGATGGGCTTCTCACCAACATGCATTAGCCAGTGTGGTGAGTTTATTGGCTTTTTACCTCTGAGTTTAAGAACAAGAAAGGCCATGGTCTTTCTTCTCAGTGCCTGATAAGGCAGAATGAATGTTTGTGTAAATGATAAATATTTTTCTAATACATATATACAATTATGACCGACAAAAATAATGCATGACCCTTATTCCCAGGAGGCTGTAAAGTCACCAACCAAGGCAGTGGTTGGTGGCCGAAGGCGGAGGGTGCTAAGAATCCCCTGATTGCGGACTCATGCTGCCATTTGATGACAACTTTTTATTTAGGTACTTACAACTGCAGATCACATTCAAGTGAAGGAAGATTGCAAGAATTAGAAGAAGAATGGTCTTATAATAAATGGGACATTATTGGACTTTGTGAAGTTAGAAGAAAAAGTGAAGAGACAATTGATTTAAAAAGTGGACATATACTCTATTATAAAGACACAAATATTGGAAATACAAGTGGAGTAGGATTCATTATAAATAAAAAGTGGAAGAACAATATTGTGTAGATTGATGGTGTATCAGACAGAGTGGCAAGATTAGTTATGCAACTTAATAGCAGATACTAAATGCAGATAATACAGGTTTATGACCCAACAAGTTCTCATAGTGATGAAGTAGTAGATTTTTATATGGATGTACAAAAGGCTTTTGATCAGAGTAAACAACATTTTAAAATTATTATGGAAGACTTTAATGCTAGAATTGGTAAACAAATGAAAGATGAAAGTGCTGTAGGTAATTTTGGTTATGGTAATAGAAATGAGAGAGGACATAGACATGTGGAGTTTGCAGAAAAAGAAAAACTTTATATTATGAATTCTTTTTTTGAGAAAAAATGTTAAAAGGAAATGGACATGGAAGCATCCAAATGAAAGTACAGCAGAATTGGATTATATTTTGACTAACAGAAAATACATATGTCAAGATTGTAATGTTCTTAATAAATTTAACACAGGAAGTGATCATCGATTAGTAAGGTGTAAGTTATGTGTTAATGTAAAACTAGAGAGACAAAAATTATTAAGAAAAACAATATTTACAGTTGATATTCCTAATCTTCAGAAACATTCTAATGAATTTAAATTAGAACTTACACATCGGTTTCAAGTATTTGTAGATTTTGAACATGATTCAGATTTGAATGAAATTAATATGAAAATAACTGATACACTTTTAAAAACTGCAACAAAGATAGCTGGTAGAAAAAAGCAGCAATTGATCAATAAAATTTCTATGGAACCTAGAGAATTTATGAAGAAAAGAAGGAATATGAAGATATACAAAAATAATGCATTAAAAGGATTGAATATCTCAAATTTTGTAAAATGGTATGGAAAAGAGTTGAAAATGATATAAGAAAGTATAACTGTGAACTAGCAAGGAAAGCTATAGAAGAAAATAAAAGTCTCAAAAAAGTTAAACAACATTTTGGTATTGGTAGGAAATTTATATCTGCAATAATAAAAAAAAAGATGGAATTATTACTAAAAAGAGGGATGACATTTTGAAATTGGTAGAAGATTTTTATCAAGAATTATATATTAATAAAGAACAAGTACCTCCTATATCTATTACATCTTCCAAATTGCCCAGAATTTTCAATGAAGAAGTGAAACATGCAATTAAATGTATGATAAAAGGAAAGGCTCCAGGTAATGATGGAATTATAATTGATATATTAAAAGAAGCAGGTGAAGAAATAGAATTTTTTTTAGCAAGTTATATACCAAATGTGTAAATGATAAAGATGTACTGGATGATTGGAAGAATGCAGTAATAATATTAATATTTAAAAAAGGTGATAAAAAGATATTAGAAATTACAGACCTATCAGCCTTTTATCACTTTTATATAAAATTTTTACCACGGTAATTACAACTCATCTACAGAGAACATTGGATTTTTACCAACCAAGAGAACAAGCTGGATTTAAAAGTGGTTTTAGTACAGCAGATCATATCTAGGTATTGAGAAAACTTATAGAAAGAACAAATAAATACAAGTTGTCATTATGTTTTGGATTTGTAGATTATGAAAAGGCATTTGATTTTATAAACATTTCTTCAGTAATTAAAGCATTGGATCATCAAGATATAGATCCAGGATATTTTCATATTTTAAAGAATATTTATAAAAATGCAACAGCAACAATTAGATTACATAATGATAATGGAAAAGTCAACATTGAGAAAGGTGTAAGACAGGGTGACTCCATATCTCCAAAACGTTTTACAGCAGTGCTGCAAGAAGTATTTTGTGAATTAAAATGGGTAACTAAAGGAGTGAAAGTAAATGGAGATTATTTAAGTCATTTAGATTTCACAGATGATGTAGTTGTTTTTGCAAATAATGCTTCAGAGCCACAGGAAATGTTGCAGGAGTTATCAGATAAAAGTAGGACTAAAGATAAATGTTAAAAAGACTAAAGTAATGTTTAATTGAATTGCTCAAAATATGAAAATAAAGATTGATTATGATGAATTAGAAGAAGTTAACAGTTACAAATACCTTGGTAAGATTATTAATACAGATGGAAACATAATGGAGGAAATTAATCATAGAATTAAACTTGGTTGGAGTGCTTGTAGTAGAAATAATTTGATACTAAAAGGAAATATGCCTATGTGTTTGAAAAGGAAGGTTTTTAACAAATGTGTTTTACAAGTTCTTACTTATGGATTTGAGATTTGCACACTTAATAGAAGAACAATATAGAGATTTCAGACAACTCAAAGAAGTATGGAGAGGTGTATATTGGGAGTAACAAGAAGAGATTGAAAACACAATGTATGGGTAAGAGAACAAACAGGTGTTACTGACCTCATTGAAAAAATTAAAAGATTGAAGTGGAGTTGAGCTGGACCTAATTCTAGAAGAGATGATAATACATGTTCAATTGAAATTTTAAACTGGATTCCAATAGATTGTAAAAGACCCAGAAAGATACCGCACGTGAGATGGATGGATGAAATAAGAAAGTGTGCAAGGGTGATGTGGAGAAGAGAAGCTAAAGATTGGAGAAGATGGATTAAACTTGGAGAACTTCATCCTGCAGTGGATTGATAATGGTTGATAATGATGATGATAATGATGATTTATAAAAAAATTAATAATGATAATTACTGCTAATTTACTATGATTCTGTAAGCAATTAAGATAATAAGTTAAAATGAATTGTATTAAACTCAGTTCACATCATTTTCTAATTTCTATCATTTAAAAAAAGAATAGTCAACATATATATCCTTGTAATGAGAATTCAAGCAGACACTTATATAAAATATTATTAGTAATCTTCACCAAAATATAAATATTTTTGATCATAAATTCTATGTTTCTTATTCATCTGCCATCACCTGTTTTTATCATTTGATCTTCTACTTTTATATAACTATTAGATCAGAACACTAGGTTGGCAATTAAAATATATATCTATTGTTATATCTAAAATATATTTGACAGTAAATACTTCTGAAAAGCAAATCAAGTACATATTTAAATGTTAATCAAATAAACATAAACATATGATGAATAGTTGAAATATATTGATCCCGTAGCAATTATAAAATATTTAGAAAGAGATCATGTATGAGATAAATAGTCGAGCTAAGGAAATCTACTGGAATAATATTGAAAAATGATCCTATGGATCAGAGGAACTGGATTAAACTTGGAGGCATAAATTATTATTTAAACTACTATCACTTTTTATTTTTCCAATATCGTAAACAAATGAACTAAATCACTATCCCTCAGGTTATGTATTAAAATAAGTCTAAATTTTGAACAAAGAATCAAGAATAAAATGAATCCACCTATTTTTGGAGCTGTGGTGTTTATAAGCATTCCTTTGTTATCATTGTCTGTGATTCAGAATGAAATTAATTTATCAGCTATATGGAATATGACGATAGTTATTAATCTATTTCACAAGGTTGAGAAGAAAGAATCACACTTTTAATGTCTTGATTATAATAATAAAATAAGATTTAATATGTAAACATTAAGTTAAACATAACTCAATCTATATGTAAACATAGATAGTAAATCACACACACACATTCTCTCTATCTCTCTCTCTCTCTCTCAATCTATGAATGTATACATTAAGCTATATTTAATATAATGTTTACATGTTAAATGTTATTTAACTATTACAATTACGATATTAACAGAGAGATTCTGCATCCTTTCTTGTGTAATTTATTATGAATTTAATAATTACTGAGTGTTATATTTATATGGCTGATAAATGATTTTCACTCTGAATTATAAAAAAGCTTGACAAAAGTATGCTTATAAACATCACAGTTCCAAAAATAGATGAATTTATTCATTCTTGATCCTTCATTAGAATGCTTTTAATTCACAGCCTGAGAGAGAGAGAGAGAGAGAGAGAGAGCGAGAGAGATTTAATCCCTTTGTTTACGTACACATTGATATGTTTTAATTTAATGTTTACCTATTGAATCTTATTTATTTTTTCAATAGTAATAAGTATTTTGAACATGCATAAAAGAAGATATGATATTAATGATAAAAATTGTGTGTATGACATTTTTAAAAACTCTATAATAAATATTATAAAAAGCATTAGTTGTAGTGAACTACCTTGGAGCAGATTTCTTACGTGAACCAGGAATTAATGGGATTGAGCGGTTTCTACAACCAGATGTCGAAATTGGTAAGCCAGTTCTTGGTGGTACATAACTCTGAGAACCAATTATAATCCATATTGCATATGCCAGAGTAAAAAGGGTTCCACAAATAGAACCCTATATATATATATAGTTTTTGTAGCATTAAAATTTTATTAAATGATTTTTATTTTGCAAAATTAATATTATTTATTTACTTTAATTTTAATACATTATAGTGGATAAACTTAAATACAATGATTTTTAAAAAAAAACATGGAACAATTATAGACATTAATTAATAATATTGAAAATAAAATTTTCTTCAATTTTCAAAAATAATATTAGAATTATCTTTAGGCTTTTTTAAAAAAGTTCAGAATTGTAATAGTTTTCATAGACTACAAAAAGTTGGCAATCTAAAAATGAAGTACAAAATGCACATTTCTTACAAAATGAATTATTACATATTGAATCTAAAATTACGCATTCATAGAAATCCTACAAAAGCAATAAAAACACCAAATAATGTTAAAGTAAAACGCTTTATTAAATCAGTCTATTGCTAATTGACTGACAGTATATTTTAAAAATGAAAATAAGCATCGTTTTAGTCTTATATAAACTAAAGTTACATCAATTGTAAAAAGCATAAAGTAAAAACTAATAGAATAATTATATCAAGAACTGAATGCTAAGGTATCAAAACCTGTAAAAATATTTAACTCATTAAAATATTATAGATATCCATCTAAGAATGTAATATATATATATAAAATTAATATAAAAATCTACGCATTGAGGATTTTCTAATCAAAAATAGTTACTCCTAACAAAACAAATCCAATCACAAACTATAACAAATATAAAAGAAATGTATAAAATATATAAATGATAAACAAAAATATTTCCCAATCTCACAAAAAAGTCATCGATATCTATTGTAATGGATATATAATACTGCATTTGGGCAGTCAACATTATAACTGGTAGACAGATAAATAACCGGATCCACAAATGGATTTACAATAATATAAACTTATGTTATAATAGACTCGTGAATTTATAAAGATGCCAATGAGACCAAGTGTGGATAAGTATTTTGTTTGACAATAAAAATAAATTCAACAAATAGATGATTTATTTTTAATGAGTGTATAGTATGGAATATATGACTAAATATTTCACTAATAAACTAACTTGTGTAATAGAATAATTGGTATAATAGAATAATTTGTGTAATAGGTAAATCAAATCATGCCTAGCTAATAACAAAATATAAGTTTATTAAGATAAACACCAACTCTTTAAATTGGTTAATTTAAAATAAACAAAACATAACTTTAATTTTTAATGATTGCAATCTAAAGTAATTTATTGTATACTTATATATATCCCTACCAGACTGCAAGTGCTGAATATGATCTATATCTAAAGATTATTAGCATGCATGCTCACAAAAGAATTAAATACATTATCTTTCACACAATATAAAAATAATTTTTATATTATGTTTTTTATATTTTTTAAATCAAATAATTTCATTATAATGGTCATATACATTTAAAATAAACATTAAATAGTGACTATATTTTAATTGTGATTTATTTTCTAAAGTTTATGTCAATGATCAATTTAAGTCTTATTTAATTGATTTATTAGTTAGATGTATATTGAATAATAAACAAACTGATTTAATAGCTTAAATTATTAAACAGAAAAAAAGGTTGGCTAGATATCTATCAGTGAGTTAGTGTTATTTCTTTAATTATTAAAATAAGTAAAAGTTATTTGATTAGATGATTTTAGAAATGATTTATTGATGTTCATTAATACGTTCAACATTTAATGATTAGATAACAGTTCTATTCTCCCATGGTATCTTTTTAAACATTCCCATGACAACAAATAAAGATGCAGGGTTCAATAAGTATTGTATTATTAGATGACGTCCAACTATATCTTTTATAAAAAATGTGATCCATTGCAGATCCATTAGTTTGATGGCTTTGGAAAGTCAGCATAGATTGTTGTTATCCATTTTATTGATTTATGCCAATATTAAATGAGAGTCTATGTTCTCTCCATCCTATATTATCTCTATTCACAGTACATTATAATTTTATAAAAAATCTGCTGTTGATGAACATAGATAAAATAAACAAATTTTTTTTTTGGGAAAAAAAAGTGTTCTTCATTTTGCTAAGTTTTTTCCATTAACTAGTAACAACAATAATGCAGTCTTTTAAATATTAGCGTGGTAAGCATAAAGTTTTATTTCTTTCATATTTAATAAAGTTCATTTTTATTGCTTAATATGACATAAAAATATTTTATTTTTAATTTTAATAAATAAACTATTCACTCATTCTACATTTACTCAAAATTCAAATATATTTATTAAACATATAATTTCTAATCATTTTATTTATTTATTTGTATACTATAGGGGAATAATAAACGATCAATGTGCCCTCTAATATGATTTTTGACTTTGATATAAATATAACCAGATATCTATATTATTGATGGACAGCCAAAAGATTAGATGAATTGACAATATCTATTGTCAAAGCATGGCTTAGCAAAAAATATAATTCTAATCAAATCAAAAAACCTGCTGGCACTATTTTGTTTAATTATCTCTATACTATATTAATCATAAGTGCAAGATAGACATAGAAGCCAAATATTCAGAAATAAAATGTGATAATCCTGAATCCATCTACTCAGCTACAACATGTATGAAACATAATCAATAATATCCTTAGTTTTATCATGTATGAAAGTTCATATACATGACATGACATTCAATCTACCACTGCTTTCCTTTATTCCTAACAGTATTCCAATATTTTTACAAGTGAGTGAGTATATTGGCAGACTAAACTAAGGGCATATGAATGATCTGCACAGATATGGCAGAGTTTCAAGTGAGAATATGTTTTGTCACTATTCAGTGTTTTAATCCTATTTCATGATTACAGTTGATATTCTCCTATCATATATTTAGACTCTAAAAAATTTTCAATAAGTAAAAAATTGATAAAATTATATATTGTACCGGTCGGAATTGTCTGTCCACATAACAAGATCTAGCATCTAGGCAAAAGTACCTCGAGTCCAATCAGGTGCGAGATACATATGTCAGGAACAATCATGAACTCTGCCCTGTATGCCCAGATTCCAGATCTACTAGCTTATGAGCAACAAATCCGATGATACTAGAGTATTTAATTTACCACCGGCCGACATCGCACATCGGAGAAACAAAGAGACTCAGGGGAAAAATCAAGACAAATGCGTATATACATTTTAAAACCGACAAACACTTATGCTTAACTTTAGTGGGATCTTACATCATTCCACCAATCATGACATTTAAAATTTAACTAAATCAATTAACTAAAGAATGAGCAATGATCAGATGTTTAGTTTTAAATTTATATTTAATAACGAACAAATAGAAATAAAAAATATATACATTTGAATTATATTAAAAGGTGATTAGCCTCGTATTACAAATAAGTTATTTTGTGCTTACTTGCACTTGAGCAAAAGTATTTACAAATAAGTTTGGAAGAATTTTGATGCGGCGTAATGACATTTCAATTAATCTAGCGCATTTATAAAGTATACAATTTATAATGTTTTGCCTGCATTACAAACAAAAACACCACCTCGACTGATCCCAGAATGGGTTACATAATTGTCGGTTGATTAACCGACCAAGCTATCATAAGTTTAATATATATATAAGAAAATATAATTTTTTAATAAAGATTTATTTACTGAATGTATGTGGAATTATTTCTCTAAATTATATATATAGAGTCGTCACGCGACACATCAAAAGTTATTTAAATTTATGAGATACGTTTAATTAGAACATAACATTAGATACAGATATTTATAGGCTTGAGTTTTTTGAAAAGAGGGATTAATATGAAGTGATGCGGTGTTAGCATAATGACTGAATATTTGCGGATCCAATACTTTGAGGTGCTTTATCATATTATAGAACAGTCTAGCCGACTTGCCACCCCACATTTTGTGGAATCGGTTGACAAAGGGATTGCAATGGGCCGAACTTTGCCGGAATTTTCCCATGCATTGCTACGTGAGCATATATATGGTCCAGGGACATTCATCGCCCTGTTTACGACCTGGAACGAAAATGAGACGACTCGAGGATTCCGATGCACATCTCTAGATAAAGCTTAATAACATGAGTGTGTCCTATGCTAACAACGCTTTGGGGTGGACTAATAACTAGTCAAATAACTACAATTAAGCATATAACCTATAATGATAACATCAAAGATAATGGTATGATCTTATTTATTAAACATAGTTTAAAGATATTGTTAAAAAAGTATTTTTAAATACCAACGAAAGTTCTAAATCCCCTCCCCCCTTTCATTACACTTATTTAATAAAATTCCACATACGTATAACATAGTATACAATTAAGTCTAAGGTGTGCTTTACGAAAAATATTTATATATATGTTTAGATGGGCGAGAATAAAGACATAAAAAGTAATATATATAGTGAATATATTTGTTTGCATTAATATTGCGCTCTTACGAAGATTATTAACATTGTATAAATCGTAAACTCATCAAAGGTGAAACTTTATTTCTCCCTCTGTTGTTTACGCAAAAGTATAATAATTAATAAAACATGTTTTTTTTAATAATCTTCTCCCAACCTAGCAAGCGTTATAGTTTTAAAAGTAAAAACAAGCTAATTAAAATTAAGTGTTACTCCTATCTAATGCAAGGAGCTAAGGTAAAAATAACTATACTGGTGGGGGTGGGAGTTCATTGGAATGTCATTTAGCATTTAAAAAATATATATATTAGACAAAATATTATTAAAATAATTGCTGCATTAAATTAAAAGTGAAAGAAATTACGAGGCTAATCGAAAGGGTTATAGAATAAAATGACTATAACGAAGTTACAAATAATTAATATTAAATTCTTTCATATTTTAAAAGTTAATCAGGAGAAAGTTGTGAGTTCATAAAGGCGGCACTTTACAGCGTTACCTTTGGAAAGCAAGTAGCAGATCACCGGTTGGTTTTCATGGTATAGCAGCAGGTTCGCAGATGTTCATCATTAGTGGCAGGCTGGCTGGAGTTGAGTTGGCCTGGTCTTGGAGAAAAGATATTTCTTGAAAAATTTGAGTGACGTAGATTCGTTCGGCGGATGCCTTACGAATCTACGTACTCTCCACTGATGATTGAATTTTGGGTCCTATTTATATGACTCGTTTATCTAAGGAATGTTATTAAGTTGTAATACCTGCGGCTATAAAATAATATTGCAAAACAGCTTTTTTTTAGTAAGGAATTTCTCCTTTATTAATCAGGTAGTGTAAAACAATGCAAACAGATTAGTATTTTTGAAACAATTGTTCTAAATCTATTTCTGACTCAGAAATAGATTTTACCAAATGATAAGTTTTGTTATTGAAATTTATTTAATTTTCTAGTAGAGATTATAAAGATCGGATCTTGCTAATTGATTCTGGTTTACCAAGCCGATTGCATTATTCCACTCGCCATTACATACATATTTTTAATACATAAAATTTTAAATATACATTTTCATATAACATATACAAACCTAAATATTAATTTATACTTAATCCCCCATCACTTTTAATATATACATGTGATTTACGCACATATAAGACCTATTAAAATTATATGAAATATTATTGATTTATTTAATTTAAGATTATTAAATCTCTTGTTAACGTTTATTTTGACTACAATTTTAAAAAAAAAATTGAAACAAATAGGTGCGTATATATACGTAGGACTGGGATTTGAATCCAGTTTGTTGGTGAGGGATAGAATAGGACTGTGAAACGTAATTTGAACCTCAGATTCCGTTTCAATATATATATAATGCTTTAATATATGTGAAATAGTAACTGACCATTCCATAAACAATATATTTTCTGCAGAATCAAGTAAATGGAATAATTTCATAGTCGATATTTAATTTTTCAAGGATAAATGTAAATTCTTTGCAGGCAGAAAATTTTAATGTTTATAAATATGACATCTTGTGCAATAATCAGTTAGGATAAATTGTTTATATCGTGACATTGAGTAGATTACATTCTTAGTCTGATCCATATTTTCATTCAAATTAGTTGCATTAGCATCGCTGTCATTAATCCCTTTTTCTTCTCAATTTTAGATTAAGATGCTTAGTAGCATAAAGAGCCTGTATCTATATATAAGTGTCCAGTAATTATATGCAATAATTACAATATCTTGTAAGCTTTTATCTCTGATGACTAACATTAATATAATTACTATTTCAAGTTAAGTTTTAGGATGATTTTATTTATTTTGACTTTGAATTTTTGATTAGGATTTCAAAATGATTGACATTTTTAGTAAAGTAATTACTTTTTTGATGATTTTATATTTCTAGAAAATTAGTTTTTGATGTGGTATTTTTTTAAGTTTGCCAATTTACTATTAAAGATTATCTATTTAATTAAAACTCTTCTCAGCAAATCGAAATGCTAAACATTATTCTTTAAAGATATATATCATATTTGCTAATATCAACAATATGTTTGTAAATTACTCATATATAAAATGGTTATTTTGGTAATGCAAATAAAAATGTATTAATTAATTAATAAATTGATTAGTGAATAATCTAAATAATGTTCAAGAATTTATGTTTTACGAAGATAATTGTATGCAGAATTTAAGCTAGTTTTTAATTCTAAAAACTAAAGCATTGATATAAATATTACTAATGCGATTGGACAATAAACAAAATTTGATAAGTACCTTGCCGTTTGCCCAAGGACAAAATATAGCCATCGAAAATGCCCCTAATGTGACAGCACCAAATAAGGAGATTATAAGTAAGGCACTCTGAAATAAATAAAATTGATTAATAGATTATAGTATTTTTTAAATTATTTTAAAAGCTATAATTTTTGTCTTTAGTTATTTGTTTCATAATGTGATTCATTTTCTATACCTATCAAATAAAATTTTTGACTCCGGAACTGGCTAAAAATATCTAATGTTAACTTACTTCACATTTTCGAGTTGGTTGTTTTTTGATTTTCTTTTAATAATATTGATTAGTGACAAATCATAGTTTTGATACATATTTTTCTCAATAATTTTTTTTAAAAATAGAAATACAATACTTTTGCTATCTAGCATTTTTATTGGTTAAATGAAGCTTAAACGGCGATGTCATTAAGTGATGCTGACTTTAATTCTCTACTTTTTTTTTATTAATGAAAATACACATACAAATTACAATATAAATCTTGTTGGTATACATTTGTTTGGATTTGTTACACATATTATAACAATCATTGTAGATAATTTTCCAAATTAGAAAATACACCCATTTGATACATTAGTTATTATTATCATAAATTAATTTCATGATCAGAGCAAAAAGCTCATCATTCAAACTTAGTCTATAATTATTGTGTACTAGTTTTATATCAGAACAACTGGCTCTTCATTTAGTGACTTAGCCAGTGATCATTGTGCAGTCCATATTTTGATTGATAGTGATCATTTGTCATTCTCAGTATAACTGAACCATTTTTTAATCTTGAATTAATTTTTAATTAGCATGCCTGAGGATTGGCTCTTCATCCAGTGGCCTAAGTTGCCCCCAAGTATCCCCAAACAGCTTTTCAGCATTAATAAGTGATCCCTAAACATAGTCCTTTGAATAAATTTTTTACACACCTCCCATGGTTCTTTATTTCTTCATTTAAAACGAAATAATTCCTCGTTAACCACACAGCATGAAGCAAAAACATTCCCATTTCTAATTGCAGCAAAGACACCACTCTTTATAGCATCCCTGATTCTTAGAATTTTCATGTTAGCTGGCAGTACTCTGGTTATGATATTTTGTCTAGCAGGACTCAAAAATGGGCAAGCAGTAAAAATATGTTTAATAGTTTCATCTGCCACTTTACATAAGCTACATAGTGGTTCTATTTTTGAGAAATTTCTATGATTTATCAAAAAAATGTTTGGTTGGCAAGGCTTTCAAATTAAATTTTATGATAAAGTCAATATGTTTGGCTTCCAAGTAGCAAAATTTTAGTTTCCTGATTAGTAATTTGGTAGATAAATCAAGCTCAGTAGTTAAATCAGTAATGTTTGCATGCATGTATTTGTAAACTTGCCACTAAGTGTTAGTGTTGTCAATAATTGATGCCGTAACTTTGAAAAATTTGTTGGCATATGCTAGTAGCTCCATGACCAACTTACATTGTATGGGTGGTGGTATGTCAGAAGGTTCAATCTCATCCTGTACTGAGTCCACTGGAAATCTTGGATTCATTGCCTTAAGCATTGATAGGGACTTCTGATCGAAGGTGTTGAGATTATGCAAACCAAGCCCATTCAGGTCTTTCAGTCTCTGCATCTTGGCTAATCTGATGGTTACTGTTTTCCTCTTCCACAAGATGCCAGTGCAGACTGAGTTTATTGCATTCTGAAAGGACCTGGTTGGTTTAAAAAGTGGCATGAAGTAATTAATTCATGGAAGCACCAACATGTTAATCAGTGCTGCCTTACCCGGGAGTGATAAGTAGATCCCTGAGAGAGCACTTGCAACCTTTTTGTTTTTTTCTCGAAATGCTGTTTTGCAGTGCTTTTCTCATAGCTGATCTGGACAGCATCATGGGAAATTCAAGAAAGTTTTGAAGGTTCCCCAAGAATCTTGAAGAAATTGCTGTCGCCCAATGGATCTTCCAGGTAGCAGATTTCTCAGAGTTTATTCTTAGCCCATATCTCTCAGTGTATTCATTCAGCAGTTTTTATAATTTGGGCAAGTATTTATGTGAGGGGAAGAAGACAGTAATGTCACCAACATATGATATGTGATGAACTTCCTCCTCTAGCACTGGGACAAATTCCCCAGGAAGATGTTTCTCAATAGCTGTTAATAGAAGGTTTACATAGGCTATGAAACCCAAGGTGCTAAGAGGTGACCCCTAGGGTATTGATAAATGTGGTTTAATCCCTGGGGCCAAAGAGCCATCCAACAATGTATATATTGATCTATTTAGCAGTAGATTTGCTATGATTCTGATGTAAACTTTGGATGTCCCATAGCACTCCAAAATTGAGAATAATTTTGCAGGCACCATGGAGTCAAATGCTGCTGCAAAGTCCACCTGCACCACAATAGGTCCTGATACCTTTTTCGTCCTTATATACTCCACCAATGAGGCAAATTTTCTTACTGCCTCAATGGTGGATGATCCTTTGCGGACAAATTGGTGAAGGAAATTTTATTGAGCAGCTGCTGTTGGATCTTATCTTTAACAAGTGATTCAATGATTTTTATTAATAATGGAGTTACTTATATGGGTATTAAAATAGTTAATGGAAATGGATTCAATGCCTTTTTGAAAAAAGGTACAAGTGCAATAGGGTACTGGTCAGGGATGATCTGAAATTCCCCAGCCAGCACACCAATGACTTGATGGATTATTTTAACTGTGAAATTACTCAGGTGTAACAGGACAAATCATGGTATCTCATAAAGGCCCAGATGTACATGTTCTGGATAAGACCTCAGCTGATGGAGAATTTGCTGCACAGTAATGGCATGATCTTGTGACACTGGGTCACCTTGCCAACATTTCCAATATCATAACTGGAATTTTGCAACTTCTTCCTGAAGTGATCATCTATTTTCTTCAACATAGTGCTTCCTATGTAGTTACAATTATCTACAGATAGCATTGAAGGTGTGGGTTTCCTCTGAGCACCAATGTCCCATCTCAGATAGCTTCACATCCAGTTGTTTTTTATGGATAAATAGATCTTGTATCTTTTTACTGCGATATAATTTTCAAGCACCTTTTGTTTGTCTCTGTATTGATTTTTGGGGCTAAGGATCTCTTCCACCCCAGCCTCCATAGTTGTTAGATCACTGATTCTTTCCACTATTGTATCCAGCTCCTTTAGCAGTCTTGTGGGCCCCTTGGTTCTTCTACTGAAAGTGTTGATCAGAGAACCTAAGATTCCCACAAATGCTGACCATGACTTCAATGGATCCAAGGAAAGGAGCTGGGATCTTGTGGAAGAGGATATATGCCTCAGAGAATATCCATTCAGGCATATTTTCTTTATTTAACATTCTGATTGTTTTCATGTTGATCATCGGAGTCAGTGATAGAGGGTTTACATTTAGAAAAATTAACATCACTAAATGATCAGAATAAGTTACCAATTGTAGTTACAGCTTCTAAATCATGATAAATTTCACCACTGTAATAGAGTAAATCAATTAGAGTTTTGTGCAGTCATATGTAGAATAAAAAGGCATTTTGTGGGAAACATCCTTCACCACACAACAACACTCTATTAAACATATGCAGATATTTTTGATTAAATTGATGATAGCTCATGTTAAAGTCCCCATATAATATTATTGGCAACACTGATGAGACCAAGACTGAGATAATCCTATTAATTGTGTATTCAAACAATCTGGGCCCTTTAGAAGGTATGTATATATAAGAATCACTGATACATTTGTAATTGTAATTTCAATTATTAATAGATCTTGACTAAGATATAAAGTTCTGCATCTGTCTAATTTAGAGTTCTTAATAATTACTGCTACACTAGATGAGGTTGCATTGGATGATGATATATTAGGACCCTAGATTGGCTAAAGTTTGGTCAATTCTTGCATTGGACTGCCAGTGCTTTCCCAAATCCAACAGAGTAATCTTAGACTCATCCCCAGACACATTATCCAGAGGAATGTTTCTTTCAATTGTCTGCTGCTGTTGATTTGGTTCAACACTTATCCTTCCTGGATCTTTACACATCTGCTTCTTGATATTTTCAAATATCTGTGTCTTCTGAATCTTCACAAGTTTGCTTTATAACTGCCTCACTATTTTCTTCTGTTTCCTGTATTTTTGTCTTCTTTGATCTCTTAATTGGTTTTAATCTTGGAATTCTGGGCCTCATTGTTTTACTGCTATCACAGTCATCATCAGAACGAGTTTCTGAAGTCGAAGTTGAGTCAACCTCTAGTTGTGAACTTGAAGAGTTGTATGATTTTCTCTTGTTTGTTGTTAGGATTGATGTTTTACTCTCAGTGACCAAATAAGAATCTTCTAAAGCAGTTCTGCCAGTTATAGGCTGCTTGTCACTCTCCTTATGGGCATTAGATTTTGCTTTCTCACTTAACATCTGAATAGTAGGTGCTGTCACAATTTCGACCTCCATATCAATTAAGCTTACTTCTTCATGATTGTCTAGCATGTCTTGCACATTTGCAGAGGTTACTTGTTGTTGAGCTGTGATTTCTTTACTCACCTTACCGGAATCTTGAGTTAGTTTGGTATTTTTGGAGTTTTCTCCACATCTGTGAAATCTGCTGTTCCTGATACCACAACTTTGACATTTTTTAGTTGGGCATGACCCCATGAGATGTGTTCTGTTCCCACAGATGAAGCATTGTGTCTGAACACCACATATGGACAGGAACAAGGGGCAATTTATTTCCTCTAATACTGATGGAAGATCGTTGAGTGATACTCCTAATTTTAGAGAAAAGGTTGCTGTATTTGATTGGAGTTCCAGCCGAAACCATTTTTCAGAAAGATATTTAAATGCTATGATAACACCATAGTTTTGTAATAGTTTTTAAAGATCAGTACCATTAAAATTCCTATAACAATTTTTGATAACTCCATGTGCAACTTTGGGCATTGACATGTCTATTTTTATCAGGAATCTATTGTGCAACACATTTTGATTTTGTCTAAATATTTCCTTCTGCAAAATATTCATGAATTCTACAACAAAGTACCTTCGATTGGCATGGTGGAAGATTTTTTTGATTGAGTCACCTAGATTTTGACTTTTAATTAGTAAAAAAAATTCATTAGTGGGAAATGAAAGAGATTGCAATGTTCATTTGTTGTTGTCAATATCAATGTAGAATTGCTGTCATAATTTCTGAAGGAATTAAATAGTAAGGGAGGTATCCTGTCATTGAATTCATTGCTAATATTCTCATAAAGTTCTAAGTTCACTTTGGTGTTAATACCTGCTAAATTTGTTGCTGGACAATTTATTATTTCATCTTCCCCATCATCAATTAGTTCCAACCCACTCATGTGATCTTCTGTGATCTGATCAGCATCAACATTTCTTCTTCTATTTTCTCTTTGACTTTGTGCATTTAAATCGCTTTGATTTTTATTATTACTATTGCTTTTTAGCTTCATTATGTTCTATTGCATTCCTATTTAGTTTTCCTTCGTTTATAATATTGGTGGTTTGATTAAGACTGGGAAAATGCATTTCAGTTTGTAAATTATCATTATTAGTCATTTGACTTTGATTTTTTGAAACATCATCACAATTTAAGTTTTTTAAAAATTTTTGATTTTTCATTGGTGTATTTTTTGCAATTATCTACTTTTCTATATCAGAAATATAATAATTTCCCCCTTCTTTTGTTCTAAAATTGATTATCACAAACAATTATAAATACATTATTATAGGTTGATATTTCATGTATATATTAATTGTTTTAAAATAAAAACAATAAGTTAACATGATTTCTTTGCTATTATTTTTTTTTTTTTAAAAAATAAATATATATATAGCAGCATTTTTGGAATAAATGTTAATTTTCTGGTATAGGTGGGTGTGTTGAAGTGTTTATTATTATTTACACTTTCATTCATTTCAAAATTATTCTGAATGTTTTCAGTTGAAGCATAAGTTAAACTCTAATGTATTTATGGCTATTGAGTCTTTATATTTGCGATAAGATTTAATAGGTTGATTAAATCAAAGAAACTATTACATTAATCTTGGTCATTTTCTATTAATTATTCTACTAATTTTTATAAGTTGAGGCTATAAGTACCAATTTTCCATTTCTTCAGAGACTAAATTAAACAAACTTTCATTTAGAATTACTTCATGATCATCATCAATCATTATCAATCCACTGCAGGATGAAGAACTCTCCAAGTTTAATCCATCTTCTCCGATCTTTAGCTTTTCCTCTCCACATCACTCCTGCACACTTTCTTAATTCATCCATCCATCTCACATGTGGCTTCTTTCTGCATTTTTTACAATCACTTGGAACCCAGTTTGTTTTCAATTGTCTATCTATTATTGTCTTCTCTAGCAATATGTTCAGCCCAATTCCACTTCAGTCTTTTAATTTTTTCAATGAGGTCAGTAATACCTGTTTGTCCTCTTACTCATATATTGCATTTTCGATCTCTTCTTGTTACTCCCAACATGCATCTCTCCATACTTCTTTGAGTGGTCTGAAGTCTCTGTATTGCTCTGGTATTAAGTGTCTAAGTCTCAGATCCATAAGTAAAAACTGGAAAAACACATTTATTAAAAACCTTCCTTTATATTAGAAAAAATATTTATCATTTACCCATACATTCATTCTGCCTTATCAGCCAACTGAGAAGAAAGACCATGGCATTTCTTGATTTTAAACTCAGAGGTAAAAAAGCCAATAAACTCACAATGCTGGTTAATGTGTGTTGGTGAGCAGCCCATCCACGTTTATATACTATATGAATATTTACATAGTAATAACTGCTGCAATGACAAGAAGGTATGGAGTGGACATTATCAAATTTTCCCTGCTCAGTTCCTTTAAGACCTACAAGGGGAATTACTTATTAAGCATTAAATGTTTTTCTTATATTCTGCTCTTTTTTTTTCTCACTATCTTCTCCTGATCTAATTTTAATATTTTTTACAACAATATTGTTCTAGCAACTAAAAAATAAACATTACCATCAACAAACATGTGTTTTACTAGCAAAATTTCTAAACTAATAATTATTCAACACCAGCATTATATAAAGAAATACTCTAATTTTAGTGTATTATTCATTAAAGTGATTTATGAGTAACATATATTAAGTGACTAAGACACTAAAATTATTTAACATATTGACTTTGTGAAACATGTACAGGCCATCACCAATTTCCAAAAGTTAATCACATGATATTTTACTAAGTTTATATTTAGAGATGAACCACTATTATTAAATTTCTAAAACTGGGCCATCTCTGATAGCTCAGCTTTAAATAGTTTCAGGCAATGAGTATTATTAGTCTCTTAATGCCCATATTGCTTTTTACTAAGAATGCATTGTTATCATATTAAGACATAGTTTTGTAAGATTCTTCATACAAAGAAAAAATCTCTATATTCTCTTTTTTTTTTTTTGAGGATTTCAAAACATGAGGGCTCTTAATCAGAACAAAATGTTTTTGTAACCTTTAATTTTCCATTTTAATATCTTCTTTACTCTTTTTATAGTTTTATCAATATCAATCATTATGTTTAGAAATAATGGGTAATTTTGTTTGCATAAAGATTGACTTTTATTTTCCAAAATGAAATCAGATGAGGGAAAATACAGTTTATTAACTGCATGTGTAGTTAATAATTACTTGTTTGGATTGTTTGACCTTTTCACATTGGTTGTTGTCTAGATATACTTGAACTTGTTTATTTTTTACAGAAATTTGATTGAGGGTGATTTATGGAAATCAATATGTCTTATATTTGTCTTCTATTTTTAAAAATGAATGTTATACCATGATCTTATAGTATAACATGGGGCTTTGCAACAAAAGAAAACTAGTAGTTTTTGATCCTATTGATGCTATTTTTAGCATCAGCTCTTCTAATTGTGATTACATTAAGAAACATGGAAAATGCACTTTACATGAGCAGGAAAATCCTGAATTGTTTAAAGGGTATGTTGTCAATCGTTCATTAAACTGTTTAGGAACAATGGGGGGGGGTATTATTTTTGCACATAATTTATTGACTTATTTAAAACAAATCTTACATGTTTTTAAAGTGGATAAAACACTAGAATAATAAATCAGGCCAATGGAATTGCCTACATAATATTTATTTTACTTTCCTTGGATCATAATGCTCAAATAGGCAGTGAATGTATTTAATAAACCTTTGTTGAATGGTATTTGGAATTGAAACAGGAAAAACTTTCCATACAGTAGTGCCATTCAGTGCAAGCCAGAGTAATCAATGGGTTCCAGAAGGCTTGTACATAAAATGCCTATCTAGTACCTACTCATCCAATGTCTCCAGACTAGTTTCTGGCTTGCGGCCTTTGTCAATGAGGAGCCTAGGATCTAAGATCACTGACAAAGTCCACAAGCAAAAAACTAGTCTGGGGATATTGTATGAGTAGGCACTAGATAGATATTTTATGCACAAGCCTTCTGGCATCCATTGAGTTATTCAATATTTTTATATGTTTTATAAAATAATATGTTTGTTAATAATCTTTAATTAACTTGGATTATATGCATTCATTTATAGTTAGAAAAATTATGATGTAATTTCCCTTTAATTGTAAGTTAATAGAAGCATATTTTAGGACTCATAAAGTTTCCAGATGATGTATACCTGGGACTATCAATGTAGTCATTATGCGAGAGGGTTAACTTGTAATGGTTATAACTAATTTTATAATGTTAAAACTACAACTGCTATGTGATACTGCTTCTAAGAAAAGTACTAACTTTAGGGTCCCAAATTTGATTTTTTTTATTATAAACATTATTTACTATATATATATTATAATAATTGTATAAAAATTTAAAACCATTAATGCATATAAAAAGAGATAAAATTACTTTAGTTTGTACACATGTATCTGTGATAACATGTTGATTATTTTTTCAGTAAAAAAATATTTTTGTAACAAATAAAATCACCATTAATGTAAATGAAAGAAAGGTAGAATTATTATAATTTCTATCTTTGTCACCTAAGATGATTTAAAAATATCTTTTTATTTTTCTCATGTGTCTTAGCATCAGCCAGGAAGTGAACCTGCCAACCCGGGACAACCACTTGTAAAGCACCTGTCGCTGACCTCTTGACCACCAATTCTTGACAAATATCTTTTTATTGTAAGCAAAAACATATAATAAATAAGAATTATAATATTTGTCTAAAAAAGTATAAAAAAGCAATAATTTATATAATGCAAAAAAAAAAAATACAACTGGTATATCATTAAATCAGAAATAAGGGGAGGGGATCATAAAGTCAAATATTTGATTTTTGCAAAAGAGAGATTTACTTGTGAAGATTCTGAGAAGGACATTCTGTTTGATTTAAAAAATATATCGAATTAAGGTATTTGAAACTCTATAGCTTGTTGTAGCTGTTATGGATTAACTCTAGGTTTACCAGATAATTATATATTTTTGTAAAATTATTTGGGTGAAATGTCTAGTTCATTTGTTTTTACTAATGATTAAATTATTAAGAGAGAGAAGTATATTAAAAATAATGCATTAGACATGACAAGTTTCTAGAGAGAATTTTCCCAAAAGAACTTCAATACTTTTATTAATAAATTCTCTATTGAGCATAATTCAGAAATAATGGTTTGGAAAGAAAAGTAGTGTTACATAGTATAGATCATGATGATATAAACTCATAACTTTAAAATGAATTAAAATGAGAAAACTTATCAGGAGACTACTTTCTATTAAAAGGTGTAATGAAATATAAATTAATTGATAAGTAATAAATTATAAAATAAAACATTGAGGAAAATATAGAATGATAATGGCAAACTTAACTAAAACATATCCAGTTTTAATGGAAATGAAGAAAATGGAAAATAAAACAGAACAAATCAGTAAAGTTTAGAGAATAAAGTAAATAAAGTGCCTTGGGTTTAGTGAACAAGTTAAAGCAAATATTTAAAATAATCCTGAAGAAATAAATACAAGAGATAAAAATAGGGGAAGAGAAATTGGAAATATTAGAAAATAGGGTACTGTCCTATTAGCGCATGTCAGCCGCTTGATGGCATTATTTATATGTAAAAACACATAAGTATGTCATTTATGTGGCCAATACCAGCCCTTATTTCTATGTGAAAGTACAGAAAGAGGCTGCTTATGCATGCTGTTCTGGCAGATATCTCATTTCTGACAGTTCAAAGTTCACTACAGTATTATCTGAGGGTATCTGGATCTCTTCAACATGCATGGAAAAGTAAGTAGAGAACAAACAGGTGTTACTGAACTCATTGAAAAAATTAAAAGACTGAAGTTGAGTTGGGCTGAACATATTTCTAGAAGAGATGATAATAGATGGACAATTGAAATCTTAAACTGGATTCCAAGAGATTGTAAAATATCCAGAAAGAGACCACATGTAAGATGGATGGATGAAATAACAAAATAAGCAGGGGTGATGTGGAGTAGAGAAGTTTAAGATTGAAAAAGATGGTTGAACTTGGAGAGACCTTCATGCTGCAGTAGATTGATAATGGTTAACAATGAAAGATTCCTCAAAATACTGTTTAGTTTTCATATGAATACTGCTATCTTCATAATGCAATGCCTCTTATATGTGTGGATGTACATATAAATATTACTAAATAATATTTAATCATTAGCTAAAATTAATATCATTTTTGTAAACTAGGTGGGAATCATCAGTCTTTTATTTTTTTCAATGAGGTCAGTAACATCTGTTTGGTCTCTCATCCATACATTGCATTTCCGATCTCTTCTTGTTACTCCTAATATGCATCTCTCATACTTTTTTGAGTGATGTGAAGTCTCTGTATTGCTCTTCTATTAAGTATCCAAGTCTCATTTCCATAAGTAAGAACTGATAAAACACATTTATTAAAACCTTCCTTTTCAAACACATAGGTATATTTCCTTTTAGTATCAAGTTATTTCTACCAAAAGCATTCCAACCAAGTTTAATTATATGATTAATTTCATCCATGATGTTTCTATCTAAATTAATAATTTGACCAATGTATTTGTAATTGTTAACTTTGTCTAAATCATCATAATCAATCTTTATTTTCATATTTTGAGAAAATCCATATATTATTTGATTTATAAAATGAGAAAATGTATTATTTTATTTTTTATTATAAATGCTGTTATTTTTTTTTAAATTTTAGTCAATGATAATCTAAAACAATACTTTGTTCATTATAAAAATATACAAATTGATTTACCTGTGGGAGACCTGATATTGTATTTCTCAATCTGTCACGTGACTAGAGTTCTGCAAAATTATTTAGAGCGAGTACAAACCGTCATGTAACAGATTTAATTATATTACAGTGTGATTATATTTATCTTCTTAAATCTTTAATTTTCCTAAGAATCACATACATATATAAAAAAATGTTTATGCAACTATTTATCAGTTTTTAATTTTACAATTGCACGTAGGTTAAATGTACATTTTTAATTTATGTGAAAGAATGAATAGAAAGCTAAATTGTATAATATTAAAGAAGGGTTATAAACAAGGTAATGGACTTTTTTTGCTGCAAATAGCTTGTAAGAAAATAAAATAGAGGGGTAAAATTTAATATATAAATCCCATATTTCATCACTAATGGAGAGATCTAAAAATGTCCAAATTTGATTTTGTCAGAATGGAGAAGTTCAATCACCTACTACAAATATTGGACAACTCAGCCTGGAAGAAAATTTGTATTATTTCTTCACCATAGAGCTCTATAAATCTATTTTAAAACTTATAGTATTTAATTGAAACTAGCTGTAATGAATTTTCATTAAATTATAAATTCTCATTTACTTCAAATTCTTGTTAAGATAAAATCTCTAAATGATAACTGTAACAGTCTTTGCCTATAATGTAACTTTTTAATAATTTTTTCTGTAGGTGTAAGCACTTATTATTTTAACCTTTCTATAATCTGTGGCCATGCCTATTTTTTATTCTAATTAATTTATTTCCTTTCTAAATTCATATGTTATCATATGCCATAATATCAAAGCAGAGATTAATTAATTTAATAAATTTTGGGGAAAGACAATTAGAAGCTCGCTGGCGTAATGTTCTCATTGCTTTTTAGCTGATATACATCACTGATTTGAAATCTATTTTAAGAGATAACAATAGATCACTATGTGCTCATTGTTATCTATATTTAAAATACTTAATATGTATTTGTCTGTTATTAAGGTTTGTGAATTATTGTTATATCATATAATTAGATAATGGCCAGGGATGATCCCACAGGCATATTTGTAAATGTATAACATCAAAAATATGCTTTCTCCTCCATGTTCATAATAAAGAATATATAATTTTGTCTAAAAATTATTAAAATTAGAAAATTCTCATAAAAACAACATAACGTTTCAATGTGGTAATAAATAGTTAAAAGTTTAATAAAGGGAAGTTTAATATAAAAGTTTAGAGTTTTTAAAAAAATAAAGAAAAAAGAAAATAGTGTTAGCCCAGGGGGGAAATTAAATCCTGTGTCATTCATAAAGTTTTACAAATTAATTTAAAAGTAATTCAGGGAAGAGAGTTTGGCTTGGAAAGAATTAAAGCTACGGCTGTTTAAATGAATCTTTTACAAATAATTAAAAATATCTCGTTCATTTAAAATAATAAAGAAAAATAAAAGCTTAAAATGTAAATCTTTTACATGAAATAAAAATATCTCTTTAAGTTAAATAAAAAAAAATCTTTTTCGTTTAATGAGTTATTAGAATAAAATATATATGTGCAATTGTAAACATAAGAAATAGTATAATAAAATGATGTGCATGTTGATAAAGTGAAATGAGAAAGTTAAAAAATATTGTAACACATAATTTGCAATGGTTATGAATTAAAAACAACAAATTTGCAATGGCTACTAAGTTAAACAAAATCCACAAAACAATAAGCTTGCAATGGCCACTAATTAAAAGATCTCCAACAACAGGATTAAGAGCTTATCTAAGAAATATCAACAAAAATATAGCTGGCAGACACCAAAATGGCAACAGGATATCCTAATAAATAGTCATTTTTTCATCATACATCAGTTCAGTTCAGATTACAATGAGTTGACTTCAATCTATCAGTCTTCAATCAGATTAAATCAGTCAATCGATCAGTTGACAATGCAGTGTTAAAAGCCTCAGAAACATGACTTTGCTCCAGCCTGATTACGATGAAATAGCCAATCTGCCTGAGAAAAGTAATGTATGCCTAACAACCTGAAAATTTGCTGTCAACATCTAATTGCCTTAAAGAATAATGCCAAGGAATACTAAGCATAAAACCTTAAATCCAGCCAGATGGAAATATTTTCATGTGAAGTAACAACCAGCAAGAAGTCTAAGTCCTATTGAGAATAAAGTTTGCAGCAAACAGCAAGAAGTATCCATGTTCTAAAGTCCTAGGTAACAACATTTTCTTATTTCCATTTAAAGTAGCCATTGCAATAGTTTGAAGCCTACCAGAGTCAAATAATAATAAACTCTATAGCATGCATAGAGAACTGTTGATGTGTGTGTGTTTTGAAATGTCATATATATTAATGCTTTATGGTATCTTATATTAATTACATGTATTTATTTAATACTTCATGTTATCTATATTTTATTGTATGAATTTAGAGTGTGTGCATAGTTATTATATATAATTATTACTGTCTAATTTAATTGAGTTTTATAAAAGTAGTTCAAACTTTGCAATAATAAATGTTTAGTTAAATAAATTATCTTTAAATTTAAAGCTTGTTGGTCAATTCTTTTTACCATTAATTGAAGAAACAATTTGCTATTCTATTACAACTGACTGAGATAGTTGTGGGATGTCTTAGGCATTAAATTAGTTGCCATTGTTTAAAGTGTGTTAAATGCTTTGGTAATTAACTGGTACCCAGGGTTTACTCCAAAACAAAAAAGTGCTTTGAATGATAGATGTTGAATTCAACAGCTGAGAAGAAATCTGTTTCCTTCAAATGTGGTCAGTTAGATATATTTTAACATATACATTTCTGGCTTGGATACAGGTGCTCCTTGAGTACTTTCTTTTCTGCCTAAGGGGCTGTGGTGGAGCAATACATAAATTGCAAGGGATTAATAATAAATATTGTATCATATTTTGTATAAAAGTTTCAAGTTATATTTCATAATATTATTTTATTTAAAGAGTTAAAATTATATAGAGTATGTTTACTCCCCTGTAAGTGATCTTTTTTCTTAGAAATACTCCACCCAGTTCAATACAGATGCAAAAACTGTCCAAACCTACTGTTGAAATTTTTTTTATTTTTTAAATATTGATGAAATTTAGTATTATATATTTTTTATATTTTTGAAATTAGGTTAATTGGGTTTTTTGTTTATTGATACTACACAAAATAATGTTGAAAGTCAGAAGATTGTTTTTTAAATGTAGTGTAATTCATTTTTCCTGCCATTTTTTCTAATTATCTCTTTGTTTTATTTCATAGGTTTTTAAAAATAGCATTCAAGATTTTTTTTTTTTTTAATGTAGTGCAGTTCATGGGAATCCTTTTTTTTTTTATTTCATAGACTTTTGAAAAAAGCATTAAATAGCTTTTTCTTTTACTTATTTTTGATCGATTTCATTATGTGCAGTGGGTAGGGTGGGGTTGTGTGCTTTTGAAAATAGCATTCATAATGAAAAAAGCATTAAATGTTAATTTTTTTGAGACTTAGTATTATAGGTTTTGATTTCTTGTTTTGTAATTTGTATTTTAGAGTGATTTTAAAGATTTCTTCATATTGCCTTAGGAATTTTAATTTTACAGCGATTTTTTGCCTTGCACATTTTAATTTTTGATTTATTTCATAGGTTTTTGAAAATAACATTAAATAGTGTTTTCTTCGATTTCTTGTTTTAATAATTTGTATTTTAGAGCTATTTCAAAGATTTCTTGCTTTAGGCATTTTAATTTTTGATTTAATTCATGGGCTTTTGAAAATAGCATTAAATAACATTTTCTTTTATTTTTTTGTTTGTGTAATTTGTATTTTAAAGTGATTTCAGAGAATTCTTTGTGTTGCCTTAGGCATTTCAATTTTACAGCAGTTTCTTGCCTCGGGTGCTTTAATTTTTGATTTATTTCATAAGCTTTTGAAAATAGCATTAAATAGTATTTTTTTTTATTTCTTGTTTTTGTAATTTGTATTTTACATTGATTTCAGAGATTTCTTTGTGTTGCCTTAATCATTTTAATTTTACAGCAATTTCAGTGAGTTCTTGTTTTTTGTAATTTGTATTTTAAAGCGATTTTAGAGATTTTATTTTGTTGCTTTAGGCATTTTAATTTTACATTGATTTCAATGATTTCGGATAGAAATTTATTGCTTGCCATGCTTCTTGAGGGTTCTTGATGGATACTGAAGCATCACCTCGTAACATAGTACAGCTATCCAACTAGTACCTTAAATACCTACAAGTAACCTAACTAAACAATATAATTACTGTTATATATATTAATTCCTTTAATAAATCCTAATTTATAAGATATTAATTTTTGTCAGGCTAAGCATGACAAAATTTTACTAATTTAAATAATTATAACCATAATTGTGATCCATTATTATCTATATTCTGCTTAAAATATATGTAATTGCTTAGCCTAAATCGCAAATGAAATTATTTATGGAACAATTTTCTTTGTCATTTTTGATCTCTAAGCTAGAAATATATATAAATTTGAAATTTTCAGATATAATTAAATGAATAAAGTATATGTATTTTTTTCTAGATGAAGAAAAATAGTGCAATGGATTTATATTCACTTGAAATAGTTATTGATATATTATTATTTAATTTTATATCTATTGTTAATTCTTTAACAGAATTAAATAATATTCTCAATATTTTAATCAGGTATTTAAATTTATAATTTCAACAACCTATTTCTCCATTGCATTATAGTTTGCAAACATATAGAAAGATAAACATAAATCTAATATTTGTAGTTATGATAAATAAGATAGAAATATTTCTGACAGGTTTTGGTTACAATTGGATTAACTAACGTTTTTTTAAGGAAGTAATTTTTATGATTTATTGATTAAGTTAAGTGCCTCTCCCTAATCCCAAATCAAAATCATTGTTACTGAATGCAATTGTATTCTTCTAATAAATAAAATAAATATTCTGCATAATGGTATTGGATTTAAAATATTTTATTCCTTCCTTTGTCTAAAATTTATTTTATATAATTTTCTTTTAACAAATGCTTTGACATATATTCTTTCATAAAACAATGTAGTTTTCTTTCTAATGATAGAGAGTTTAATTAAAAAGTTAATTACCTTGTAATTCCTAACTAAACTAAGACAAAAATATATATGTTGTTAAGCATTGGTTGCCTAGCGGATAGCATAGCTGCCTTCCAAGCAGCTGACCCGGGTTCACTTCCCGGTCAATGCAATTGACATATGGGAAAATATATATATGTTACAATTGTTTTAATTTTTAAAACAAATTTGAAAGATTTACTATTATAACATATAACATAATAAAAATAAAAATCATTTTTATATGGATATACATTTTAGATACTTTTCACAACACAATATCTATCAAAGTTTTATTACAATTATAAATACATATTTTTGATTTAATTTACAAAATACTTTTTTTCTTAAACAAGTAGATATAAGTATAATGATAATATAAAGCAGAACCTCTCTCCTTGTATATATATGTTGTAACAGTCAGAATTCATGCATCTCATTAAACAGTTGCATCTTCCCTCCACTACAGTCGGAGAGCAACACTACAGGTGGGTTCAGGGCCTGCAATGCTAAATTTGAACCTAGTATATTGACTACACAACATATAACTATGGGATAGCATACCTGTCACCACATTAGCAACATCTTTTAGGCCACAGTGGCGAGGGAGATGTAAGAGACTCTAACTAATTCTAATACAACTAATATTATTACTAATCTAATGAAGGACCTTATTATATTTAATTTATTTCAACATGAGACACTATGGCTATAAGGCATTAAGGAAATAGACATGAAAACATAGATATAATTAAAACTATATTTAATATTGATATAAATCTATTTACAAGCTTGGAGTTTGATCTTAGTCAATACTCCTAATATGGCATGAGTTTACATTATTAAAGCATTAATCATTCGACCTATCCATTTGGGTGTTTAATGGTAGCAATCCCTTATTTCATGCCACAGACTAAGTACATTAGCTATTGTATGAGGAAAACATTGAACGAGATATATGGCTGCGAATTTACTCACCCCAACAATAGATTATATATATATATATATATATATATATATATATATATATATATATATATATATATATATATAAAGTTTTATTTACATGATTAATTCTAAAGAGGGCCTGTTATTGGAGGACAAATAATGTGGGAGGCTTGGGAAGTGAGATCATAAGCAGAGAGTAAAGGAATAATTAACTGGACAAGAGGTGGTATTGATAGAGATGCCATAGAATAATAAAGGAGCAAACATTGAGATGCAAGCCAGGAGGAAAATATAAACTCATGAGTGGGCTTTCTGCCAGGGACCCTACAAGACCAGTCATAATCGCAAGACTGGGTGTATGGGAACTTCTGCCACTATTACTACCTGACCGCATGATGGACTCAACTTTCCATAAGAGCATATTGAACTGTGCCCTTCCATATGGAGTGGAACAATACCTTTAAACATAAGTATCTTGTGATTTCCCTTGCTTTAAATAAGAGAAAACTTTGGCATCGCTCAATAATAACACATATCATTTGATAATATAATATGATTTATATTTTTAAGTGTTAATAAATGATGACTCACTCCCAAGGCCTACATTTATGAGTGATTAACTTACAAGCCCTCAAATAACCTGAGATTGGTTTGATTATAAAGTTAAATTAAATGGACACCAATTGATACTAATAATAAAAGGGTAAAGCTTATAATTCTATCATAATTATATTGTCAAGTTAAGATATCTGCCCACACAAATTATGGTACACCCACACTCATAGCTAATCATGAAAGTCAGATGCATCTCTGAAGCTATGATAATTCATTTAAAATATAAGATGATACTAGAAAGCATATTAATATAAAATGAAATGCATCCGAGAAATAATTTATAAAAAGATAGATAATTCCCAAGCTAGCCACTTATCAACATAAAATGAGTTTACTGTAAATATATTATCCAATGACTCCATGCATTATGGCGAAGGTTAGCATTTAATAAAGTTAAGAGGCTAGGTTGGAAATTACTGAGGCATGAAATTAATTTCATCAATAAATTAAATATTAAAAGAACTGGATACCCAAAGAAAAGGAAAGATCATATAGTAATTAAACATTTGATTTTTAAGAAGTTTAGTGGTTTTAAATAGGATTTACATGAGTAGACATTATGAATAAAATTATATAAATTAGAGATACGAGTTCTAATTTTGAATAAAGGAGTGTGAAAGTTCTTAAAGATTTTGGGTACCAGTTAGCTTTGATTTAAGCAGAACATGCATGTTCCTGAGTGATCCTCTTGTTCATAAAGTATGGCTCAGTAGTTTTTCCTTAACAGTTCATTTACTGATCATGATTATAAGAAGCAGTTAATTAGCAAGCAGTATACAAATTATGGCAGACAATTTCAGTTCATTTTAAAAGCAAGTAAGAGATCCAGTGCATCTCCCATTCTCCAGAGGAGAATAGTGCACACTGACTACTCAGACATCACTAGCATACTTTAATAATTTGAAACATGAAAGAAAGGTCAAAAAGCAGAACTTAGATCAGATTAGCTCGGAGATCCATTTTACTTTGAACAAGACTTTATATACCTTTTGTCTATCTTGCTCTTTATCTTTCGGATCCACTTACATGACGTAATTGTTCACCTTTTTGGTCTGCTCAAATATCCGCAGGTAAAATCATGCATTAAGAGCACATGTTCCATTTGTCATTTCAATCTGAATATTTTGCTTTACTTTATTGCATATTTCATCTATGACTTCATTATACTGCAGATGTTTCTTTAAAACTAATTAAAAGCTTTCAGGAATATTTCTCAGTATTCTATTGTCTTTCCCCACCCACTATGCTTGCAATTTTACTTAGCAGGGGAATTTCTATTTTTAATACATTTAAATATTTAAAAAGGTTAAAAACAAATTTTAGATTTTATAAATTAAAATGTTATATAACTTTGACCTAAATAATTATTAATGCAAAATATTAAATATTCTAAATTTAATAAATTATTTTCAATGTGTTAATATCTCATATTGGAGTGTGTGTGCAAGTGGCATATTTAACAAGCTTTTATGCATATAACTAATACTATTATATGCACAGAGTCCAATATTGTGGGTTTAAATTTAGGTGGGATGGAGGAGTGGGTAGAAGATGATAGAACAAATATGACAGAGGTGAAACTAAGATTCGAATTTGAATCTTACAGTTTCAATATATGTATGCATTGTAACCCAAAAGCCCTTATCCCAGACTGTAACAGTCTAAATTAATAGCACAATAATCACAGCATTACTTGATGGTACATCAAGTTACCTAACTAAACTGCATTATTCCTTTAATTATCTATAATACTCCTTAATTTCTGGATTTCAAATGGCATTCTTAAATATTAATTTATGGTTTTTAATTGTTCTTTCGATGTCTGTTTCATAAAATTATATTATGACGTTAATTTACAGGTTTTTTAAGACCCGATGGCTTACCATAGACAAGATGAAATAATCTATAAAACCTCTAATCATTAAGTGGTGAATATGGGCCATTAAATCAGATAGTAATAATTACAATCTGCTCCATAATATCATAAATGATAGCTCATCATGTATTCAGGTTTAAAAAACAGAAATGCTATATAGAGTAAATGCTTTGCAATGGAAGATAAACAATATAAATTTTAAGTTATTTTTTCATTAACCCAAATATTAAATTATATCAATAGAAATGAAACTCTTAGGGATAGATTAGGCATCTGTTATAATTTTAGAAAATAGGTTCAATCGTTCTACTGGCTAGCAAATTTATTATTAATTTATGTATTAATGTTGCGAATATCAAGAGATAACAGATTCTGGATATATTCCAGAATTGACAAAGCAAAGCAGCAGTGATGCAGAAGGTAGATGAGATTTTATTATATCTTATACATCACAAAATACCCAAGAATAAACATTAAAATACTCTCTGGATGCTCCAGTAAACCTTGTATATATCATCATCAGGGACAAAATATGCCCTACTATTTATATAGTTACTATGTTGGATTTCTGACACTATATGTGCTAATAGCAATGGTACAAGTAAGTTAGGTTATCAAATTAATATTTATTTATGACTCAATAAATATGAAAATAGTAATTGATTAACAATATTCATAATTTTACATAAACAATAATTAACATTAAATAACATCACATATAATTGTTTTATATGGACAATGTACATTAATTGGGTAAATAAATAAATAAATAAAATAAAATATGATCACATGTAATTATTTCTGTGCATGGAAATGTGTATGAGTTTCAGATAATAAAATCTAAAATTTTATTACAAATGTATTGTATTTTATTCTTATGGGAATGAGAAAGATTCAAATTCACACAATGGCATCTCCAATATGTCAAAACCAATACCAATGCACTTATACAAAACTTATAACAACAATGATAATTGGAATCGATAAACCTATGAAATTTGACTATAATGAAATATGATATCAAAAAAAAATTTAAACTCCAACTCAGATGAGTTGGGATATCATATAATTTACCTATAATAAATTGTGACCATAATTCACTTAATGCCCTTTTATGACTGATAATAGAACATGTGCAACAAACATTAAGAGGAGTGAAACAATGTAAGTATTATAATGTATGGAGACTAATGAGGACCAATAATATACCTGTGGGTGTATTCATTCATGCAAGGAATAATGAGCAGTAATTCCCTATGGGTTTTCTAACCATCATCAGAATAACTAGCATAATTGCAGAATGTTCAGTGAATTAACCACCAGCACTGAAATAAACTTATATGATATACAAGCCAATAGTAATAATTATTTTGTGGATTAACCATCAATACAGAATGATATAAGAAATATAATATGAACACTTACTTTCCAGATAAATAAGAAATAAATCACCCCCATTAATCTACTAAATTGGAAGGCATATGCTGTTTTACAGGCATAACTCAAGACCAAAAAATCTAATAAAACTCTATTACAGTAAACAATTGAGCAAATGGCTGACCATAGACAAATGTATGAAAGAATATTACCTAATATTATGACATGTGTATAAGCACAGAATCTTAGAAAGATGAAGGATTAAACCATATGATAATATGTTATAGATTTATTGTACGAATCAGGAGACCCTTCGGCAAGTGCTGTTCCCTGAATTGAATCTCATCAAAATCTACACCCAAGTTAATAAATAATTATTTTACACAATAAATTATATATACTATAAACTTTACATATTTACAATATAATACAAAATACAATAAAACCTAAAATGCATATTCATTAAATTACTACACTAGGTTCAAATGCATGTTATTTAAATCCATTGACTATTGCCAATCAATTAATAGCACACTTCTTAAACTTAATGACAAATGTAATTCAAATAAATATTTCTCTTTTTTTAAACAACATAGAATCTTAAAAGTTGATTATACACTTCTTCATCTCCATTTATAAGGAATACCCATAAGTTAGTTGATTTGTAAATAGGTTCTCTGAGAATCCATGATATTTGAAAGTTAGGATAGAAAATCAAATTATCCTTGAAAGTTAATGAAATTGCATGGCTGGGTTTTAGGGATTATTCCAAAATTGAAATGTTTTACTACCTTTTATTTATGAATGTTGAAGACAAAAAATGATGGTTAAAGCAAACAATTGTCTCACGAGTGCTATAACATCAAAAATAGTTTCCTGCTCAGCTGCTATTTCTTTAAATACTATTGTAATTTCAAGAAAATAACTCACAATGTTGTTTCTAATATAAGTTCAGAGGGGAAACTGTAATTAATTCATCATCTGGACAATAGTACACAAAAGGGTTAAATTCCATTCCGCACATATATAACACTCCTATATATGTTAAAATTCATGAAAGAAAAAATTATCCAAAGTTAAATAAAGTACTTTATTCTGCACTTTCACAACACTACAATGGGTGTTAAAGTTTTGAATGTAGGAATTTTATTCAAGGCTAAACATAATATGTAAACAATAAGAAATTTCAAATAGACTCACCTTTTAGAGCTGCTATTCCTGTTGTTGCAGTTAACAATAATTCCTGTGCATTTCAGTTGTAGTGTTCGTGGAAGATTATCAGCAATTAGACTCACAGTTGGTGGACCCAAACAGATTTGTTAGGTTTTATCTATACATTTTTCTGTTTAAACTTGACAATATTGTAAAGAAGTTTTAATTTAACTTCTTTCTTTATTTTTACATTCCCTCCTTTTTTTAAAAGAGAAGTTTTCGTTTTGATTATATTTTTAACAGTAAAAGAAAATAAAAATAAATTTGTAATTTTTATTATACACTTGCTGTCATTACAGCAGTTCTCAAAAAAAAGAATCTCTTTGGCAGTTCTATTTTTAGCAAATTATATTTCTTCTCATTTGCATCTGTTTAAAAAAATGAAAATGAAAAAAAAGGAAAAATGTGTTTATCTTATCGTATCCTATAAATTAATTTAAAAGAAATTAAATAAATCCTTCAATTAAACCAAAATAATCTTTAAGATTATTTAAAGAGAAAATCATAATAATTATTTGTTTTTTTATTTATCTCACTATAATTGAGGTAATATGATGTTGGTTTTCACCTTTAGGTTAAGCATAGTTTATCTGACTTAATGTTTGAAAACAGAGCAAAACTAATATATGAAAGAAAGAAAAGAAAGCAGAATAAAATAAAAAAAATTATACAATAATAATAATAAAAACACAAAGGACAAGCATACTAAATGCCAGCCATGATAATCAAGTTATCTGGAAGAAGATAGAAAAGTTTTTACTAGTTCTATCAATCTATTTATATTCTTTACCAAAATATATATATATATTTACTAGATGGAGCTTTACCAATAGCCCACTATCAAGCTTTGTTTACATATATGCTGAAAGAGATAGAATTCAATATCTCTTTCAAATTGTCTCCAACCTTTAAACAATGGTTCCGAGCTAGTTGGCTCAGGTCAGTAAAAGGTAGGAAGACTAGAAACTAGATCTAAACACCAACTCTATAATCAGCATTTATGAAACTCATTTCTATCAGCTTGAAAGCATGAATTTTTCAGATACGTAAATATCTTCAAATCCAGTCAAACAAACTAGATAGCTATATGGGTCTGAATTTAGTTCAGTTTCACCATATAATAAAAGCCTCTGCAATCTATATCATTGCAAAAACCTTCAAGGGTACATTTATGATAAACAAAACAAGTTATAAATTTTATAACTTGCTACAGCTTGCATTTTATGATCATTAGATGGAGAAGCCATAATACATCACATCACATCACATCAAGCTTTGTTTACATAAATGCTGAGAGAGATAGAATTCAATTTCTCTTTCAAAATGTCTCCAACATTTAAACCATGGTTTCAAGCTAGTTGGCTCATGTCAGTAAAGGGTAGAAAGACTAGAAACTAGATATAAACACCAACTCTATAATCAGCATTTATGAAACTCATTTTATTCCTACCTTTTACTGATGTGATCAACTAGCTCGAAACCATGGTTTAAAGGTTGGAGACAATTTGAAAGAGATATTGAATTCTATCCCTCTCAGTGTTTATGTAAACAAAGCTTGATAGTGGGCTATTGGTAAAGTTCCATTTAGTGATCATAAAATACAAGCTATAGCAAGTTACGAAATTTATAACTTGTTTTGTTTATCATATATATATATATATGGACTGCTATGCCTTACATCCCTAATTTGCACTCAAAATTAATATAGATTAGTCACATGAATTTTAATATGGTTAATACACCCCCTTTCCACATTCCTTTCCCTTTTCATATGTATCCTTCCTTTTTACCATGTTGCTCCTGAATTTCATTTTTACCATTCTTTGTAAACTTTATTTAACTATATTTGTACATTTTATTGATGAATAAACTTTCATCACTGAGAAAAAAAAGAATTTTAATATGTGTTTTAGATATCAGTTATCATTAAATAAATATATTAATAATTCCAAATATAAGATTAATGATGATGATAAAGCTCAATTGATATATCCTGGACTGTCAGTTTTTGCAAAGTCAAATACTATGAAGAGACACATGCAAACTTAAAATTGAGAATCACTCAGCACGCTTATTTATAGCCCAGTATTTGTAGATCATCAGAAAAAAAATCTGGTCATTCTTTTAAACCATCTGATGCTAAAATTATTTGCCTAGAAAATCATAATAAAAACGAAAAGTAAAAGAAACATAGCACATAATTAACTATAAGAACTCCATAAATATAAGAACCAATATCATTTCTCTTAGCAAGCACTGTTCATTTAATCCAATGGCATAGCCAATTGATAGTCCAATTTACTCATGCAAATATGCAAATCTATTATAATCAGTGACTAGTTTATTGTACATTTATATGCATGTGGATAGTCTAATGTATTTGTTAATATTCCCTTTAGTTGTGCTTTGATAAAAATACACTATATTGAAACCCTGACTTGGCAAAGTAATATTATTTTATACAAAAATTTATTACACCCTTTTCAATGTTGACTTTCCCAGTAGCATTATGTAATTTAATTATTGCTGTTGCATTTTTATAAATATTCTTTGAAATATGACAATATTCTGGATCTATACCTTGATGATCCAATGCTTTAATCACTGAAGAAATGTTTATAGAATCAAATGCCTTTTCATAATCTACAAATCCAGCTTGTTCTCTTGGTGGAAATCCAATGTTCTCTGTAGACGAGTTATAATTATCTTGGTAAAAATTTTGTATAAAACTGAGAAGAGGCTGATGGGTCTGTAATTTCTAATATCTTTTTTATCACCTTTTTTAAATATTAATATTAATACTGCATTCTTGCAATCATCTGGTACATCTTTATCATTTAGACATTTGGTATATAACTTTGCTAAAAAAAATCAATTTTTTCATCTGCTTCTTTAATATATCAATTATAATTCCATCATTACCTGGAGCCTTTTCTTTCTTCATACATTTAATTGCATGTCTCACTTCTTCATTTAAAATTCTGAGCAATTCAGAAGATGTAATAGATATAGGAGGTAGTTGTTCTTTATTACTATATAATTCTTGATAAAAGTCTTCTACCCATTTCATGATGTCATATCTCTTTTTAGTAATAATTCCATCTCTTTTTCTTATTGCAGATATAAATTTCCTATTAATACCAAAATGTTGTTTTACACTATTGAGACTTTTGTTCTCTTCTAGAGCTTTCCTTGCTATTTCATAGTTATACTTTTTTTATCACTTTCAACTCTTTTACGCACCATTTTACAAAATTCAAGATATTCAATCCTTTTTAATACATCATTTTTATATATCTTCATATTCCTTCTTTTCTTCATAAATTCTCTAGTCTGAGTAAAAATTTTAGTGGTCAATTGCTGCTTTTTTGTACCCACTATCATTGTTGCAGTTTTCCAAAGTGTATCAGTTATTTTCATATTAATTTCATTTAAATCTAAATCATGTCCAAAATCTACTAATGCTTAAAACCGATTTGTAAGTTCTAATTTAAATTCATTAGAATGTTTCTGAAGACTAGGAATATCAACTGTAATCATTGTTTTTCATAAAAAAAAATTGTCTCTCTAGCTTTGCATTAACACATATATTACATCTTACTAATTGATTAAATTTATTAAGAACATTACAATCTTGAAATATATATTTTCTATTAGTCAAAATATAATCCAATTCTGCTGTATCTTCATTTGGATGCTTCCAGGTCCATTTCCTTTTAACATTTTTTTCAAAAAAGAATTCATAATGTAAAGTTTTTCTTTTTCTGCAAACTCTACAAGTCTATGTCTTTCTCATTTCTATTACCATAAACAAAATTACCTACAGTACTTTCATCTTTCATTTGTTTACCAATTCTAACATTAAAGTCTCCCATAACAATTTTAAAATGTTGTTTACTTTGATCAAAAGCCTTTTGTACATCCATATAAAAATCTTCTACTACTTCATCACTATGAAAACTTGTTGGAGCATAAACCTGAATTATCTGCATTTGGTATCTGCTATTAAATTGTATAACTAATCTTGCCACTCTGTCCAATACACCATCAATCTCAACAATGTTGTTCTTCCATTTTTTATTTATAATGAATCCTACTCCACTTTTATTTCCAATATCTGTGCCTTTATAATAGAGTACATGTCCACTTTTTAAATCAATTATCTCTTCACCTTTTCTTCTAACTTCATAAAGTCCAATAATATCCCATTTAATATAAGACAGTTCTTCTAATTCTTGCAATCTTCCTTCACTTGAAAGTGATCTGCAGTTGTAAGTACGTAAATAAAAAATTGTCAACAAATAGCAGCCTGGGTTCACAATCAGGGGATTCTTAGCACCCTCCACCTTTGGCCTCCAACCACTGCCTTTGTTGGTGACTTTACAGCCTCCTGAGAATAAGGGCCATAATTTATTTTTGTCTGTCATAATTGTATAATTATTAGAAAATATTTATCATTTACACATACATTCATTCTGCCTTATCAGGCAACTGAGAAGAAAGATCATGGTGCTTCTTGATCTTAAACTCAGAGGTAAAAAGCCAATAAACTCACCATGCTGGCCAATGCATGTTAGTGAGTAGCCCATCCATGTTCGTATACTATATGAATAATCACATAGCAATAACATCTGCAACAACAAAACATATGGAGTGGACATTAGGAATTTGCCCTGCTCAGTTTCTTTAAGGCTTCCAAGAGGAATCAAAGGGTTTCCTTTCATTTAATAGCAAACTCCTTTCTGCAGCCCCCCCCCACATACATATATATATATACGCTAAACAAACACAGATGTCACCTCACATAAACTGCTATTTTTATTTTATTTCATGAGAAATGTATTTTTAATTTCTGCATCTCTAAAGCAGTAAAATTTATACATATTTACATAACCTAATCTCACTAATAATTAAATTACCTGACTGGTGAGACTGACATAAGCGAATATTAAAATAAAATAATAATGACCTGAGGTCAAAATAGTTGCTAGGTGATTGAATTTGGGAGATGAAAAAAAAACACAAGGGGAAAATATTTTAATAAATATATATAGATTTGTAACAATGAGTTATTGAAAATTGGCATGAGCCAGTGAAAGAGGTTTTTGGTTTTTTTAAAAGAAAACAATTGGATAATCTGCATTTTAAAAAAAGTCTCTGAACATTTATTAATATTGTTTTTAAAAAAAGAAAATATATTAAGATGGATTCTGATATTCAACGCTAAAAATAAAAAAAAAAAGGAAACTTTCATTATCAGAATAAAAAAAAGGAAATAGTTTCAACTATTTGCTTCAACAACAAATGGAAATGTATAAATGGTAAAAATAGATTAATACTTTAAATATGTGGTAGAGAGTTTGAACAGATTTTTAAGAAAGTGAAGAAAAAGAAATTTAAAACTATTGGAGTTTGATCAAGTTCTCACATCATTTTTTCCCATACTTAAATGTCATTGAATAATTAACTACAATCATGAAAGGAAATTCTACAATGTGTGCTGAGTAGTAGAATATTCTGTAGACAACTAAGCCAACATCAATGTCATTGTAAATGTGTCTGTGCAAAATATCTCTTAAGTGTTGATGGATATTGATCTGCAGTGGATTTGTTGCTGTGGGTTTGAAAGAAACAACTGGACAGTACTCAGAACTAATTAGTGTGGATCCACAAAGCCAATGGACAACTACATTGCATCTGGAGATTGATATACAATGTGTATAGACTTTTAAATATAGACAATGCCTTCTTTCCTCAAGAAGTTTATTTTTTATTAATTCATATAATTTTTATTTATTTATTATTTATTTTACTATTTGTAATTTTGTGACTGGTGATATTTTTTTTGTATTGAATTTCGTTTTGCAAATTTGATCACTGGTACTTCAGAAATGGGAGTGTATACCTAATATATATATATATATAGCTGTATGGAGAGGGAACAGAAGGGAATCAAAATAAGTGAAATAATTGTAGTTGTTAATAAAGTTGAAAATTCACAGATCCTTCCTGAAATAGGATACTGTTCTACCAAAGTGACCTCAAGTAAGATCTTGACTTATTCTACATTAACTACAAACTTTAGAACAGAGATATATTTTTATTAATAGTTGTTATTAAAACCTAGCAATTGTATTTCTTTTTGTTTGTTTCTTTTGGATGTATGATTAATCACGGTGAATGAATAGTTTATTCTTTTTCACAAATGTCAATTTAACTTACATATATGAGAGGTTCTTCATTCAGTAATCAGCTAAAAATAGCATACTCTAATAAATAAAATATAGTTATAGTCATTACTATTAGCAAGATTGATTCAGAATTAGTGTATTATTAATTTTCTTTTCTACTGCTAAACTTTTATTATTTAAAACCTTTCATTTCAATTTACTGTATATATTATTCAGATTTAGTTTTTTTTGTTTATTGCTTTGTAACTAAAGACTGCTTAGATATGGATTCCTATCATGGAATTTGGAAAGGGAAATATATTGTATTCTAAAAATGATAGGAAACCATCCTTGCTATATCAACATTATAAATATTATTCTATTGCATTATTTCTTGTTTCTTGTTTAATAAATGGTGAATAATTGTTGACATCAATTTGATCTCTGATTAGACATCATCAATATTATGCATTTGCACTAATGATGAACTTGGTCATCATCATCACTACTATCATGTATTTATACCAATAGGCAAATTGATCATCAATAACATGCATTTACACAACTAAATAAATAGTTTAGTCTATTATTTCCACATATCACTAAATAATTATATTAAATAAACTTGTATTAATTATTCATAACCAAAGATTATTCTTCATATATAAAAAGATGTGTATCACATTTTAGTAGTAAAAATATATTGGTATTTGCTTATATATAAGCACAAATGGTTTGAAAATTAAGTAAGTTCACCCTTAAAAGAGCTAACTGCAAATTCTCCCTGGGTTTGAATTCTGGGATCTAATGGATCCTGAAAGGGTGACATGATGAAGATGAACTAGTCTAAATTGCATCTAAATTTCATCAATGAATATAGAGCTAGCATGCTGAAGGTAGATGTGATCTTGGACTAAGCATTTTGTCATGCTATCACCAGCATCCTACCTGAAGACTCTGCATCTGATGGTAGTAATATAGACTCCCTCTTTCTCAGTGCATCCCCAGTTCCATTACTAAACCTTGATGATCAATGCTTTAATTACTGAAGAAATGTGTATAGAATCGAATGCCTTTTCATAATCTACAAATCCAAAACATAATGACAACTCATATTCATTTGCCCTTTCTTATGACTGCTCTCAATACCTGGATATGATCTATTGTACTAAAACAACTTTTAAATCCAACTTGTTCTCTTGGTTGGTGGAAATCCAAAAGTTCTCTGTGAAACGAGTTGTAATTATCTTGGTAAAAATTTTATATAAACGTTAAAAAGGCTGATAGGTTTGTAATTTCTAATATCTTCTTTATCACCTTTCTTAAATATTAATATTATTACTGCATTCTTCCAATCTTCTGAACATTTTTATCATTTAGACATTTGGTATATAACTTTGCTAAAATTGTTTATTTCTTCACCTGCTTCTTTTAATATATCAATTATAATTCCATCATTTCCTGAGCCTTTCTTTTCTTCATACATTTAATTGCATTTCTCACTTCTTCATTTAAAATTCTGGGCAATTAGGAAGATGTGAAATAGATATAGAGTGCCATTCTTTATTACTATATAATTCTTGATGAAAAATCTTCTACCAATTTTCATGATGTCATCTCTTTTTTGTGTAATTCCATCTTTTTTTCTTATTGCAGATATAAATTTCCTACCAATACCAAAATGTTGTTTAACATTCTTGAGACTTTTATTTTCTTCTACAGCTACTGGGATCTAATGGAGTCTGAAAGGGAGATGTGATAAGGATGAACTACTCTAAATTGCATCTAAATTTCAGTGAATATTGAGCTAGCATGCTGAAAGTAGATGTGATCTTGGACTAAGCATTTCATCGCACTATCACCTGCATCCTAACTAAATACTCTAGATCTGATGGTAGTAAGATGCACTTCCTCTTTTTTGGTTCATCCCCAGATCCATTACAATATATATATATATATATATATATATATATATATATGTGTGTAAATTTTTAGCACAGACGTTCGATTACATTGTTTTTTTTTATATTATTAAACAAGTTAAAAGAAGAAGTTCGCATTTAAAAATTTTCTTTAAGAATTAAAAATTGAAATTAAATATCATCTTAAACTCGTACATGTTAAATCGCACAGATAATGAAAAATTATTAAAATAAAACTTTATTAAAGAAAAAGTATTTTAAAACTAAATTTTTAAAAAGATTTGGAGATAAAATTATATCTTTAAATTTATCTTTAAATATATTTTTGATTTGGAGAAACAGGGTAATTAATCAGAAATGGAAATGATTGTTAATTAGTTAGATGTAAACCAGCCTTGGGCATTTAAATGTAAAAACATCAGTCAGATAGGAAAACAATAGAAACTGTTAGCAAATAAGAAGAAATCCCTATGGAATCGGATCGCAGCGAAAGGACCATGGCATCGGTGACGTAATGTAAATTCAATGTTTCACATTAATATAAAAAGGACAAGTTTGGAAATTATTGATTAGTGATTGATTATTTACGATGTGACAGATAGGTGTTAGTGCGGAAGTGAAGAAGAAGGAACTGAAAAAAGACGCACTCTTTCAGTCCCTTCAGCTTTGCTAAGAAAGAAAGAGAAATGAACTATCGTTTTTCTTCATTGAGGACCAGTTAAAACAAAAACCTCTGGATGGATAAATAAATCGGCCAACAGAATATCAAACCCTTAGGATGGCGTGGAAATTCATGTTCATGGCAAGCAACGGATAAAGTTGGATGTTTTAAAAATCATAAGAACTTTATATTCACTTGAAACAATAAGAACTCTAAATTTTAAAACTTTTTAGTAAATAATGCAATAGAATCCTATCTGACCAAACTAAATTCTTCATTAATAATGTTATTTGATGTATTTGTTATTTATTTATTTAAAATCATTTCCATTTATTTATTTATTTTTGTTCTTTAAGTTTTATCATGATTTTTGTTTTTGTTAAATTAATTATATAAATGTTAAACTTAAGTCGGGCGTGAATGGCTGTATAGATTTGTAAAGTTATATTAGGGGAGGGTAATCTTAGGTTATTTGTTTCGTGGTTAAATTGGGTCAATGGATTAGATATATTGGTGTGATTAGTAGATGTAATATTGATTCGCTACAGGCAGAATCGCTTCATACGCCGCACACTTCCGTTTGCCTATGGAAGGAATTATAAGTCGGATACGGCAGTTCCTTTCTATGGAGTTTTTTGTTTTATTGCTCTTCTTTGCAGATAGATGTAATATTTTTATCTCATAAGAGGCAAGTTCTTCTCTTAACCTTTTGTGCTGCCGTATTTTATTACATTGAATACATCGATATATCAGATGAATTGATGCCAGTTTGACTGCGAATTTTAGCCTAAGGTTAAATAGGGATAGAATATTTTATTTTCAAATGCAAATCTATGTGGTCTATTCAGGCTCAATCCTAAATAAAAATGCATTAAATTTAAGTTGTTTATAGACGCTTGCATGGATTGGTTATCGGTTAAGTATGTTTTGGGTTTTCATATTTGATCAAAATATATAGACATTCGACAAATAATGATACCTTACGGTGAGATATCTATAATGTATTTATTCGGATGTCTTTGAGTTATTGGTGACAATGCAAGTATCTTATGGTGAATACTAGAGGGTTTCTTATATTTCCCTCTGCAATTGTCAGTAATCAATAATTTTGTATTTTGATCGTTTATGTTTATTTTGAAATGTATTTGACCGTTGGAAATCTATGTAACCGATCTATAGCAACATATTAAAACAACCTTTTATAATCCCATCAAAAGTGCGAGAATCTTAATAAAAATGTAA